>JAOWBL010000013.1:7284334-7331066 GCA_028564865.1 Zenarchopterus dispar
ATACATACATATATACACACATATATATTTATGAAGCACTTTTAAGGTAGTGCTGTCAAAGCATTTTCATGGAAGTGATGTGTTAGTGGGCTCCTTCTCCCTCTCAAGTAAAGTTTCTTTGCTACTTTGAAATTTTCTTTTCTCCTTTGTTGTGAAGAGGATGGTGGAGGTGGAATCGAAAGTTTCATGCTGAGTTTTAAAACAGGAGGAATTGTGATAATCCCTCAGCTATACCTTTTCTCCTTTGTGCATAAAATGAAAAGCACACTTTCTTTTCTCTGGTTCCCTCCCTGTCTTTTGTTCGGGAGCGCAGCGATGTAGCAATCGCCAAGAAGTTAAAAAATCCTCATTAAATATAAGCAAAAAAAGGAAGGCAGCTTAACCCTGATCTTTTAGTAACACTCTGTATCATTGATATTCCTCAATACATCAGCATCCACTTGAGCTTGATCGTTCCAATACTTTAACTACTAGGCTATTGCCTTGAGATGTGCACCTTGTATGTTTCTTTCAAGTTATGTGCTTGCAGTGCAAAGCAGTGTCTTGGCTACATTTTTTCTCCTTTTTGGTTTTTCTGTATTTTCAATACCCTTGTTTGCTTCCCTCAGAAACTGGGTTAAATATGAACCCTACTCTGTTTACCCTGAGTTGACTGACAACATGGTTTTCTTTCTAATGATATCCACCCTGATGATGTTTGCATAAATATATTCATGAGCGAGGCTGACAAACAAAACAAGTAGCCCTGTGTGTGAGTAAGTAAGTCAGTACTGAAAGAACAGATAGCAAGACCATCCAACAAAAAGAACAGCAAAGAAAAAACTAAAGAGCAAGTACAAAGGATATAAAGTGCTGTTGTTTAACTCCCAAAGCTTCTGGTTCAATGCAGTCATTTATAGTGCAAGTGCGGTTTGTCTGCCCCGATCCAAATTATCACACAACACCTAGATTATGCTGTCTTCTGCCAGGGAAAGAGAGAAGCTGAGTGAACATGGTGTCAATAACATATTGGCGCTTGTCTCCGTAACCATAGAAACTTGTGAATGGAATCCCCACTTCTCATATCTGAAAAGCAGCTGTCATCACACGAAGAGGTGATTTTCTTCCTTGGATATCTTATTGTGCCTGTGAAGGCTGAAAATACACACTGCATTTACTTACAAAAATACACACCTAGGAGTGATTTCAGCAATTATCTTCACCGGGGCAACCCCTTCCACAGAGCAACCCTTGCTGCCATGATGTTTACTTTAGTAATGACTCATGCCAGACCATTCTCAGCAGTTGTCCGCAACAAAAGAACAGCCAACACGCCACAGTAGAAATGTGACATTGAAAAGGAAAAAAGAAAAGAAAAGTGGCATGAATGACTGAGCAATTGAGCTCAGAGCTGCTTCATGGCTGAGACAACCGGGGAGTGCTGATAAGGGAGCCGTAATAACAGCCAGAGTTTCACAGCCTTTGTTCCGCTGCAAATGAGAGTGATGATCGGAAAGCATGGGAGCGGCACTGGGCGACTGTTTCCATGGCATTAGAGTGAGGTATGCCTATGTGTGCATATGTGTTCGTGTGGATGCGTGAACATCTGAGTGGGTGGTAGTGTAGTGGATGGTGGGGTTTATTGATAAGTTGCCTGTCCTTGAAAAGGCCAGACTGGGGTGCCCCCCACTCTTCACGGGAGATTTCCGTTAATTAATCCAAATGAGGACATGCAGTTCATGCACACACATACACACATAAAACACGCGTATATGACTTCAAGCATTGTCATTGCAGTGGTGAAGGAGACACTAACACCCACAGCAGATGTTTTCCAAAAAGTACCAAAACATGAGTTGGCAAATATTTTATGATACAAAAAAGAGTTTAAAACTATGCTAGTAGCTCACAAAGCTTTACCTACATTACTAAGAGCTAAATTATGATGCTTTATATGTCAATGTCAACATCCTCCATCTCAGTTTATTGTTTTAGCGTGCTAATTAGCTCATTTGCATTAAACCAACACTGAAGCGTAGGCTGACTGGTGGTTTTGCAGGATTTTTGTTATCAACCAAGGCATTGACAATAAGGTTTTTATCTGATGTACAAAAGGAAAAGTCTACGAATGCTCAAAGTTTGGTGGTAACGGAACTCATGTTGGCTTCTAGCTAAACAGCATAGCCTATGCCCTGTGTTTTTTTACTATAAGCATTTGAAAAGGCCTATAGGGAGAAAAACATCTATGTGGTTTTAGCCTCCTTCATTTTTCTACATTGCATTTGAAACCCCCTTTTTTGAATAAGGTTTAATATAGAAAACATTAACTCATGAGTGACTGGCTGCCTCTAGAGAATACAAATGTCTGCCATGACTGCGGGCTCACATACACTGCAAGTGTCCTGAGCATCACCAACCATTCACTCTGAATGGGATGAGGTCGAGCATTGCCAAACTAAATTGTGACTACGTCTGTCCTATGTTGGGGTCTTTTCAACTTTTGATGCTTAACCATGCGAGTCAGCAAACCCAATTGTGACTACACAACTACAATTGTACACGGGGCTGGGACAGTTCCAAAGTACATAACTTATTTGTGCAAAAAGGGGGCAAAAAAATTTGATTGGTTTCTTATGGTGTAATGAAGGCATGTCAAAAGTACCACATGTAAAGCATTAGATAACTAGGCTGTCTTCTCACTGGCACCATTTAGGTTGGTCCAAACAAACTCTGCGTGTTAGTGTGTTCGATCCACCTACAGAACATTCTTTATAAATGGGCATGCTGAAAATGTTGTTTCTTTGTTGTTCTTATTTTCCACTTATCATATGTAGTCTGTTTTGTGTAATTCCCAACTTCTTACACTATGCAGCTTAGTTTATTTTCTCCAAACCAGTTACTTAAAGTAGTCTTAACAGCATGTTCTCTACATAGGTTTGTTTTAAATTTTAACAATCTAATGGAAACGGAACATCCATTCAGGTTCAGAAGACGTGTGGGCTGGTTAACTGACAAAACCTAGATGGTAATATAATAAATGTGGTGTTAAAAAGAGATTTCCAAGCCTGTGAACATTGGAGTTAACTTGTTAAAAGTCATTAAAGATTAGTGTTTCTCATACAATCTAATGACCTAAAATCACATACTGTGAGTGTTGAGTTAGTTGTGGCTGTCCAGTTCAAACAGCGGACTTAACTCGAGGGCCTGGATGAGCAAAAGAGGAGCAACATCTGCTGAATGAGTGGCAAAACAATTTTGCCAGAGGCTTCGTGGTATAAGGCCACTTTCTCAGAACTAGCCTGACAGACCTCTTCTCCTAGTGAAAAATTTATATATGAGAGCAGGTTCTGGATACACTAGGACAACATCCATCCAGGTTTGGGCAGCATTCATAATGCCGTATTTCCCTCGCTGAAGTGATGATCATGACTGGAGTTATTTGTCTATTTTGAAACTCTCATTTTCTAAATGACTTTATGTGTGTGTATCTGTGTCCATCACTGGTACTGGCAAACACATTAGCGTGATTTGAGACTGTGTGGCCATCCGGCTTATGGTGAAGTCAAATCAGGTGATCATACAGCTGCATTAGAGCAGCTATAGGATTATCAAATGTCTGTATAAGACGATAAGCTTACAACATTTCCGCAAACACAATGGGGGTTTCTGTTCAAGTAGAGGGAGGGTGAACTAAGCCAGGTGCACATTAGATTATTTCCCAATTACCTCTCATGTGAGGGAAACAGTGACTACCTGCTCACTGTCTTCTTATATCCTTACTAAAGATAGACTTCAAATCCTATTACAATTATCCATCATACTTACAATGAATAGTAGTAAAGCACCTTGAATTGCCTTATTACTTAAATGTGCTATACAAATAAACTTGCGTTGCTTAGTATGAAAGCTCCTGATGAATCCACAGGTAGGTATTGTGGATATTGAGGTCAGAGACGCTTGAAGTCTGGAGTTCATGGAGACAGCCAAATTTCGTATTTTCTCCCTGCTGATGCTGCTGCAGGTCTTTTGGTGTTGTTGAGCTCACCAGTGCAACTTAATGATGGCCTTCTTCACTTCTTCTTTGACTTAATATTGGTATCTCAATACCTGATATAAACTCCACCATTTCTTGAGAAACCTCTTAAATTAAGGCTGAGAACTCTCCATTTTGATCACACTTATATTGCTTTATCTCAAACCTATTGTGCTGGTATATAAAAAGAAAATAATCTTCTCTAAAAATAACTTGGCTGTGCAGCTGAGGGTGCAGAGTTGCAGTTGAAAATCTTTCTTAAGCAACAAGACTTTTGCATAAATGTCTGTTGGACAGAACACACCAAAGTCAAGTTTTTTGGCCACAGCTCACAGTGCCACTTTGATGAAAACCAAACAAACTATATCTTCACAAACACCTCATTACCAACCATCAAACACAGCGATGGAGAGGGGGTGATTTGGAATTGTTTAAAAGACACAGGACCTGGATATTTTTCAGAAAATAATCAACACCTTGCAAGTCCAGGCCTCAACACAATTAAAGTTCTGTAGCAGAGCTGACCATAAGTGTATATAAACCTCAATGGACTGAAATAACTCTGTAAAGATGAATGAGTCAAAATTTCTTTATAGCAATGTGAAAGGCTGATATTATAAAAATTACAACTTCATGTTACTCCTGCTAAAGATGCTTCTATAAGAAAACATAGTGGGATGTAAATAATAATATATATGTTACATGTTGCTCTTCTTCTAAAGTTGTATTTGCCAAATTTTATGACTTTGAACTCATCAGATGGTTTTGTCTTATATTGTCTTATATTGTGCTCAAACTAAATTCCAATGACAAATGAAAAACAATTTAAGTTTGAATCTGTGTCATTCTTGGTTATAACCCTATTACTGAAAGAACCACAGTGTGACAAAATTAAAACCTAGTGTATTTCAAATAATGGAATCCAAACAATTATAATTTTAACAAAAAAATAATGATAAATTGCTGCAAAATCATGCCGCAGAGAAAGGACAATCTTTCAAGAAAAGAGTCTAAACTACCGGAGAAAATAAGAGCAGAAAAACAGTTCTGGTAATGTTCGGCCATTGTTGGAAAATGAATGAGAACAGGAGTCTGTGAACGCGGTAATGCCAGAACCAGCCTCACACTGCAGGTCAGGGGGTTTACTACTTTCAGATGATCAAGGTGACATATCTTTTTCACTGCTGCAAAATCTCTAGAAATACTAGCTCCATTTTGCAGGCATCATTTAATAAAAATCTATATCACTGATTTGATTCAATTTTACTTCTGGTCCTTACATGAAGGCGTCTGCATCATGCTTTTAAACGCTTATAGGTCTGTGATATCATTAACACGAGCTTATCTATGCACAACCAGGAAGTGACTATTAATCATTTTAATTATAAACTGTAGACTAATAAAAAGCAAACACTGTCACCTTGTAGGGACCTGTGACATCTTTAAAAGCCTAGTAATTCCTATGTGCCACAAGAAGAAAACACAATAAAACCGGCTAATGTGAAACCCACTGTAAATTATATCTTGATTAAGAACAAGCCAGGGGCACTTTTTCTTTGGGTGAATGAGGGTTGTAAAATTAAAAACAACTCTGAGGATGCAGTCTTTCCTTTTTATTCAGAAAGACTTTTTTTTAACACAGTTGCTCTCTAAAAACCAAATTTGGTTATTTTCAGTAATGAGAAGTCCAGAGGTTGATAGGCAAATCTCTGTACCGAAGCATACTGACTTTGTTCCAGGAAAAATTTCTTTGTTCTTTTGAACCATTTTAAATGGAAAATACACATATATATATGTATGCTCAAAATAAACATGTTTGCTGCATTAATTTGTAATGGGAGAGACCAGAGTTCTGTGAAAGCGGAGTTAATCATTCTTTTTCAAGACAGAAATCTTTGTACTCTCATGGTTAAGTAAAGTGAACTGGTCGTATGTATAATTTATAACTGCAGTTTTAGATCCTACTGACTATGTGAAAAAGTTTTCAGACTTTCGGGCTCATTCTAATTGGCCTGCTTTTGGAGCTTTTACTTCCCACTTATTGACCCTAGCTCTGCAAATCTAAAGATGACACCAGTTGAACAACACTTGATACTGTGATGCTGCTTTAGCTGCCTGCACCGGAAGAACTCAACGGTCAAAATAATTGGCTGTTACTTTTTATGTGTCACTGATCCTTTGGTTTTTCTGCTATGCTGCCTTTGTTATAAAGCGGCAAGTAAACATTTATTATAACTGTCCCCTTAACAGAAGGGGAGCTGTTGCACCTCATAATTTAAACCAGGATGATAGAGGCATGTGAGTCCCCTCTGTCTCGCCCTGTTAGTGATGCACATTGAAGTAACACCTCACCAAAGTGATTCTTCACTGAGCAAACAAACATAAGTACACCACACAACACTTAGCTTAACAGGACCGATACGCTTGGAGCATGCCTTAGGAGACATTAGTCTCTCTCTTTTTCTTTCCACAGAAGAAACACTGAATAATGTACAACATAATAAGAGCACATGTCTGCCTCTAACTTTTAAGTTTGCATAAAGACAAGCAACTCCAATTACAGCAGTTATTATGCTCTCAACAGATACTTTCCATCAGAGGTTACACTCTTTGAATCTCTTGTGCAATATTTACTGGATGTGGAGGCAATAGCATTATGGATGTCTAAGTGAGAGAAGAAATGTTTGCATGTGTGCTATTGTGTTAGGCTGTAAAAGCGACTGACAGTAGGAACCTGCAGTAAATCATGCAGCTCTTAGTGAATGGCTCCTTCCCCACAAGTGCTGATGGAGAGCATTAGAAGCCTCTAAAGTCCTGTGTTGACCCCTTCTAACTGTTTGGTATTAAAACAGACCACAGATGCACCATACTCCCAGAAAATCCCACAAGGGACTTCAAAATATTGATTCTTCTTCATTATGTTCAATCATAAAGCCTCACAGAATGCAGCTTTTATTTTGAAAACCCCATTTGAGATTATTTCGCATACTGGATTTTCAAGGTAAAAGCTGCAAAAAATGAACAGCGATTCTATAGTTTATGCCACCTAAATTGGGAAGTATGTTATCAGATTTGTTTTTGTACAGAATAATTATGTAAAATGAGTTTTAATCAAGGGTGAAAAACTAAGTTTTGACATTGATGTGAAATCAGTATAACAATAATGCAGTCTGTAGCACTTCAAGATGATATTTCTGTATGTATCCTGATCGTCTGGCTTTACGTGTGAATGTTCATATCTTTGGTTAGAAATCCTTCCTCAGCATCTGAACAATGATGTCATCGCTGGCATCAGTAGTTTCCGCTTGACAAACAGGAACAGTGGATCCCCATGCCTGCCAGCGTTTGCAGCTAAATTAGGCTGGGAGACAGCGCTCCACACACTGATGTCACTGGCGGTCTAAAATCAGTTGCCACATGAACAACCGGGGTTTTAACCTTGGCACCCAGATTACATAGCATTCCTTCATGATATTCCCGTTGGAACAATCCCCTCTTCGCTTTCTTCATCTCAGACTGTTTTATGATCAACCATGCTTGAACTTCTGTCCCCAAGCACACATAAACACACACGCCAATGCACATTCTGATCTTTATAGTCAGAAAAGAGAAAACAATTTGAGTTCATGATAACACCAAGGACAACAGAGCGGAGTCGTGTGTTTAGATAGTTCCTTGAAATCTTGCATCCCTGACCTTTTTTGGCAAATCTGTGCCTGAGTTTGAATCGACAAGGGAAAAAAGCAATCTGGGAAACAGAACTAAATTTAGGTGAGCTGGCGGATAAATGTTCTGCAATTACAATCAGTCTGGACGACAGCCTTAATATTAGACTTTCCAGCAAAACCCTGGGTGACACAGAGTAAATTTTTTTTTTTAATGTCTCATGACATTATTCCTCTTTCATTCCTGCTTTCATTAGGTGCCTGTGCTGTAAGGTTGTGACGGTGCTCCCACCTAAGTATATGACTGATACAGTTACAAGAAACAAACAGGAAGTCTGTAAAACACCGGTTCTGAGTCACAAAGGCGTGTGCCTCAGTCTCTGGATTCAGATGAGTCAGCAGATTTCCAAATCATTGCTTGAACAGAAAGCTAAAACCTGACAATTGGTCTTCTGTATTTTAATTCAGAAGACAGACATAAAGTTGTGAATAACTCAATAACTTATATAAACGATTTGTGATTCCTGCATGCCACTGATGTGAGTGACAGACCTCGTACTTGGGTTTGATTCCTTCAAGTTTGGGATTTAGTACTCGTGAGCTGCCCAGTCATACTATAACAATAAGAATTAGAAATAAATACCTGGATCCAGTAAAGAACTGTCACTAAAAGAGACATAACACTTGTAATAAATAAAGATTTCCATCTTTATTTGAGGAAATATCCTGCAGTAACACATTTTGCATCTTTATACACGCTGTTCCAGAGTTTGTACCTGCAGAAAAACAACATTCTGCAACACATGAAAGCACACAATGAGAATCATTTAAGACCACACTCAGCAAGTAAGATGTACTGCCCAAAGCTAAATAATAATGTTTATTGCTTGTAATGAGTGCACTTTAATGCAGTATGATACAGTCTGTGTCTTCTTTGACGTATGAAAACTGCCCCGTCAGAGCAGAGACGGGTTACTGAAGCCATCTGTAGGTGGAATACAAGTAATCGCCCCCAACAAACAGGTCCCTGTGTGCCACAGTCAGGTTTACAGTCAGGAACAAGGCAAATGTTGATGATAGTCTTTTGGGCACTGCACATGTGGAGCATGTAGCTTCACCAAGGACTGCTGAATAAACAAGCTGTTTTCCCTTCTCTTGAGTGATGATGTGTGATATGTAATGCCGCGATGCTAAACAAGTCAAGTGCAGAGAACATGAAACGCACCTATACCTTTGGGTTAAGGGAGTTGTAGCATTTTAGACACTAATGAATATATACACTTATGCATGTGGCAACAAAAACCACCACGCATGCAAGCATGGGAAAGCACAAGACATGCACACAGCACCTTTTCTAAGTAGTTAAAATCCTAATTCATCTTTTTCATTTAGTGATCTTCTATTGAGGGATGTACCCCGTGAACCGTTAGAAGATAGCTTGCTCACAGTTCGAGACAAATGACCAATTAAAAAAGAATACATGACACAAACTGGCAAACCTGAAAAAAATCAATCCCCCTAAATAATTAATTTGTCGCTTTGTCTCCCAGGTGCACTGTTACTTTGATGTTAATGGACACATGGATGTATAATGCTGATCCCTCTTTAAAGAAACATTACAAATACCTTTCACTCACTTTATTTGTATTTAGCGCTGCTTGTTCTGGGTCAGCACTTTAAGCAGGTTGGCTATTTATGGGAGCGTAAATGTTCAAAGACTTTCATGAGTCCCAAAGGGACAACTGTGGACCGTAAATGATGGATCAGGTGAATATTTGAGGCTTTTTGGTTGGTTACTGAAAGATGCATGACAAAAATATGAACAAAGGAGCTGAGGTTTGGGTTCAATAAAAAAAGCTTGGTGCTTGTTTAAAAGTGGTACTGCGTTCATTTATCAATGAAGTAAAGGAGACAGTGAATGAAAGGATGGTTTTAGGAAGGAGGGAAGAACAGAAGCAAAGAGGTCATAGGCATGACTGTCTGAGGAAATGAGTAAAAATATCCCTCGCCACTCCCCCTTTTCATGACTACTAAGCCACACACACGTGGACAAGCACTCACACAGTCAAAACCAGGTGCTACTTTTTTCTTCCCCCCCCTCACTCTCTTCTCTGTGTTTTTAAATTAATCCACCTACGTAGGCAAAGATCGTTTGCACATCCACAGGAATGAGTGCGTGTGTGTCAGCTGGGACGAGTGAGGAGTTGCACGTTGCCACTAAATGCTGCAGATGGAAGTTCATGTGGGAGGACGACGGAATCTCCCCAATAGTCTGCGCTGCATCCATGCCATATTTGGTGCTGCTGAGTATCACTGTCAGTCAAGCCAAGTTTCAAGTATGGTGTGTACATCCAGAGGACCTTGGAAAAAAATCCTTTCCAAAATAACTTTTAATGTTTGTCTTATCCTGCTTGGCCTGCCTGGAGGTTGGTATTTACGGTATCAGCAATATTCAGCTGTGCCAGATGTTGTTGCTTACATGAAGGTATCATAAATTGACTTTGAAATACTTTCCAGTGATGGCCTAAACTTTCTTCTACTCTGGGCCGGGTGTCTCTGTGAGATTTCCAACTCATTTGGCACCTAAAATACAACAAAGTCAGCTCAAGCAAAGCATAACAACCCTTGTGTAACACTCAGCCACCCTTGGCTGTAAATAAGAGGCCAGTCCAAGCGTGCTGGCTTTCCTGAAAGAGCCACTGTACTCCCAGCTGCTAAAATGCTCCAGGCGTCCTGTGGCCCGGCTTATGATCCCTGACAAGAAACAAGTTCAGTATCTTTATCATCTCCACTCCCCGGTACACACATCCCCACACACACATACACTCATCCCTCTGTCCCTCACTGTTTTTCTCTTCAAAGCAAAGGCAAAAGTTGGACTCTGTATGTGCGTTTGAGTGTGTGTGTGTGTGAGTGTGTACTGCAGCACATCGTGCCTGCTGCTCTCTCTGCTGATCTGCAGCGTTGGTGGGGCCGCCTACACCCTTCCTCATCATCAGTTGCATCCTGACTCTTCTAAAGTAGTAAGTCCTATGAGTGAGTCCATTACCCATGCCAACATTTTGCCACCATCAGCCTTCACAGTGGAGGTTTGGAGGGTTTGAGAGTAACTTGACATCAGGGGAGCTGTTCCATTTTTAGACTCTTGCATAGTCACAGGCCATTGCTGCTTCTCAGGATGCATCATTTCACATGGGGATACACCTATACAGACTGGGACTGAAGTCTATAACTGCTCTCATACAGCAGCAATGAAAAACATCCAGAGATGGTGAGCTGTGGTTTCAGTGGGTTCTAACAACCTGCTAGATGGAAAGCGTGACTTGAAAGGGGAACCTTTAAGGGCAGAGGAGGACCGATCCAGATGCTGACATATTGCCTATTAAGTGAGACATGAAGCACTAAAGGCCAAGGGACCTCCTTTCAGCTCCCCTCAACCAACAAAGAGGACTACAAGAAATCCCTTCAGATAATTTTCCCTCTTCTCCCTCCTCCTCCTCCATTCCTCCTCCTCTTTTAACCCAACAAAAAGAAGAAGATCCATTGTTGCCGTCCTTCTTCCGCCACACCTCTCACTATTTGTGCGTATATTTAGGCCCCAGTGATGGGGAGATTGCTGCCTTTCATGTGTCTAACCCACTGCACTGCTCACTGTGAAGCTGTAATTAGTGTCAAGAACAAATTTGTTGGTGCTAATAAGGCTGCAAGCTGTGATGCTTGCAAGCCCAACACGGCAACACACAGAGCAGAGGGACCAGATGTTGCTACTATCGGCTGATAGATGTTAGGTGGAGACTTAAACTGAAATATCTCGTGCAAGGACAGCTATTTATCCCCTTACTAATCAGTCCTATTTTTGAGATTCCTGCTCCAAAAAGGACAAACAAAACTTAAAATAAACATAAATTTAAAGTATATCTCAACAACTGCAGGCTGTGTTAGAAAAAAATCTGCTATCAAAACAAAGTAAACTCATGTAAAATTAAGATCAGAGATACAGATCACAAAGAAGAGTTAAAGACAATTGAACACAGCATTTTTTGTGTACTTTGGATTCCTCTAAAGACCACCTAAACACTCTAGAAAAATATTCTGTCGTATCTCAATATTTAAAGTCACAAGATAGTTTTTTCCTATTGTGTAAGTTAGAATTTTCACTTATGTTTTTGAATAGTCAGTTCTAGACATACCTTTGCCATTCTGATTTTCTACATAAAAAAATGTTTTATGTGTTATATTGATCACTAAATGTATTATTATTACCTGTGAAATATAACTGTTTTGGGTTTGTTTGCATTAGTTACCTGCCTGACTGTGACTTAGATATAAACCTGAAGCTTAGACAGGTGAAAGCAGTACTCATCCTGTTTTAGTTTGAAAAACATCATTCCTAAAGAGCTGCATACCCCACCAACGTCTCACATATAATACAATCAATAATGGAAGTAACATTAATGGTATGAGCTGACACAAAAATACTTTTACTAAGAACACACTGTGATGGAGCAGAGACAGTCTTGATTAGAAGATTTATGTTCAATGCAACTGTCTTTGATCCAAACAATGACACTAAATGAGAGGGCAACACATAAGCCAGGAAATAATATTAATGGCAACCCTACAAGGATAATTTTCCACAGTCTAGGGCACAAAACATATATGTATATAATTTTTTTTTGCCCTATAATAGCTAAATCAATCATTTCATTTGCAATGGGGAGAAAAATACAGGATTAATCCATCTCTCTTGAGAGCTACAAGCTCATTGTACTTATGGCACCTTTTTCGTCCCCTAAAGCACTTTGTTCAAAAATAGACCTAAGACCGTCACCCCAAAACAGTCTCACAGAGGTACGTTACCAAAGAGGGTATTGCACCAATATATTAGGAGACAGATAATCCTCTATTTCATGCAACATTTTTATTACTTGTTAAAAACAAACTAAAATCCTCCTCTAAAGTCTGAGTTATTAGGTAAGCTCAACTGAGAAAACCAACCATATCCTTTGGTAGATGAATAAAATGCATAAATGTAGATATTATGTGCAATAAGTGGAGCCATTCTTTACAACATCTTATTGGCTGAAACAAACAATGACTGTAATTCACAAGCCCTGTTATACTAAATAACATGGCAACCACACTGTTCCACGAGTGTATGCTGATCATCCATCTGATTGTCTGTTCTTTGTGTTTCCCTTCATCCCACTTGCCCCTACTGTCCTCCCTCTTTATCTGATGTCCCTGTCAGCACTGTCCACCTGAGATAAAGTTAGCTTGTTTATCAGATACTGGACGGTATGCCAGCGTTGATTAGAGCTCTGCTGAGCAATCCCTAGTCCTAATTGAGCGATAGCTTACACCGAGACCACCCTGCAAAGGAAGATGAGCCTGTTGAAATATGAAAGACTACTGCGGTTTGTAAAATTATACCTCACAGTGGAATATAATGAGCATAGGAGTTTCCTACCTCAGCGTACACTACGGTTCATCATCGGCTATTCTTTACTACACAGAGAAATCTAGTTTCCGCATATTGATTAAAGTATAATACAACATCAGCTATGTGAGGAAATGAGCACTTCTGCTTTGTCTGCTGTGTGTCTAATTATATTTTAAGTATGTTCCAGTGTCTTTGGTTACAGAGAAATGTGTCTTTCCTTTTCCCATCCATCCATCCATCATCCATCCATCCATCATTTATACTTGCTTCATCCTACTTCGGGTCAAGGGTTGTTTTCCTTTTAATCTACAATTCTGTTGTGGACATTAAAAAAATATCCTCTTCCCTTTTTTTTGACAAGGAAAATTATATATTTTAGTTTGATACAAATGTGATAATATCCCTATCTTTCATAAAAATGTATTGAAATAAAAAGTAGCCACTTCTCTTCAAAGAGCAGTTATTACTGTGTTATAAATAGACAATCTATGTGAAAACAAAGTACAAGAAACTGATTGACAGGCTGTTGGTTGAATAAGTACAGTTAAATGAGTTTAAGTACATTTTCCTGAGATTTAAGTGAGAAACAATTTCAGATATAGTCATAGATATAGTCAGACATAGTCATCAATAGAAAATGTGTATAAATACTGAGGAATACAAATATCAGCTTTTATTCTAGAAGTTATGAAGCAGTCAAATGTTCACTTTGAGCACATTTGCAAAACATTGAAATTCCATCTGCTCTCTCAATGTAAGATTAAAGCCACATTAAGATTTTTTTTTAGGCAAAACAGCTAGTCAAAGAAGAAACAAATAAAAAAAAAACCATTGTGACTGTTAAACACAGAAAAAGAGATGATAAAAGGGAGAATCCAAAACAAAAATCAGGTGACCAGAATACAAAGACAAACTCAGAGCCTACTGGCATCACTGGTGAGTTATTGTATACCCCATAAACCAGATGCTTGACGTAGATAGAAATAAAATAAACAGAGGAAAAGATTTAGACAAGGTGGCTGGAAGGGCAGAGGAGATTACGTAAAGTCATGCAGCTCTGATTTCTTTTTTTCCACCAACTATTCCTCTTGTCTATTTATTTGCCTGACCTGTGACCTGCAGTAACATCTGCCCACAGGGGAGATAAGCAGATTAATTGAAAGATTCAGATTTTTCCTGATTTAGCTTGCCTGGCTCCAAGATTTTCGTCTCCTTCCTTCAACCCCTGCTTAAAATCCCCAGACCTCTTCTCACCCAGTCACCTCCCCCTCCTTCAGATGCACATATCTTTGGTCAGATTGAGATGAAGCCCTCCGCCTCCCCCCCAAAAAAGTCCCGATAGAGGACTGTTTGTAGCAACATATCCTGCTGGAGAGTTTGGAAGCCATCATCCGGCTCATACCAGCAGTCGAAAATTATATTCATTGTTTATTGAGGAGATAAAAAAAAGAAGAGGCTGGCAGGAGAAATTACAGGCCTGTGTGTCTGGGTGTGCGAAACGATGATAAAATGAGCTAAATAAAAGATAGCAGTCAAGAGGGAAACACAGTTATGATCAGCCCTTATGTTCCTAAAGCCAAATGAAAACTGTATGGCAGTTTCTCACATTGTTCTAATGAGATTTGTCACAGATCCTGTTTAAAAGCAGTAATAATGTAATGTTTGCAAAACCACATATGTGTATATGTGCATATTGTTATCAGATCCCCAGACCAGGAAGGATATGGATCCTTGGGATAATGGCGGGGAATAAAGAGAGCAGAGGAAATCATAGGAGGGAAAGAGGCGGGTATAACTTGTAATCTGGAGTTTTGAAGGTGAACCCTGAAGGCAGCTATTACTGGCTCTGTGGGCTTGAACTCTATTGTTCCCGTTTGCACCCCAGCTGACAAGCGTTCATGCATATTTGTGCACAGCTGCAAGAGCGAGCAGCCCCACATGCATACACACATACGCAGACAGCATATGAGTTGGTTCCACATTTAAGGGCTTAAATTAAAATTTGCTGATGAACTGAGAAGCACTTCCAAAAAATGTCACTTGTTATGGGTTATAAAAATGACATTTTGCCTTTCAATCCCAATTTCATACTATATTAACAACACAGAATTCCTTAAAATGTCAACTGAAACAAATTCAACTCAGTTGCCTTAAAATGCTTTAATTTGATATGCGGATGTTCTGTGCTGGCTGGAGGCATGACGGGGGAAATAATTGCATTACTTAAGAGAGAGACATATATGTGTAATCACATACACACACCTGCAAAAAATCCTCAAAACCTCCAACTTGTACGAAGCAAAGCTCTTTTATGCAAACAATAAATGGTACCCTGCACAAACCCCTACATGACACTCATGAACACACTCCCACAAATTCAATCATCCCCAAGGGTGCCGTAATCACACGGTCTGATGTAGTGTATTGATCAGATGCTGTGAGCTGCAGAGGGTCCCCAGAGATCTCAACGTCACATAAAAGACAACATTACAGCTTATCAGCTGCAAAACACAAGGTGACCCTCACTTTACTGCGTCATGGTCAAGCCTGTTCCAATTAGTCACATCAAGAGTGTGTACTGCAGAGATTCACAGTGTGTATGGAGTTTATATGTAGATGAACATATAGTGTGGAAACACTTTTTTCCACGAACTTCAGAAATGACAAATTCCCCAAATCCATCCCACTAAACTGTTAATCAGCTGTGAAGCTTGTCGACGGAGTCCAGCTTTGCTCAGTTTTGGCAACAGTCTAAACAGATGATGTAAATCAGTGTCAAAAAACACAAAGTTTAGTCAATCAAGCTATTTATTTTCAGTTTTATGTTAAGCTCAAAAAGTAAGAGTAACCTTAATGAGCAGGATTACACTGGCTAGTGTTTTATTTAAAACTTTGCGTGCCACACTGTGGTAGATGAATAAAAAAGTTAATAAAAGAATAAATAAATGGATAATGTCCAAGCAATTTTCGACATTCTACAAGAGACCTTTGCAGCCCAAGTCCACTGGTTTCGTCCAACATTTTAAGTGAGACACAATAGGTTACCATAGCAACGCAGCAACTTCTTTCCTTTTGCACCAAAACCAGTTAAAAGATGTGTGAGGGAAAACTCAGGAGAACACACACACACACAAAAAAAACTTAAAAAGTGTTTCTTTGTTTTCAAGCAGAGAATATCTGACGGTGATCAATTTTTCTTCGTGTTGGTGTATGATGAAACAAATCAGACTTTAGTGTAAGCTTCAAACTTGAATAAAACACAAAGCTTTGTTGCCAGAACAAAAAACCCTGAAACTACAAGCTATTAAAGCCAGGTTTACGCTGCACGACCTGTTGCAGACAAAAAAATGACCGCTGTAAATTCTTATGTTTTAGCTCCAAATAGGGTGTCCAAACTTGTGCAGTTTGAGTGGTTTGACGAAGGTCTGAGATCATTTTCTTATGGTGTCAGAAATCCTTCAACTTCATCTACTGTATAAGATGTCCTTTCAGTTCATAAAACTTGCCTTCTCTACCAAACCACAATGCTATCCTTTGTTGCTTCAGTTTTTTAAAGTATTTTTGGACTAATAAAAGCTGATACTAAAGTTTGGTTTACTTTGTTGTTTTGCTTATTACTGATAACTCTATAACACATTCGTTGTAGCATATGATTCAGAAGGTCTCTTCGTCTTAAAGTCTCCATGCTTCATTCATGCCATTGCACCCAAGATTAAGGAGATCCAAGTTGAACGGTGATGTGATGATCTGACAGGACTGTCAAGACTCATCCAAGTACCAGATGCATGTAAAGACAATCGTTCAGAGAAAGTTATCACTCAAGGAAATCGCTGCCCCGAAGGCTGTTAGAAGATAAAAGACAGCGCAGATGGAGATGATGGTGACATTGTCTAGAAATGCCAGCACAACTCTGTAAAAGGGATGGCAATTTCATGATTACGAATCAGTTTGTTATCACATCAGATGGCTAACTGCCTAAACAACTGTTTGAGTATTCAAGCATTTTTTTAACATTTTTGTTTCACATGCAGATATACAAAGTTAGAAATAAAACTGAGAGACTGCTTTTGCAGTCTCAGGGCTAAAAAGACTGATTCCTCACTATAGTCCCCACTTTTATTTTTGGTAACACGTTTTTAACCTCCTTGATTTACTTTGTCCTGTCACACGGCCACTGCATGCAAAGAATAACTGCGCACGAGCAGTTTGAACATCCAGCTTCTTCCCGGCGCAGCTCTACGCCTGCCCTCCAGCCTCGAACAGACTGAGCTGAACAGCTTGTCCACATAACGGTTTTGTTCAGCAAACAGCGGAAAGCAACACGGTCATCCCGCAGCTGCATTTGTTCTGCACAACCCACTCTTGTACTTCCAAAAAGCCATTTGGCTTATTGATAATTGAGGATATATTTTCTATTTATCACCCCTGAAAAGAAGTACAGCTGTACTGCAGCGCTGAGAGGAACACAATCAGCCCAGATGTTTTACACTTTATTGTCAGGTTTATTTCAACACTTTTCATTCAAATCGCTCTTGCACATGCCACTTATGATAAGGTAACATCTGACTGAGAGGTCAACACAGAATTATAGGTAGAAATGTAATTTATATAGGTTTTCATGAATATTCAGTGAGCAACACCGCTGTTTTCCAGATGGAAAGTCAGATGTAAAGAAGACATTTTCTGTCCTTGACCTGAGCTCTAAGAGATGTTTAGAAGTATATCTCTACATGATCTCTTGAGGGGATGACAGATCTGAGGGGTCACCAGGAACAGCATTTTGTGCAAGAAATTAGATAAAGACTTTTGATCTATAACTTTATTTTTCTTTTTATTGTCCTTTCTTCTTCAGAAATGAGGCAACATCTGGAGCTACTTCGGGCAAGTAGCTTAAGCAGTGCTTATGCTCGCTTTCACCTCTCTGCCTGGTATATTCAAATTACTCCATCTTGTTCAAAGGTCTTTATTACTTATCTCTTTCATCTGGTTACCCTGATTGACCCAATGTATGTGGGTATTTGGGTCCAGCCCTGGATCCAGTATGGTCTCCCTAGAAGGAAGTAACCTTCATCAATTTTCATTTACAATTTTTACTAACTGACAACAGATTGTAAATTAAAATTATGGGAAATGTTTGGGCTCTACTCTAAGATGGTTCAGGTGACCTCCACTGGTGCAGCACAGTTAGAGCCAAAACCAGCATAGGAACGACTGTTTACTGGTCAGAAATGTAATCAATGACTGACATTTAGATTATACAAGTAAATAAATAATGGTGAGCAAGAACTGTAGGACACTGAAAATAATAGAAAGTACAATCCAGTTGACATATGAGTATGACAAGATCAAGATTAATGAGAATGTACAAAAAAGCATATTGGCACCACTGGGTGCCATCGTCTTTTTTTTTTAATCCCTCAGGCTCTGTTCGTTAGCATTTGTTTTTCTGTTTTCTTTTATTATCGAGGGTAGGACAGCAGAGCAACCAGAAAACAACATAAAATAGTACCTTTATACTGCATAGTAAACCGACACTGTTATATCTTAACAGATAATATTCGAGGCGTCCCTGTACTCATCAGCGTTGCTTCATTCACGATGTTCAGCAGAACAGCAGCAGAGCAGCAAAGAGAGTCATGAGGGACAAGGGAGATACAGGAAATGGAAATATGATAGAAAGTGCAGGATAACTGAGAGAAGCTCTGAGACGAAAGTACACCATCACAATGATTTTTCTGCTCATTCCCGTTGGTCTTTCAGTGAGATCTAATCTTTTGAGCCTTTTGGTTTTGCAGCACAAAATACACCTCATCCTCATAAAGTGAACATTAAAATGCAATTTTTTTGGTCTGCTGGGATAAGCTACCACTGGATTTCTGTGAGTAAAATGAACTGAGGTTAAGGTTTAAATATAATATGTACTGTACATCATGCTACGGCTTAAAAGAACTAAAAACAAGACTTTAAAGTTTAACTTAATTTAACCAGCTTCATTTGATCCAATTAGCACTGGGATGGGTCTTAAATTATTTCATTCATATAAAATTACTGCCCTTGCTTGTCCACACAACTCTAGAATCCCATATTTTCAGATTTGTTGAGAAATAATTTCAAATAAATACAACATTCTTTATTCTTTGTTTTCATAAACATCCTCACTCTATTTAATCTGGGCTATTTACTTCCAGCCTCATTATTTTAGAGGTCATTCAGCACCCTTGTTTTTAAAGTTGACACAATTTCTTATGTTCTTCATGAAATGTCTCTGAATGTCTCTGATTTTGATACTGCAGGGATAGCGTCACATCCACGTCTGTTCACTTTAGTACACAGCAGCTGGTGTTAGAGGCCAGAGTCAGCCTTCTCCTCCACACACTGCACCCCTTTGAAAATCAGCCTCCCAGCTTTGTACCATCCACCTTTCAAAGCTACAACAAATGCAACAATACGTAAAGTTGCCGGGTGATGAAAGATGGGAAAATTCTTTTCGGATCGGACTTTGTAATGTCACAGTACCCTGCAAGTATGAACAGCTGACGGGACTACATATCTGGGAGGATTCCTGGCTGATTAGCATGTTCTTTCTTTTGATGACAACAATCTATTCTCTTAGGCCTGGATAAGAACCAGAGTGGGCCGTCCTCACAACAACTTCATGTATCAGCTGATGAGGAAGACTTCCAAGCCTTGCATCTTTGGTTGGATTCATGAGATTACAAGCTTTACCCACCAGTTTTGAGATTGAACAGCAACATAATGCGAAAATCTCCACGTTTAAAAAGAGTAACAACCTAAAAAAAAATCTTTTTGACCATTGACTGTTTACATAATGTCAGTGCACAAGTTGGAGTCTGGTCATGATGATTTCTTTTGGCTGACTACAGCCTGATTTGGTGAAACGGGTGAAGCACCTGGCAGCAGCAGAGGTCGGATAGCCTTCTCTTAAAATAAGAGTGATGATCACAGATCAGGCAACAAGTCGCCCAGAAACACTACGTAATACTTAGCTAAAGTAATGAGAACATGCTTTTAACATCACGGACTGCATTGCAGGTGTTTCCCAAAATAATACCGATAAGGCATAGAAAAGTTCTCCACAGGTACAAGTTGTGTAGCTGTGGAGACTACAGCCATTTGTTGTTTTGTATAAGGCTATGAGCATGTTTATTTCTGACGCAGAGACACCTTAACATGGTGGTCATTGGAGATTGACTTGGTTTTAGATTCACATCCTAGAGGTCATTCAAGAGACCGTGTGTGTTGGCACTTCTGTGCTGGCATCAGTTTTGCGAGCTGGATGGAGCCCCCGCGGTCGCGGGCTATCTTATGGGACCACTCTCAATCGAAAAGAATTCACAACTCACAACGGCTGGCATGCCACATCTGAAAAGCGGCACTTCTGCGTCATCTGACTGCACAGATGAAGGACGGCGATGGTTGCTATTTCAAAGCGCGACATTTTACGGTGGTGTGCCTTTGGCTTGAAGTTGTGGCACTTCTCCAAAAACATAAAACTCAATACACTTCCAGGCCGGTGACGACACATACCAACTCAAGGACTATTTACACCTTGTTGTAAAAGACAGTCATTAATATGCCAGTTGGTTTCCTACTTTGATTAAAGAAGTTGATGAAACTTTTCTCTAATAAGACAGTGGGAATTGGACGATTTCCAAATCCATTCAACTATTTATTGTTTGTATTGTAATTGTGAAGTAAAAGTTGCATAAACACATAAAATCTTGCCCAACTAAAATAACCTATGATCTCACTCTGTCACATTTTGGCATCCATTTGCATTTGAAGCTACAAAAAATTATGGAGTAAATCTCAGTGTATATAAGTATATGCAATAATTCTAATACAATGTTAAAAAAGGTTCAGATAACAGGATTCCTATACATTTACAAGACTGAAACTATGGGAAAGATAGAGGTGCAGACTTCCCTCAGCTGGTCCATCTGACTTGGAGAAGGCTCAAAGAAGGTATTTTGGGGGAAACTCTGTTTGAGTGCTCTGTCCTCCAGAATAACAGCAGTACTTCTTGCCAAACGCCAGAGAATACCATAATCGATACCGCCCAAGCTATTCTAGGAACTGTGACAAAGTGGGTGTATTGAGTTTTCTGCATTTTGATCCAAGTGAGATGATGCTAATGGAGAAAAACCCAAAGCCTTAACCAGGAATGTTTCAACAAGGTTTTCTTTTTATATGCTTTGGAAAACATCTGCGGCTTTAAGGTTTGAACATGATCACCTTAGCCAGACACTGCATAAAACTAAAATGTATTTGTTCAAGGGCATTCAATTACCAGCAGAAACATCTCTGACTCTGGTGACATGACGCTGACACCACCATTTTCAACACGTATAATAGCATACTTCAAACAACGCACAACTAATATGATGGCAGTCTTTTATGAACTATTAGAGTGCTTTAGAGTGTGTAGATGTGAGAATATGTGAGTGTTGTTTTGTAGAACTATGAGCCTGTCTTTTCTGCGATGATTTTCCTTTCTTGCCCTCATCTCCTTTAATGAGGTGTCCATGGTTACAGTTTTCTGTACCCACTAGGATGAAAGGATGGATAAGGTGTCCATAGTAAAGCAGTACAATCCATCGTTCCTCATAAACTGGTGGCTAGATTTGGACATTACAGTGTATAAGGATGAACAAGTATCTGGAATATGGGCTATGACAGCCATATTTCTTCATACAGTCAACTTTCTATTGCTTTTTCCTATACCATGCTCCTGGCAGGGTATGTGGGACTATGAGGTAATCTACTTTATTAGACTGTAAGGTTAGGTGCTTTCTCTGCTCATACTCTCTCCTTTTTTCATAGCTCAGGGTGTGGTAGCTCCCATTTTGCTTAGTCCACGGAGCTTTATCTGCCACATATATACATTTTTACATCAATTCACAGAAGATGAGACCTTATTATTTGTTGCTGCCTTCACTGTCCTCGATAAGCAGGATACAGCACACAACAATTGACTTTCGTCAAGCAAATACCAGATGAAGAATTTAGCCACAATGATTAAACAAGCTAACAGCCCCCTGCTTGTTGATACAGCTGATACCCAAATAAGAATAGCACATTAGTAGAAAAGCAGATAATAAGGATAATACATATGGCATTGACATCAACTGTATAACAAGAACTGGACAACCCCCCTGTGACATCACCCATATGTTTTCTGAAGAAGGAGTTTGAGGGGTTTTTTTTATCACTCGTACTGTGCGTAGTTATGTTGCAAATGGACATAATGAAAAGGCCTGGAAGCAGACTGGAGCATGCCCACCTTAGTTTAGTCACAACAAGTTTGTCATCTTAGCTTGGCTGGTTAAGGTAAAATTGGACTAAAGGTGGCAATAATATCACTTTATTTTCATTCTGATCATATCTGTTCAATAGTCTTCATTTCCAGTGTCACTACTGAAGAAGCCAGAGCTCAAACGAGAACTAGCAGACTAGGAGAGTCCTTAAGAAATTTGCTGTCCTATATCATTTTTAAACAGGATGTTGTAGATGTGGAAACTAGCTAGGGAGATTAGAATAATTTTTGGCTCAGCTCATGCTGTAAATATATTTATTTCTGCGGCAAGGTAGGAGATTTGGACACGGTGTTAAATTGATGTGGCTCGGTTTTGGAGCCAGATCCTTGTGGTCAGTTGAGGAACTGCAAACTAAACCCACTTCCTGGTTGAATCAAATTAGCAAGAGCAATGTCGCTCTTTGGGAATTACTGATACAATTACATACCAGTAACTGATAAGAAAGTGAAAGGCAGCACCCTCCGAAGAATCCCAAAATGTTTATATGTTGAAGCAAATCATGGGTTTTACAAAATTTTGTTGACATATTAAATAGTCATAAAATACAAAATCTTCAATTTCGAGCTTAACAATTCAACTTAATATTAACGGCAGTGTGACGAACATTAGATATGTGACTCAAAATAACCACCTTTGATCTGTCTATTGCTCTGCAAACTCTGCCCACCCTGACAATGTATTGTCAAAGGTAATTTAATGAAGTCTTCCCCATCACAGGTGGGTAAAAGATCCTTTTTCTGATGCATTTTTGCTATATTACCAGAAATTCTCTTTACACACCAATAGGAAGCAATAAATAAATTGCTGTCATGTCAGATAAAAAATATTGATTACTTGTGGAAGCGGCAGGGCTTTTACAACACCATCCAATCATTATGGGTGATGCCAGTGAAGTCATTGGACCATTGGCTTCTCTGTTAAACTCCTTTTCCTTGATGAGGAGGCATTTCTCCAACATCTGCTATCCAACCTTTAAGATTTAAGACATTCCCAAGCAGTTTTTACTTGCTGGCAGCCCGTTTTCAACCTTTAGTAAATCCCCTGTGATTGAGAGCAAATGAGGTGGCCATGGCATCAATGATCCCTTCCTGTTCTTCATATCAGATAAACACAAAGAACTGAAATGAGATCAGAAAATGCTTTTCATACAAGTACAGATGAAACTCTTACTCATCAGTGTTTTCCACAGAGTCCATCCGTGGAGGGTTTTAACCGCTATGATAAACTCTAATTCCATACAATTTACACAGAAAATTATCATTTAAAAAAAATCAAAAGCCAATTTCCTGATTTTTTTATTATCTTTTTTTCCTTTTTAATTTTTTCAGCCAGCAGGTTCATTAAATAATGGTTGTGAAAGTAACAAGGAGAGCTGCTGTGCACATGCGGTATTGGCCATTTGGGCGAGATTGGACAGTACATCAAGTGAGGTCTAATAACAAAGTCCTCATAAAGTCACGGTTTTCAAACAACACCATAATATAATTCTTATTACTGTGCCAAGTCCACAGTGGTTTTGTAAAACATAGCAGAAGTGGATGGAAGCAGCTGAAAACATCACTTTTTACACAAATGTGCTCATGCTTTAAGGTAACAGTGTATTTATAATCAAATGAGGTAATAAAAGTGTTGTCCAAGGACAACATTTCCTCTGTCACCAGGGTTTCTCAGGTGGGAAGCCTTATCACCTCACAGATTTCTCTAAATCCTCAGCTCAAGTTGTCTTTTGAAATATATTATTTTGCCATAAAAATTAAAATTGTTCCTAGAGAACAGAAATGGACAGAAGCGGTTCAGCTATGACCGTAGCTAATCAGAGAGCGACCAGAAGCTTCAGCTGCAGCTTAAACATTTTTAATCATAGTTTTGCCTCTTTCATTCAGTCACCATAGCACCACTTTCAGTTGTTCTGGATAATAAATGTATCTGTGGGAGGTCCAGCTTCCATTTGCCTGCAGTGGTTCCAAGTTGGCAGTAATATCTCTGCAGGGAAAACCCAACAACAAACATTTCTCCAGTGCATGATCATGTTTTGATTCAGTTGTGCACTAGGGGAAAGGGGTCATAAATGTGTCAAATGTCATTGTGGCTGTGAGGGATAGAGAGAAAAGGACAGACTGAATCAATGTGCCACATCCAGCTGTATATGAAGAATCAATTTACCCGTTTTAAAATGACGAAAAATATATACATCTGTCAGGTAAATAAAATGAATGTGTGAAAAAATTGATTTTCACTTGAAAGCATTTGAAAATTAACAAATTATTGTAACTGTTTAAAAAAGAGAAAGAAAGAAAACAACAAGTTTCAACTCCATGTTAAACACAAAGACACGCTGTGTCAATGAAAGAGCTGCTGAAAATACTACCGGGAGTCATGGTGGATCAGTTCAGGATCCTTCCAACCAGAGGTTCCCAGTGGCGTTCTGCTGGTGCTTTGGTGTTTCTGCCTGTATCGACCATTTGGGTCAAGCCCACAGACTGTCTCAGGAACAAATTGCTGAGCAATTGGTCGGAGTTCAATCCTTATGTGTGAACAACTCAAAGACACTTTACAACGAGTCATCTCTCACTGCTGACAGAGTGGCAAATATCTGGACCCTCAGATGGAGAATCCCCTTTTGAGCCACAGGTTATGAGGCAGCAAGGAATGAGCCAACGTCACCTTGAGGAAGGGGCTCCCGTAAAGCAAGGAGGTTATCTTTGACTGAGACACAACACATCAGGGATTTTTTGATTGCAAACTATTTTTATCCTATCCCCTGTTGTCTGTTGTTTAGTCAGTCTGCTGTCCAGGTGTGATAATCCATTCCTATACCCAAGCCTGCCATTTTTCCTGCTTTCATTTATGTTTTGAGAAAGTCACAACACGGACAGATTACACTGCTGTTTGTTTCCTCGTTCCATTTTCATATAAAAACTTTGCAGTTTGTATGTGGTCAAGCCTCATTTCTCACCAATTTTTGTTGAAAAATATTGGTTTGGAGACCAGTTAGATGATCAAGTTACTGTGAGATCGTGTAATGTAATGTCGCCCTAGATGGGTCTTTAAATAGACAAACCATGAATGGTGAGAGCAGATGGAAAGCCTCACTGCTTATGCTGAAATCATAAATACATACTGAATATATACAGTATATACTTTCTACTATAGTTTTTTTTTAAAAAAATAGAAGTTTGGTTAATAAGGCATTTATTAACATTCTGAGAAGGCCTGACAAAATTGAATTTGCATCAGAGACTGAGAGTCAGCATAACTCATTCTTTGATGCTTTGATTTTTATTTTCACTCTTCTTTTCTGGGAACCTGTTACTTACAAGTCTCTTATGTTTGTTAAAGTGCAGTCACGGGTTCTTTGATGCAATTTATGTGAGATCAAAGAACCTTCACAACATCACGTAATTACAGAATCACAATAAACTTTCAGTGAAGGATAATAAATACTGAATTAATACCACAGCCTAAGATCCCTACGCACTTCAACATGCCATTAGCTGTGGTAAGAGCCAGATCACATTACCAAAAAAATAGTGAATCTGATTAAAATCTCATTTCTGATTCAAATACATTTCTGGTTTTTAACTTAATTAGAGTTCAACTTAATTAGCTTAAAAGCTATCATCCAATTAATGTCATAAAGAGTGCCCCTGGAATCAAACTTGTACACTCCATCAGCTCAGCATTCAACCAATTAATGCAAGGTTTTGTCCTCGAGGCGGCTGCGCTCAGCTTTATAGTGACTGACATTGACCTGCTCTGTTGATTTTTACAGGGAATCATTTGACTCACTCTTGATTAAGAAATATCGCTTAATGCATCTTTAAATACCGGGAAATGTTGCCAAGATATATTAGCCGGCGTGGTTCTGTCAAGGTCAGAGCAGATGGATACAGCTGAGCCCTTAAATTGCAGGCACAGAACCCCATGACATTATCCTGCAAATTGTAATGCACTGTAAAGCAGAGTGAACAACTCAATGATCATCTTGACTATACTGAGAAGATTTTATTCTTTACATAACACTGTATCTCTTCATTTACCGCCCTGTTGTTTTGGTTGAATCAAAACTGATGGATTATGAATAATAAAAACCCAGGCAGCTCTACAACTGCCTTAAATAGAATAACTTGACTCAGCTATGACTCTTCGTGCCAGCTTGATTTGCATTCAATGCTGCATAAAACTGTCTTGTTAAATGATAAAATGCTTGTTGAAAACAGCTTCAAACACCAGGAGAAGACAAACAGTAGCTCTGACTGAGGGGATCACCTGTCCAGCTCAAAGCAGAACTTCAAAGCTCTCTAATCCAATATGACTCTGTAGAAGTGTGTGCGTTGTTTATTGTTGTTTTCTCTCTATCCCAATTTCATATTTTTCATCATTTCCTGCAGAAATCCAGTTGGTTCCAGAAAGAAAAAGTGGAGTAAAGCTGACACCATCTCAAGCATGATGAACTTTGTATTTTTCAGTGGTGCAGAGCTAAACATAAATCTTCATTCTTACTAAAGCCGGAAAGATTATGAATTCTCAGTATTGACGCACACACACCCCGCTTGCACAACAGCGCTGTGGCAGAACCGTGGTGGCTGTTTCTGACGAGCCTCCATCATACCCTCAAACAACCAAGCAAAATTCTTTCTGATCAATGCACAAGTAAGCTGTTTGCTTGAACACAGCCCCATGTGAGATTTCATTGGCTTACAGTTGCAGTGTAGCTGCAGGTTTATTTCCTGACACTTATGTCAACACCTGAAAAGTAGAACTTTCCTCAATGTCTGGCAGGACCAAGGCAACACAATGGACCCAGATTCAGTTTGACAATGGTTGGTTCCTGGCTACATTAGCCATCTTCTCACAGTATCTTTGATCGTCCATGTGCAGGCGGTGAGATGCCTGCTGTCATTTCTCAGCAGCTTCATGTCGAGACACATGGACAGAACTGCAGAAACAACTGTTGAGAAGTCAACTGGTGGAAAAAAAACAATCGACAAATTCTTTAACTACCAAAATAGTTGTTATCTGCAGCCCTTATCATCACCTGACTTGCTAAAAGCAGTCTGCCCTGCTTCTTTATACACTTGCTAAAATTGGAAGTTAATTAAATAAACCGATTGGCATTCAAACTGAGTTTCAAACTTGACGTTTCGCTCGGCTACCTGCCCTCTGTCAAGCAGCGCTACTGTACATTGGTGGGAAGAAACAATGGGAACGTAATGTTGCAAGCGCTGATGTGCACACAGGTCCACACACATACACACACAGCTTCCAGACCAGAATTAATGAGGTAAGAATTCCAGCTTAAGGCTCACTTGGGATGATTCCATGTATAGATAAAGCAAAGCCGACGAAATTCAATCTGTTGTCTTATAACCTTTGCTGCCAAAGCAAACACAGGCTTTTACTCTCCTGCCCACTTCATCTGTGATCATTGGCCATCGCACACAAGAGAGTGCAGCCTACCCAGCTTCCATCCATCAAGTCCACTCCGTGGAAGCAGAGCAGTGAAACCAAAAAAGAGAAAAGAAATGCCTGACACCAAAAGTGAACGTCTGTAGATTGACTTAACAAGGCTTACGCTGGATACACCCCTCTAATAGTATTATAGTTTCAAGAGGGTGAGTTGTCAGTGAAACAAAGCACAAGAAAGATCAAAAAGAGGAAGTAAAAAGAGAAAATAACCAGGTTGCCTTTTTATTTTCAGGACAGCTATTCAAACGCACTTCAGGTCAGTTGAGTTGTGAGGCCTTATGTAAGTGCCAAGTTGTCAGAAGTCAACAAGCTCACCATCGATTTGTCCTTGCAACAGTACAAGCTGTCAGCTGAGGACATTAAGAATACTAAGCTTTGCTCTGCTATTGATGAAACCTTTACCCTAAACTACCACATTTTACCCAACAATAGTCTGATATCACAAATGTGCCCATCAACTTATTACACACATACGAGGAAACAAGTGAGTGGGCAGAAGAATAAAAGTAAATGAAAGCCGTGCAATTCAAACACTGCTATGTTATTTAAGACTATAAGAAGCTTAAGGTATTGTTGAAATGTTTACACGAAAAAGCTTTCTTTTCTGGGAAACCTTCCTCAAACATCTGCCCACACCAGGCCAAGAGGATCAGCTAAGCTGCTGTGTGTGTGTACTTACATGTGCAGCGAGTGCGTACGCTCGCGTGATCTCAGACGAGCCCACAACACAAGCTCAGGTAAATGCTTGAGCTCAACCGCGCCAATAAATTTCTTTCCATGCCCTGTATATTTATTTTCCAATTTTGTTTAATGTCTTCCCACACCACCAGAGACCATCTCTATTGACCCTCTGACAATACAAGCATTACCGGTAAACAATGGACGCTTCATGATTACATTCTCTTCTGTGGAATCAAACTGCTTGGTCTCCCACTCATCAGAAATCGATGGTCCTTTGGGTTCCTTTCATCAATCACTCTCTTTTCACCCTTCTTACCGCTGCCTGTCCCCGGTGCCAGAGTAAAAAGCCTGCACCATCCAGTGTATCTATGGATATGCATGCATGGCAACAGTTGCCTGGAGCTACCAAAGCTAAGAATAACTCGATTTTGGAGCAAGGGCTTTGAGAAAAATCATTCACAAGAAACTTTCCAGTTCGAGTTAATGAGTCTCTGCTCTCATGCTCACAGTTAATTTCACTGTGATGCAGTCCTTTCAATTTGCATAATGATCCCTTCTCAACAAAATTAATAACAACGGTGCAGAGAATCAATCACTCCTAATTACAATATCATAAAGCCATTTGACCTCTTATTTTTATGTAAATATTCTTATTAATGCAATGGGTGGGAGCAGCTTAGGACACAGAGGATAAAGGGCAATGAAGAGCTTCGTTTGCCAATGAACATTCAGAAAACAAAACAATTACAGTACAAACAAGCTCAAGCCTGGATTTACACGAAAACATGCAATTCATCTGTCAAGAAGTCACTGTGCTGTGCATTTGGTAAATACGGTACATGACTATGGTAACTGCTAAATGCCACAGCCCGAGTTGAGCGTTGTGATCACAAATCCAAATAAACGTCAAAAGAAAATTCAGATAAAGGGTTTGATAATTCTGTGAAGTCATTAAAACTAATCTGGGTTCTGAGAAAATTGATTCTAGAGGTCAAATCAGCAAGTTGAGACTATTATTTTAAATAATAAATGCTGACTATTTAAGAAATGCTGTGCTGCAGTGCTTATGACTCCAGACTGATATGCCAGGAAAAACATTAATCCCTGCAAACATTGATGACTTTTTACCATCTGCCATTTTTCTGACCTTTCTCATGTCCGTTTCTGTAGTGACCCCCCCAGCTTATTTTTATGGACCATGTTTTTCCTGTGTCCACCAGTCTGCATGGCCCGACACAGCTTATCTGACTCTCCATCTGCATCCAGGTTGATTTCCTTATCTTGCACCCTTGTATCCCTCTTTTTTCTCCTCCTGATTTCCTTCTCTTCTTCCCTTCCTCTTGCTCACCCACCTGGGAGCAACAATTAAAGAAGCACAAGGCTGGCGAGCCAAACCACCTCCCTCCATGACCTCCCCCATGGGGAAGAACGGAAAGAGGAGAGCTAAAAAAGTGCCAGCACACAGCTGCAACCCTTCCTCAAAGGCGGTGACCTCTAAAAAAAACACCCAGATGAACAGAGTGGAAAGCTGGAGGGAAAAAGAGGGAGAAAATGCAAAACATTACATTTAATCTACGGCTGAAAGTGAATGAGGAAGTTAAGGGGTGAAACAAGCAGGACACCAGTTTAACTGTGTGTGTCTGTGTGTGTATGTGTGTGTGTGTATGTATGTTTTGGGGTTGTCTTCAAATGAATAATAATTATAGGACTTTCTTGTTGGTCCTTTTGTTTACTTTCATCAGTAGTGGCTCGCATTTTAAAAAAAAAAGTTAAATAGCTATGTTTGGATTTGCTGTATACAGTTAAATTAACCCTGGAGAACCCAACAACCCCCCCTTTTTTTTTACACTGAGTATCAGCAAAAAAATGGTGGTCAAATTTGACCCCAATGGGTTCTCCAAGGTTAAAGGAGCATTCTGGAATTAAAACCAGTACATTTCTAGATAGCAATGAATGCAAACTTTTGTTGGAGACCAAAACAAAGCAAACTGAATCAGTTTTGTGTTAGAACAGAATATACATTTGGAGGATACTAGCTATTAATGCTGATGCCAGAATACATTTCTATTTCAAGTCAATGACTAGACTCAAAAATATCAGTCTACTTAGGTGACGTGTGGATAGGGTCCCCCTCTTACCCCCGCCCAGACAAAGCAAAGTACGTTTAGGTCTGTATGTCTACAAAAAGTGGATAAGTAGGCAGAGCCTCAGTGAGGTGATTTGAGTTGGGGGTGATATAGTGGGATGTCCCACAAACCCAACAAAGAAACATCCAAATATTTAAACAGAGCAAAAATCACTTCATTTACACATCAGGACTCATTGCTGGCATTGATTTTGGTCACATGCACAAATATTATCACTATGTGCCACAAAATATCAAAGGCATGAATTAACTATAATGTATAGCATTATAAAGTAGGTACTAATTCATGTCATTCCTAAAAACATTATCAAACATTAGGATTGTGAAAACAACTAGAGGAAAACCTTTTTTTTAATTACCAACCACTAATGATCCATGATACCCTGAAAGGGAATGCTGCAGCAACCCCCGTCAACAGGTCCTCTACCTATTTATTTATTCACCTCCATCACGTGCAGTGTTTGGGGGTTCAGGGTGGATGGTGGGAGGGCAGAAATCAGTTTACCAACCGTCCGACCGGCAGGGGTCAAAATAGTCTAAAGTTGATCGGCTTGGAATTAAAATTGTGGAACAATTAGTGACTGAGTTTGTGGATGTTCTTCTGGTGGAAGTTTGAAGTGTCATTTGATTAATTTTTGTTGTTTTTTTTATTTGTAGTAAGGAATGTACTGAGTTGACTGTGTCTTTAACATGAAAAATGTTTTATTAAACATAAGAAATGATGCTCTCTGGATATTGAATGACGTAGTTTGTTTTTCTTCGTGGTTTTGCCTGTTTGAATAAGCGGGATGAACTCTGGAGTTGCTGACTCTTTTTATCGAAAACAGATATGTGTTTGCCAAATAGAAACCAAACTAAAAAATCAGCAGCAACGCATCCACTCATGTCAGGACTGATATGCATGTATTATGTTTGTTTTGGACTGAGGAATATAGATTGAGCTGCTTCTCACATAGAGCAGGAGAGAAACACAACATAGTTATTTACACGATTGCCTGCAGCTATTTTTCCTTCTCTGTGCCTTTCAACTGTTTTATTACTTCGAAAGACTTTGAACAGCATCAAAATGTAATTAGAGAGGACAGCTCTGTCATGGATTTGGTGTTGTGGCTAAGACCTGCAGGTAATTCCTTGTTCTTCTTTAATTTTCTATATCATATAGAGAGACAGTTGTCTTAATTTTCCCACCTGTGCCTGGAGAGGATGTCGTCCTAGAGTTATCTCTGATGCCTGCTGCACCAAGAATGAAGACCCACTTTCATCCAAGTCATCCTCCCCATCTCTCCCCTTGCTGGACTTCACTGACCGCATGAAGGAGTTGGTTACTGATGCCACCAAAATGACGCCATGCCCACGTCCAATTCCTGCACCCAAAAACCTTCCACCCCATCGTCCTTCCTCACCACAATTTTCTAACCCCAACAAGGTCTTCACTGATTAAATGAAGGATTCTCCTGGAAGATAATCGCAACAGAAAACCCTGCATCATCTGAATTATCTCAAACAAGGCCTCCTCCTCAAAAACATCATCTGTCAAAACAGCCAGATAAAAAAGTATCAGCAAGTTCTAACTGATGTGTGGCTGGTCCAGGTCGCAGTACTGTGTGTACTCGGGGCTCTTTCCAGGATAAGCCGGGGCCCGATATGGAAGTAGCTTCCTCCATCTCTGTTTTAATACGTAGCAGAAAAAGATTAGTCACCCTTTAGAGAATAAAGGCTCACCCAAAACATTCTGTAACTTGATCAAGTGTTGTGATTACTGCTCATTAGCCACAGCCAGCCCACAATAAAAACGGGATAGGTAGTACAAGACACTGAAACCAGCCTTACTAAATGTCAGATCTTTGGCAGGCAAAACTTTTAAAATGAATGATTTTATTTCAAAACACAAGCTAGACTAGATGTTTTTCACATAAACATGGTTAAATCAAGATAATCTGCATGTTTGAGATGTTTCCTTGCTTCAGCACATCTGATTCTACTTAAAGGTCATCATCAGTTTGTTATAAAAGTCTGTACAAGTCTGTTAATGACACAGCCATTTGTATCAGGGTGTGATGAAGTAGGGACACATCTAAAACATGCACGACAGTGGCTCTTTAGGACCAGGGTTGCCTACTCCTGACCTGGACAGGATAAGAAAGGAGGAGGAGTACCTGTTCTGTTTAGTGACTCCTTTCATTGTGAACAAATATCTTTTAATAACTATGCTTCATTTGAATATGTGGCTTCTCAGTGGAAATCCTTGTCCCATGTTGTTTCTCAATGTCCACAGACCACCTAAGTGTCATGGAATCGTCTCTGATAATTTTACTGGACTGCTGTTTGTTGTCTGTGTTGATTTTAATTGTGTAATTGTTGTTGGGGATTTTTAAAATCCATGATGATAAACCCACAGGTCATATAGCCAAAAGAATGGTGTTGTATTCTTGATCATTTTGGATTGACTCAGCATGTGACAGAAAAACACATAGCAAAGGGCACTGTGTGGACTTAAATGCAAATCCACCATAAAGAGAAATTTAAAGATAATGAAGAGTGAAAACTGACAGCTGAAGGGAAGAATAAAACAAAAGGCTGAGAAATGGAAGAGGGGAGAAGAAAAAGAGGATGGCAGAGGCAGAGAGAGGTATTAAAAAAACCATAGGAGTGTAGATAGAAAAGTGAAGAGTGGGTACAGTAAACGCTCTCCTTTGGTTGGCACACAGCCAAACTCTGGACAGAGATGCAACTCACAGCTCTCCGCCTACTGACCGCCTCCTCATCTCAACGCTCACTCTGCATTAAGGGCCCCAATCAAATATTCATTCTCCAAAACCTGCTCTTATATAACCAATACAACAAGTGTGTCTGCATGCTGACCTGACTGACTAGAACAAGCTGCTGCACAGAGCAAACAATCGTTCGCACAGCAAGCAAAGGGTCAGCAGCGCTGGCCCACTCAGAACACTTGATATTCTTGCATAGCAGCTAACAAGCTTTGTCCACAAAATGCTTTACTGCAGCTAATTAATGAAAAGCCCATTTCAAAGGAAAGTTATGGGCTCGCCTCCTGAAAACGAGAAATGGGCAAACACAAACGGGAAATGGAGTTTATTAGCTTTGATAATAAGAGCTTCAACTCCCACTTAGGGTATTGCAAAGTCTAAGTGATCACGTGATATCCAGCAGTGCAAAATCTGCCTTCCCACGCACAATCAATTGATGAAAAGTTGAAGGAAAGAACAAGTACATCCATAAAAAAAGTTGAAAACATTACCACATTGATGGCACTCATTGCTTTGTGAACTTTTGAAGAGTTTGGTTTGGCTGTCATCCTCTTAAGATAAAACTGATCAAACTGTATTTGGAAAAGAGGCAGAGATTCTCATAAAAGGTTTTTTTTCTAATGCTACTTTCAAAGTTAACACCAGCAAATCCTTCACCATTAGGGACTTCAGAGACTATGTGATGGCAGAGGCTTTCTGAATACAAGTCTATTAGAGCCAGAGATGTTTGTGAGCTCTGTACAGTCAGCTGAACTTTCGGCCACATCCTCTTAGACTTCATATCTGAAGTGCAGCGGCTATATCCATCTTTTATATAGATACACCAGTGGAAGCTGGAGGCTGAAGTAGAGCATGAAGCATAAAATTGAGAACCCAAATAAGTTAGAGGTTACTGATGTCACGCTCTTACAGAATAAAATCCTCCTCAATAAACTCTTACATGAAGATTTCTTATGACTTTGGGGGAAACAAATTGACAGACTGCAATAAAAGAATTTTACTACATATTTTCAGTTATGTATGGTTTTGGTCTGACCTGTATAGCTCCCTCTCTATCTCTATAAACTGTCCAACCACTTTTTATTATAATTACATAATTATGTACTCCTGAATATGATAGTTTGGGATTCCTAGGGAAAAAATGTCATTACAGATTATCTAAAGTGATATTAGTACTTTTATTTTAGTTTCAGTACTGCTTCTGAATATTTTTAAGACTTTTGAACAAAAAATTGACTCGACAGTGCACCAACTATTTTTTTTTTGGATCTACCTCCAGATAACCGATAGTAATTCTGATATGAAAAGGTTTTTTATGTTGTTGCTCATTGAAACATTAGCCCTCCACGAGTGAAGTAAATGCTTTATCATTTTTAATTAGCGTTTCAACACACGAGACAAAAGGTCATCCGATTTATGCCCTTAAAAAAGTAAACAAATTAAAAAATCCTTCAAAACTGAGATCTGTTGAGCCGTGAAGTAGGAAGCGCAGCACTTGAAATCCTTTTACTTTTGGCCAGTGAACGCTGCCGTTTTTACAGTTTACTGAGCAATATGTAGCAAGCAAAATAATTCAGTCTACATCCATATGTATCCACTTCAGCTGTTGTGAAATGCTTTTCTTAAATAACTTCTTCATGCGCTTAAATTTATGCGCCACTTCAACACACACTGGGAAGGACTCTGTTCAGGATTTGACACGTTGTTACGAGGAAGACTGGAAAAAGTTGCACAACACAGTTAACGTTCCAGTAACAGGACGTTAGTCGCTAAGGAAGACGTAGAGCAAATGCCAAATGTGAGCTCAATTTGCTCTGCCACACAAAGTCTGATGGCATGCATGCGCTGTGATCCTCTGAGGAAGCGCAAGGAAACTCGCAGAGGCCTTTTAACCTTTTAACAATGACACTGGGACTGATTTAATCTTATCACCATTCCAACAACAAGGACGGCAGTCAAGCAGGATTCAAAGCTTTACAAGTCAGGGGCTGTTACATTTTGTCACCATAACAACTAAACTTATCACAAGGGCCGCTGATTTGGTTTTATGCTTATTTAACGTCACCTCCTACTGTGTGTCATGTCATTGTTTTTCCTTCTTGCTACTGACAGATTGATCGCTTGAAGGTTGTAACAAAGGAATTAAGGGTATTTACGTATGTCAACTCCTGCCCTGACAAATAAAAAACGCCTCCAGACATATTTAGAGGTCAGTTACTTCAGTATCACCTTAATGCAAAAATACCGCAAAATCTGATGCACCGGGGAATAAAACACAGCAACGATCATACGTGAAAAGATTTCACATTATAGCATTAAAACAGTGAAGAAAACCTACAAAACAGATTATTTTGAGTTAATTATATTAATAGTACGATACTATGGTGTCTGAGACAGGCATCTGGATGGAAACACAGAATAGGAGACAGGAGAGTTGCAGTTGCTTTTTCATATTCTCCAAATATTCAAATGTTAAAAAGTTAGTTTTAGTCATCGTAAACTTCAGTGACTTTCAGTTTATGAAAAATTACTGTTCTTTTTACGAGTATGTCCGTAAAAACTGTGTACAAAATCTTTATAGTAGGTTTGTTTCACCTTTAGCGCAAAGGGGGAGGATCCCACACCACTGGGGGATCCTGCAGGCAGGTACCAGACTAACATGTTTTGGTTAATGGGCCCCATGGAGCCAGAAAGTAAATGTACAAGCCCCTAATTGTGCTGTAAAGACACTGAACATTGTTTTGGGCTGGAATCACATCAGCTACAGATTTTGTAGACTGTGCAGCTTTGTTCAGAGGAACTGAGGGGATGAGTGAAATGGGGCACAAATATGTGATTTTGGACAAGAGTGGACACTGTGACCTGATTCACTGGAACATGTTATGGATGTCACTGACTGTCTCAACTACCCTCAGGGGAACCATCTAGTTGTAGGTAAACAAGGAGTCTCTTGCTGATCCAGTGATATTAGCAAGTTTGCTGTGTTTATCTTGACGCTATAAACATCTTAGTTGTGTTCAAGCCATCAAACACAACTCAGATGTCGTGACGAGGACAAAAATACAGCTACAGTAGTTGAGAAACAGCTTGTGTAACGCACATCTGCATTGATGCACCTACATTCAGTGTCAGGTTATAAGTACATTGCTAATGTGTTTGAGTTGGGCAGTTGCCGTGAGGGACGCGGTCCAACCCTCCCAAGGAAAACTGACATCACATCATCATTATCCCTCAATATCCTTTCACAGATGATCTGAAGACCTTCTTCGTGGGCAATTAAGAGAGAAATAGAAATCAAAACTCTTGAGCAATATTTGCTGCACTCATGACTTTTATTTTACATTAGTCCTAACAGGAGACGTTACGACTTGATGAGCGTTTCTAAGTTTTCGAATTCAGACTCCTGTCTCTAGGAAGTACAAATAGAGTGCCTACCATCAACACTTTCATAAGCTAGATGTTAGTGTGCTGGGATGAAGCCAAAGCATCTACTGTTAAGTGGCCAGTAATGGCAAAGTAATTCAATCTGAGCGGTTTTTTTCGCTTTCAACTCAAAACTTCCGGTACAATCCCCTCCTGCTTTGTGGATAGTCGGCTTTCCGGAATAAACAGCAGGACACCGTTGGGACTCTGCCAACAAACAGATGATGCAATGGGAATTAGGGATCCCATTGTTCTTTAATTGAATTGGGTTACTGGCTTAAAGGGCTGTGAGAATGAAGCACATGGGACACATTTGAAATTTCAGACAAAATGCGTGTGATTCGGCTTGATAGTAATTTGAGCTTTTGTCCATCAGGACAGCGGCTGAGCAAACCAAATTCAATTACACACACGCCCCACTTCATGAGCCACACAAGCAAAGAGGCGTGATGGTCACTTCACAGCAAGAAGAAAGAAGGTCTTCAGTTCAAATTCTGGCTAGAGCGTTCTCCTTTTCCCCTGTTACTTTCTCCAACAGTCCATCCAAAACAAAACAACATGATTCTTAAATACTCACAGCTGTGAGAAAACACAGTTGTTTGTCTCATTTGTCTCTGCGTGGCCCTCTAACGGATTAGGAACCTGACCAGGGTGTTACCCCACCTCTTGACCTATGATAGGCAGGGATAGGCTCTAGACACAATGAATGGATACAGAAAATGGATGCTTATCTTCAAATACACATATTTACACATCCTGTATCATTCATGGTTTGAGGAAGGAATAATATTTCTGTTTTTGAAACAGTTTTTTTTTCTCTTAACTATAAGTTACCAGTCTTGCACTGATAACAATAGCCCCTCTTATATTTGTGGATACCCCATGTCTAACACCTTCAGAGCCGAGTTTTCACATTCAGCACTGTGGGCATCATAAATCAGCTTATTACAGAACCATAATCTGTAACTGGTTACTAAAATGACAGACCACAGCTTAGCAGGAAACAAAACTCAGATGATTAACAAACTGAAGAGCCTTGGAAAGAAGTTATTTGTGTTCAACAACCACAACAGCAGGAGTGGCAGAGGGAGACTGCTGGTCATATTTGTGCAACATGATTTGGGGGAAGTCGCTACGCAAATCCTGTTTTTAATTCAGCATGGATCCTACACCGCTCCATCTCCTGCTTTAACCAATTATTCTGTTGTTGGTGAAGCCTGCGAGGCCGACCAAACATACAGTGGGCTGTTACGGTGCATAATACCACTCAAAAATGTCTCCCAAGTCATCTTCCCTCCCCTCAACTTCAGGCACTGGAGAGGCAATAATATAGCTTAAGTTTACATTATATATGCTTTCTTCATCCACGGAAAATAATGGGGTGTAATCTAAAAATAGCTTTTGATTTGTGAAAACAAATCATGATAAATCACCAAACTCTGAGTTTCTTCAGCACGGACACCTAGTCCTCAACAAAGGGTTGTATACTCACAAGATACATCTACAACAATGATGTCATAATACCTGTGGAATGTAACTATGTCTAGCTTTCACAAGAAAGTATAAATAAATTAAACTTAGCAATTCAGATATATGTATCTCAGCATTGTGTTTTTCAAAGAAAGTCAAGTTGTGACAAAGTCAGGCGTGTTGAGTTTGAGGTGGTGGAGGTCATAGTACTTTGCTGACTGTAGTTCATAATTTACAGGTCACGTTTGGCTGTCACAAGAGAAGGTTTATTGGGTGTCAGAATGTCATCGCACCACTCGCCCTTTCAGCTCACTGAGAAGAAGCATTCTTCAAATCGCAAAGTGTTCGGATATAAAAGTCAGAGCCAAGAAGAGCCTTACTTAACAACAAAGCATAGCTTCCACTCAAGGGCTCCAAGAGAGAAGTGAGCCCCTCTCACTTTTGGTTTCAGTAACTGGAGTCATCTTTTGAGACAGAGAAAGAAGGCACAGATCTTTTTTAATGGATGAAGCTGCCTCTAGAAACCAGAGAGCTTCTTTTATTGCGTGCCAAAAACGTGCAGGAGCACCTAATTACACACTTCACAGGCAACTTGTTATTCATAAATGCTGCCTGAAACAAACAGGCAAAACACTCCTCAAGTCTTTTAAGTGTCGCTTTAAAGCAATAATTCAGCGTTCCCATTTTTATCTCAAGTTTATTTTCTGAAATTAAGAACTTTCTTTCATAAAAAATACTATTTTAAAGAAAAACGCATAATGAAGGACAAAGGTCAATGATAAATCTATTTATAGAGCAGATTTAAAAACAGCCAAAATGTCAAAAATGCTATACAATTAAAAACAATTTACAATGTAAAACAATAAGGATATAAAACGACAAATATAAAAACTCGATACACAGAACAAGTAAAGGCTGTGTGAAGTGTAAATGTTGATTTGAGTGTCATAGCTTCTTTAAGACAAAAATGAAGTAGGTGAGTTTTAAGCAGCAACTTTATTTCATCTATTGTCTGAGTGATGTGCATGTGAAGATGTAAACTTACATTGAGGGAAGCCATTATAATAATCAACACTTACAAATAAAGCCTTAGGTTTCTTTTGACATGTAGTTTTCTGTCAGACTCCGGGACTCTGACACACTCTCTATTCTGTATTCCATTTTAAAAAAAATATTTTTATTAGGGTGATGCATTCATTTCAGTTCAGTGTGTAAACCCCAATTTCAGCCATAACTGTAACTGCTAAGGTCATGTTTAAATTCATCCTTAACCCTACCTCTGTTCACACCTTGGCACAAACACAAGATAGTACCTCAGGAATTATTTATCTATTACTTCATCAATCTGAGCTTGGGTCACAGGTCCTCTCGGGCAAAGCAAAGAGGCCCAGACTTCCTTCTCCTCTGTCACCTCCTCCAGCCGTCCTCCGGGGGAACACTAAGAGATTCCCAAACCAGCCGGGAGATGTAATCTCTCCAGCATGTCCTGGGTCTGCCCCAGGGCCTTTGCCTGCTTGGACTGCCAGACACACCTCCACAGGAAGGTGTGTTGGGGATCCTAGAAGCATCCTAACCCAAAGTCCAAACCATCGCATGTGGCTCATTTTGAAATTATCCTCTTACTTCATTAGGGCCACGCAACAGTCCCCGTAAGGTGAGTCAGTACAGTAGTAAAGGTCTTAATAAGATGCTAAAAATGAGAAAACTCAAACACACACACACATAAATGTAGGTAAAAATCAAAATAATGCCCATATTTACAAATCCAGTGATGAAATGTGACTTCATAAAGCTATAAGTGTTGCTGCATATTTACAAATAGTAAATTAGAAGATGCTTTATTTTCATCATGTAATCATGCATTTGTACTGATAAGCTAGAAAAAAACGACACAGTATGCTTTTGAGTTAGTTGGTTGCCCTGTGTGTGGGGGGTGCTATAAATCAAGTCTCAGAAAAGTGACAGGCTGGCTGGAGGCCAAAAGCCATCCACTTATTAACTGTCATACTTGTCTTTTCCAGGAGGTCACTCAGACAGTACACATCAAAGACATGATGAAGGTGGAAGCTTCACTGATGTTGCCTCAACTCTTGAATATAGGCATAGTGTGCTCTGACAAAAACTGATGAAATTTTCTTGTTGAACTGAGTTGAACTGTGGAAAGAATAAATCAAATAAAAAAAAGAAGTGATATCTATAGTGTTGTTGAATTTACAGATGAGTTCATATCCTAAAGGATGGGCTGTACTTTACCTTCCACTGTAGTTACATCGAGGCAAGGACCAGGTAATATATATGTTAATATATATGTGCAGATGTATATATTGTAGGGTTTTTTAAGCTTATTCCTAGTATTGTATTTAATTTTGATTTATTTTCCTTTATTCTCATGTATTTATTTTTATTCTATTTTTATTTTCCATTATTTTATGTTATATCTCCACCATTACATCAGAGCAATTTCCTAGTCTGTAAACCTGTTTTACTGGCAATGGCAATAAAATGATTCTGATTCTGATGTTAGGGTTTATTTTTATAATAGAGCAGCAATGGGGACCTTGAGATAAAAATGGAACAGAGCAAATTTATGTTAATCTACTTTCAATTAACAAAAGATGAATGATATTTAACTGTAAATCAAACATCTGTTAGGAACATAAAATGTGTCAAGTATTTTATTTGGATTTGGCTGCATGAAGATGAAAGATTTCATGCATTTTCATTTTCGTTCTTTAGAACTTCACCAAATCAATAACCCATAAAGCCAAAGAGCACTTTTTGAAACTTTTGCTTAAAAGGGATCCAACAAGCCAGATCAACAAGTCTAAGGCCAAACAGTATAATCTCAGACTCTGTAACAGACACTTGAGAGAATTTGGAAATATTTGACTATCATATTTAACACCAGAAAAGAATGAGACTTGAAATTGCAATAATGGTGACTTTCACTGAATCTTCCTTAATGGAACAAATTAACCAATTACTGAATTATAAACACTCATTTGAAATCATAAATTAGCCTCTAGCCCTGTGTCATCAGGGATACGCTCACGCCTGATGCACAACTCTCTGAATGATAGCGCCGGTACGGCTAATAGTATGATTGTCTATATCATCTGTGAATCTTTGGAGCCCATTATACTCTCTACGTGTTTCTTTTCCATTAAGTGTATCTAGCTTTTTGGCTGCAGAGCACACTGTACAGTCACTGGTGAGTGAGGAGGGGCACGTGTGGTGAGAGACTTTCCTGGGTAATGGCAGTTATCTCAAAGCTTTTACCATCTCTATTTCCCAGAACAGACAATAGAAATGCTTCATTATCTAACAATTAGCAGCTTCCTCCCAGCAATATCGGGGCTTATCATTAATGTCGGCAAAAATATGTTGGTCAGTGACTGCACGTAATTTAATGCTAATGGTTGTTTTAATGTGATGCATATTCCAAATGGAGATGCATTAAAATGTAATATGGTCAAAAGAAATCTGTATATGATATTCCACACCAAGGTAAGATGCTACTCTACTTTTGTGAAGAGTATAAACAAGTAGAAGTTCTAGCATGAAAGCAAATCGATGCATATTCAGAAGATGATTTATGAATGCAGGCAGTTACGGGGTGTGTGCCAGACTCCACACGTACTGCATGAGATGGAATAAAATAGAGCCATGAATCATTTTCACATGGCGAAAAACCATGGATAAATTACAATTGGCGTACCCTGAGTCAGAAGCTAATGCTGGCTACTAGACTGAGTCTGCAAATTGCCGCGGAGATGGACTGCGGTGCATCGTTATGTTGATGGCTTCTCTAACTTCTTGAAATGGGTCTCATCGAAATTCGCAGTCAAACTCTCCGTCTCGGTTAACAGATCCTTTCATGCAGTGTCACACCTGCTGTGCTGTCTGTTGAATGGGCTGGCATTTATATGTCACACCACGGAAGGACAATGCACACATGTACGCACTCACACAATAGGTACCTTGTATCTGGATGCGGGGGAAAGTCATCAACACCTTGACACTTGCAAAAACCATTTCCCCATAGACCTTCACACACATTCATGCTCAGAGTCTATCCAGTCCTGATAAGCTTCGTCAGGGATAATGGCCTTGTTAATGAAGTGAGACGTTGTTGTGACCAGCGGCTGAAGCAGCTGATGGCTATCAGTGGGTGGACCCGTCAGTGGTGCAGTAATAAAGTCGATATTTCCTGGGACACACTACTGGGACAGGGATGAGCCTCAGTATGTGCTCCAACATATCTCACTTCTTTATGTCTGCCTGTGTAGTGCTATCATCCTGAATGATAATGACCTAATGAAGATGCTTTAAAAAATAAAACACAACTGATATTGAACTACCTCCTGCATTCAGCTACTAGACATCACTCAAGTCATTGATGACCTTCATGTAATCTACAACAGAAGCCAATACTGTAATAAAAGATCACAGAAGGGCTTCTTGATCATTACTTAGACCACCAAATGTATTTAACCCCAGTATATGTCTCTTGGAGACCACCAGTTTGATGGTATGTGAGTGTGGGGATCGTTCACACCTGTTCATTTCAGCTTCACTTCTGAACCTCATTACATCTCTTCATCTCCTGGACACTAAAATAACTGCTAACAGCTCTTGGGTCTCAGAAACAGTTTACAGATATTTGTTATGAAAATAACTCAATCAGGGTTTCCATTAGAGCCCCACTAAGGGCAGACCCTCAAGTAATTCTGCTCACGTCCTTTTATACACCGGTGAAGTCCTTCAGGTGTGTCAGAGTGCCATATAATCAGCTCGCGTTAAATTAGTCCAAGGCTAATGTCACCCCAATCTCAACATGGTGGCTAATTTCTGTCATTCCTTTGTCCCCCCGGAGATGGGAGGTCGCACAGAGGGTTGCCAGAGTTGGTTAATGTTAGTTTTCCAGAAAGTAGTTCCTCTCTGTGTTGCAGAAAGAATCTAATATTGATCAGCCCTGTCCAACCCTGACAAGTGTGCCATAACTGTACTTCCTGGAACTGGAATTCCAGTGTTATCTTTAAAAAACATTCCCAAACAACAGAATTATACCAGTTGATTCCACTTTCATCTGTCTCTCAACCTATCTACGCTTTTTAAGGTGGATGACAGCCGTCACTTCACACCTAGTCCTTACTTCCATCCATCCCAAATGCTTCAAGCATTATGTCCATTATGTGTCATCCAAAAAGACGCAACGACACATCATTCACCAAATGCTCTGCTGTTTCTGTCAGATGGAACAAGCACAGAATATCGAGGGAGAAGACATCAATAAGGAGGAAAGATGAGGATGAAATAAAGACGGAGATGGAAAAGTAAAAGCTAGATATGCGTAGCCACATAAATCCCTCATTAATCAAAGGACTATCTTGCATGGTTTATGTTGTAAATGAAACAGAGTAGTGGTTTCTATGAGGAGGGAAATATGGGATGGAACTGCCCTCACGCTCTAACAATTTCTCCATCTATCCTTCAAACCCAGATATTAAATTAATATCAGCCATAAGAGCCTTCTTGGAGTGCATACAGTTCTTTTTCTCCAAATGGATGGTGCAACTGAATCAGATGAAAGACAGACCTTATACTGTATGATCTAATTTGCACATTTTCTCCTCCAATTTGCATAATGACAATAACACAAAACTCTTCACATGCACCTGACGCTTCCACATGAGACACCAACATAAAACAACTGCATCAAAGAGCACAAGTTTTAAAAAAAATCAGAAGGCTATTTGAATTATTGTAACAAAGCAACAACATGTTGAGATCAGAATTTAGTATTTATCACTCTAAAAAGTGAAAGCAACCCAGAAAATCTGTCCCACAGACATTTAAATACTGTGAATGCATCCCTGTGTGTAATGTTCATATTTCTTTTTACATTTTGCACTAACCTACATCAAGCGCTTTGGTTGCAAAATGTGTAGTTCAATGTCCAGTTTAAGAACACTTTGACATGTAATGAAGCTGGGGATTAATCCAATGACCCTCTGGTTAGAGGACATCTAGCCACGACAAAACGGCCACCTTTTACAGTTTCAAATGGGAAATATGCATAATGTGAAAATTGAAAGCCAGTAATCCATTATTTGGAAACAAGTTGCTGTTTCAAGTGTTTTTTTTAGCAACATATTTGTAAAGAATTACAGCTTTGAGAATTAAAAAATAAGTTTTAATGATCCTAGTCATGCACACCTACCAGGAGCATGATGTTGGTGTGACATTAACTTGGTCGCTATGTGTTCAGAGGACAGACTGGTCCTCAATTGTTTGGAAAGCAGATTACCCTCTGAAGAATAATTTCCTGCATCTTTATGGCATGTGTGTGTGTTTGTGTGTGTCTTTTAAGTAGACTCACATCTTCAGAGGACTACTATCAGGGGCTGAGTTAGGGATTTGTGATCAAGGACGTGTTCTGACCCATTCTTTTATCTCATAAGTAAGAAATATAGTTTACTGGTATTTATATAATTCCTTTCAGAAATAATAACTGCAAGTGGTTCACAATACAAATTGTTTCACAGATGAAAATAACAATATCATAATAAAATAGCTTTGCAACAGACTCAAAGTAAAACAGACATAAAACAGACATTAAGGAAAAAAGCATATAAAACCCTCACTCACTGAAAGCTAGTCTGAATAAAAAAGTCTTCAGCTGTTTTTAAAGAATCCAGTATAAAAACAGCTGAAGGGCTTTTCACAAACAAGGTGCGAGATTTGAAACAGGTGTGCAGGACCACTTAAAGGCACGGACTGAAGTTATACAAAGTTTCATGCTCCAGCACATCAGAAATGTACCATACATTTCTGATGTATGGTACATTTCTAAGGAGACTGATCATGCAAAGCCTTGGAAGTTAGTAATAAAGTTTTGAAATTGATTGTAAAATTACATGCTAACCAATAAAGAGATGCAAAAACAAGATTCATTTCATTTGGAAATTAGTTTTTGCAGTGTAGATTTCATCTCGGCTTATAAGGGTTTTCTGGTAATTGTGGAGGATCGTTTTTCTGATCCTGTGCAGCACGAGGTTGTGAAGCATCTAGCCGAAAGACCCCCATTTAGCAGAAAAAAAGTAGCTTATTGCCAAAGAGACGAGCACGACTGCCTAGATTAAAAGCTGCCATAACTTTGCCACTCAGACACTAACATTCATGTATGTTTCCTCACATTTAGAGGATGTAAGGACAACCATGCTTTTCTGTGTAGAAAGAACCTCCAGAGACTTCTTTTCGAAGGAATCACTTATAATTTACAACCGTGCTTGGTAAAGAGTAAAGCAGAAATGATCTCAGTAATAGGCAGGATGTCAATCTGGCTATGATGAAGTAGCAGCATGGCTCTGCTATTGCTGGTAAACCTAGCAGGTGAATAATGAGGCAGGTGTTTCCATTATCCTCAACTCTCTATCACCATGGCTCTGCACAAAATCAATCCACTGAGCATCCATTTACTTTTGTAATTTTGGTTCTGCAAGTAGGTGCACAACCCTCTGATCGCTGCAGAGTGGCAACGATTCTTTACAAAGTGAATCTGTGGTATGTAACTGTAGTTGGTGTGTAGCAGCGTTGCTTCACACAGCAACAAAATGTCAGTCTGCAGCAAAATCCACAGAAATAAACAGATTTCTGAGTGCAGCACAGCTACTTTTGGTGTGCACGGGTTACAGCTAGCAAGTTGTCAGACGCAGAGTTTGGTGGCATAGCTGGCCTGCATACGGCAAACACAATGTAAAACTTAGCCTCATGCAAAGTTACTGGTTGCTTCTTTTAAAACAATGAAGAATATGTAGAGGGCAAGAGTTGCTATTTTTCTGCTAACCCAACCGACACTCATTAATATACAATTATTCTATATTTATTCCACACACACAGGTTTATAGTCTCATAAAAATATCTGGCAAGCTCCTTCTTTAGCTCTGTGTGATGAAGCAATTATTTCAGAGCTGACACAGAAGACAAAGAGTAACAAATTTGCAGACTCTCTTCTCCATGTATTATCCAACTGCTCAGTGCCACATCAGACCCCTACATTTCTTCATAATTGATGGTCTGTAGCACTCTGGGACTTGAAGATGAGAATACAATACAATACCCACTCTTACTGTCTCCTTAAAACACTAGAACGATGCACTAAATGTGTTTCAAGTGAATAAAGCACGAAATGAGAGGCTGTTCAGACTGGACTCTGCAAACATTGGGGAAAGTGAGAGATATTGCTTTAGCCACACATATAGTTCAAAGCTCCAGGTTCTGATGTTCCTGGGGGGTCTGAAGATGAAACGTCTGG
>JAOWBL010000013.1:7331166-7341561 GCA_028564865.1 Zenarchopterus dispar
CTGTGGAGGATATTGTGGGAGCTTTCACGTGTTTCTGCATGAAGGTGTGGGTGTACATATATCTGTGCACATCTCAGAGATGTAAGATTGAGTTATTGTTCTTGGTGAAGTAAATACATGAGAAGTGAATAATCTAGGAAAGATTGCTTCTCAAACTGCCAGCACCACATCGCTGAAAAAGAGTTATAATCTAACACATGAAAGAGAAGAAATGCTCCCCTTTTTGTTTTTTTTTCTGTCTTGTGGGTCCAGTGTTACTTGGACAAGTTCACAAAAGAACAACAGAAAAAAACAACTCAATAATGAGCCACGATGATGCTGCAAATGTCACCAAGTAAACAGAGTACACATCCACATAGCTTGCCTTTGAGTGCTTCCTCACACTCCCACAGAAGTCCATTAGCTTGTCATTCGCTTTCTTTACAGTCATTCAGCTTTTGCACATGGCCCATGGCAGTGTGGAGCAGCTTGCTCCACATGAATAACAATATCTGATTATTCAGAAGGAAGCCAAGTGACTCAGCTGTCTCTACTGTATTCATCGCCTCATCTCTCCTTCTATTTTTCTTTCTTTCCGCTTCATCTAATACCAACAAATTGTGTCGTTTTTCTTTAATCTTTATCTTGTATTAACCTTGCGTGGTATGGTTAACAGTCTTCACGGTGGGTTTATGTTCTCTCATGATGAAGAGACGCTAACTTTGTCAGCCATGTTGGCTTGCTGTTGTGTGGGCAGGTCCACAGAAGGATCATGGGGAGTCTGCCAGATTTGTGGGACAGGTGAAGTCAGTCCTCCTGTCAAGACACAAAAATAAAGCTGGAGTGGAGCACAGCGCTCACAGGATAGCACTGTCTGTTTCCACCTTAGAATACACTAAAACTCAGACTTGAGATCTGAGGGGGAAAGAAAATCCATATCTTTCTCTAGTAATCGTTAAAATTCCAGTTATGATGGAGATGTGTGGCTTGGGATCTGACTTTATTCATCTGACACATCACTTCAGCTACGTTTATTATTTATTTATTTATTTGGGCTGGGAAAAGAAACTGTGAAAAATTCTCTGTTTACACCTTTAAGTGAAAAACTGCTCTCAATGTCACATGGGAAAGACATAAGGGCTTTCAGTTAATCACAAACTAGCAGCAACATGAAATGCTTAGTTTGCACAACAGTAACTACAGCTCCAACAATGTTGTAGAGGGTGAATAGTGCATAGTGGGGCTCATATAGATTATGTATGTGTCAGATATTGAGCTAGAATTTAATGAAAAGAGTGTTATAATCATCACTTTAATTTTTTTTGTTTGCTATTTTTAGTTTATTTTTATCATTCTCTCTTTGCTTCCCGTTGTTGCTCTCTGTTACACCTAAGCCACGCCTAGTTTCAATCAGTCATTCATCTCTTTTGGATATTCATTTTCCTTCTTATTCACCTTTCTCTTGCTGGACTTTCTTCCTATAGTCAAGCTATAGTCAAGCTTTGCATTGATAACATTTCTTTTTTTCACAGTGAGTGCTGCCTATTGCTTGACTCTCAATGAAACAGACTTTGCATATATACACTTGCATTCTTCTACCCATCTAACAATAATTATTCCCCAGAACAAATCAAAGAACTTTGATAGCACTCTTTCCAGTTTTGCAGCAGTTTGCATCTGCAAACATGCCACTCATGTCATCATGACCCAACCATAAGATAAGTGTAAGAATAAGTGGTTAAATTTCCTGAGATGTCATCAAAAGGTTTTCTCAAGGTTTGGCTTTAACTCTTACTGCACAGAACATTGTTGTGAATGGGCAGAACCAGCACTCTGAGTCCCGCCCACCTTAAGGCAGCCACAGTTAGCTATTTTAGCTTGGCTGGCTTACCTGGTGATAACCTATGATGCAAATTAATATTACTTAAGTCTCATGGAATCTCTTGAAACATCCTCATTTCAAATGTCCTCCAGTGGGACCAGCTGTTGCTCAGGGTGCTGCTCACAGAGGTACGCCAGATTGCTGTAGCCTGCACATTAGGAAAACTTACTGGCATAGGGCTTCAAGCCAAGTGACTGCGGGTCCCAGCAGACCTCCAGGTCCTCTCGTTTTAGGTCTGGCAGCTCTTGTTTTTGCTGTTGTTGGTAAGTGGTTCAAACCAGTACCTTTGCTGTTTGTATCTTTTCTCTGTCTTGTAGACAGAGATCTCTGACATTGTTCATGGAATCCAACTGCTCCAGTTACCAGTAGACTGACTTTGTCGCCACTTCACTTCACTTTTCTATTTTTCAGCCCTTTTTTCAAGCTTCTCACATTCATTTTTCATTATGTTGATGTTCTTTTGGTTTGCTGCATATATCACCATTGCATTATCTTAAAGTTTGTCTACCAGAACGATATCTGGTTTGTCAGTCTGTATTTAACAGTTCTACAAGATCTGAGCTCTTTTATTCTCCACTGCCTTTAGATGCTCCATTTATTTTTGACTCTGGGACTTCAAAAACACACCCTGCATATCTGCTTGTGCTGCTGGCAGTCCATTGGCTTTAGTTTCTCTAGCCAATAGGTATGAATCATGTGAGGTCCCATTACAGTTCAGTTTTTTTCCTATTTGAGACTCTTTTTTGGTATCTCCAACTGTGATAGTCACTGCTTCTTGCTTTGAGATTGACCAGACAGAGCACTGTGGCAGTATGGTCCTGCCTTCTCCTCTGATTTGCTTTTCACCCTGCCACTGAGATCACCTTCTGGATGGCATTATGCAGAACATCCAGTTTAGTCTCCTGACTTCTGAAGGCAACAAACATTGGATCCATTTAAATCAACTTGACAGTCAAGAGGTCCTTGTGTTGTTGGTTTTAAAGTACAGTTAACCTTGACGGAGATATAAGTTCTCAGCTAAATAAAGTTTGGGCTAAACCATCTCTGCATCAAAAGATCTCTGTCCTTTTGGCTTTCAAAGCCAGTCTTTCTTCTTTCTTCTCTTTCTCTCTGTCATCCAAGGTCTACTCTCTATTTCCCTTCACTGGGGAGTTTTTTTTCTCCCATATAAGAAATACAGGCCTCTGTCAAACTGCGAGGTAGGAATTTTCTTTATAAGCATAAATGCAAGGACAGATAATCCCTCTACCCTTTCAATGCAAACCAGCCCCCTGTTTCTCTCACAGTGCTTGCTTTCCTCTTTATCCAGCAGTGTCTTTCACTTCACCTCCACTAAAGCGTGGAGACACGTCGACCCGAAACATAAAGCTTTAATTGTGATGATGGAGCACTGCCCTGTGATGATGGGGTCTCCAGGAGTCACTGCTGCAGCTCGGTCACTATGTTATTAGCAAACGAGGAGATGCAGGGGCACCGGTAGCATCGGAGCAGAGACACAGGGATGCGACACAGGGATGCCAGTGTGAGGAGTGTCCTCAGGGCGACTCACTTGTGGAACATTAAAGCAGTTAACAAATGCTGAGTCAGGATGTGTTCCATTAATACAGGTATGATAACAGAGCCTCCTCTACCAAATGTGGTGCATCGGCTCTTTGTCTTTGGGCTGTGTTGGATAATTACCCTGCTAATGACAATAATGGTGGGGTGGGGGTTGCAGATGAGATTAGGGAAGATAAAAGGGATCAAGTGGGTTTGTAAAAATGAAAATGCTCTTTTGTATTCTTTTGGTGTCCTAATTATCTCACAATCCTTACTGCTGTTGCTCTCTCCAAAAGATCACAGTGAGATGAACATGACTACTGTGATCTTTCAGGAGGCGTCAAATGTCATGAAGGAATAACAAATTCGATGAGATAATTACCTCTAGCCCAGAGGAAATTTAAAATATGACGCACAAGAGGCTTTTGACAAGAAGCATAGGTGGTCTTTTGAACAGAGATCTGAGATCTATGGCTGCCACCCAAAGAATAAGCCCACCTCGGTGATACCTGTGCAATCCCCCTAGAACAAGACATCAATAATAGAAAGGACCAGAGAGATGAGCGAAGAAGACAACGTAATTGTGTTGCATTAACCATGAGAGGGACTCCCTCCTTTGTCTTTCTTTACATTTCACAGGACATTCTAAAAAGATAGATGGAAATCGATCCAGGTAAAAACAGACCGCAGGTGCTCTGGCTTTGTACAAAGGCCAGAGATTGATCGATGAAACTGAGGACAGGTGGTGGACGCAAACCGAGGTCTGGGCCAGTGGCCAGAAACCTTACAGCTGGGCAGAGCTGCGAGGCGAGGCGCCTCCATCTTGTGCTCTGCATGTCTAACATGCTTGAACTGCCAAGTGCTCTTTTTAATTAACTACGCTGCACAGCTGCATAATTACTCCACTAACCTCGCCTAATCACTTGCTCGATCGTGCATACCATATTTTTCTGCCCTTGATCGTTGTGCATTACCCGACTGTTGCTCATCCCTAATGCAAAGCCAACAGACAACTCAGGGGTGACGGCAGGGAGTATAGTCTAAGTCAATGGCATCAGGTCTTTTGATAACAATAAAACAAAGTTGATACACAAAGTGTATTACCAAGTAACAATGTCTTTTTGGACATGCTCAACAGCTTAATACATGTTCTGTGTCTATAATAACACTTCAGTATCACAGTAAGGGAAGATTTTAAACTCTATGCCTTCTTTTATATTCAGCCTGATCCAGTGGGAAGTGTGAAAGTATCTGCTGTTGTCTTGGTTACATCTTCCTTGTATTTTTTCTGACTATAAATAACACAGAGGAGACTGAACTCAGAGGAAGCCCCCAGTGGTATGAGTCAACAGTTGGACCACAGTGAAGCAGCAAGCAGCTCAAATGAATGGAAAAGCATTTGAAACCAGGTATGATCAGTTTATCCCGATAAGCCGCATTGGTACAGACTATGAAGATGGCAAACAAGAAAAGACTTGTGAGGCCTTGAGGAGGTAATTGTACTATTAAAGAACAAGTACACAAAACAACATGACCCAATGGCATGTGATTCCCATGCTTGTGGTAGCATGACCTTCTCTTGAGCGTGTGATTGAGTAATCTGACACTGAAACAGAGCCCATGTGGATACCAGTGTGTTGCTGCTGATCCAGGCTTGCAGGGAGGATTTAACGCAGAATTTTAACTGCATTTGGTGTTTGGTTACTCTGCTTTTAGTTTAGGTATTGAGGGTTCAATGCTCGACAGTAACTACACCTGCCATGTCACACGCTCACCAGTTATATGAGGCATAATGATCAAGATATACGCAAGTTGACGATGTGACACAAAGAAGGGCACACATAACGAAACTCTTAAATATTGTGCATGTCATTATTCCAGTATAAAAAGTAATATTGAGTATTTAAAAATTGCAAAAAATATGTCATATTCCTTATCTCTGTCAGAGAAAGGCCCCTCAACAGGAAACTAACCAAACCATAATGTAATAAAAAAGTAGTTATTTACCTTAAAGATTGAAGAAAAACAGAGTAGGTGCTTTCAGACTGAACAAACTTTTTCATTTCTTAGAACAAAGAGTTGCAGTGTTGTACTACAAAAAGAAGACATATTAATCTAGATGAATATGTTGTAGTTAAAGTTGGGTGCTCCTTAGTGTCAAAGGAAAGAACGTTAGCGAAGAAGAAAAATGGGGATATATATCTCTAAACCAGTGTACTCCATTCCGTTAAAATCTCTGTATTTAATATGGCATCTTTCAGACAGCCTGATAATAGAGTACTTGTAATGCCCTGAAGGAGATATTTGACTCTCTAAGAGTCCATCTTGAACATGTCTTAAATGAAGACATTTTCATCTAAAGGACTGCTGTTGTTAAGAGATTTTTATTACAATTTTTCTTCTCTCTGAAATTTTTCCATTATTCTTTTAACTACTGGAGAAAGTCTTCCATCTTTTTTTCTGCCAGGAACACAGAAAGTGTTGACAGTTACAGTTCACAGATTAGTTCCTTATTTTTCCCTTAAAAATGGGCCGACTTTGAAGGCCAAGCTTTATTGACATATGGGACAGATTTTAACTCATCTATCAACAGAGCCAGCCGTTCTTATTCTTTTCCTTTTCTGTACATAGAATTAGTCCGTTTCTTCTGGATTTGACTTTGGTTTTCAGGGAGTGGTACAAACAGATACGGAGGAATCTGCCTCGGGACCCCACAGGATAACAATACAAGTCAATCAGACACAAAGCAAGTGATGCAGGCTCAGCAACAACCAGACTAGTGTCGACAAAATACATTCAGTACGAAGGCTGAGAAATGGTGGTTGTAGGTTTTGCTGACAAAACTTGATAATCCAAAGTGTCTTCAACAGTTCGTGGTTGCTTTAAACACCAGCACTCAGATGCTCCTGTATGAGTCATCCCATAAAGCCCGTCCCCACCTTGTCACGACTGGTTCAGTATGTGTTGTACCAACAGAAATGGCTGTCAATGGGAGGAGTCCCAGCCCCATTCCACAAAAAAAATCATTTTTGCTGGAAGGCACCTACTCCACAATTATCTGTGGAACCCCCTGAAATGGGTTAGTCCAAAAGTCCCATTTTCTTCATCGCTGACAAGACAAATGTGCTCTTAGCCCACAAAAACCTGGTTCATGAAAGTAAAAGGCAAAACCACATATGCTATAGTCCTAAATCAGGTCAGTTACCTGAGTATGTTGGCAGAGTTTTATATTATTGGTAAGAAACTGTGTTAATTGTAAAAGTTAAAAAAAAAAAAACTTCATAGTAAGAGACTACTTTACCGTTTGTGTGATCCTTTTTGCTGAGTCCATCAGTCGTTTGTAAGTGGACATTATAAAATTTTAAACTGCTGTTCAGGCAACATTGACTGTCTACACTGGGAATGTTTCTCCTTAATGACTTAATGAGTAGAAATTTAAAAATCTGTAAGCTAAGGCACTCCATGAGGTTAAAATGTCTTTTATACAACAGAGGCTGTAAAATGTTAATTTTTAAAATGTAAAAAAATGTAAAAAAAATGTAAAATATTAAAATGTATTTTATACAACATGCCTTTGGTAGACTGTTAAAAAATGCCTGCTTCTAAGCATGCTGCACCCTGTTTTAAGCCATTTACAATTTGATTTGATGTGATTATTTTTATTTTATTTTATTTCACTACTTATTTATTTATTTACTTATTCCAAACTGTCTCGTTTCTTTTCTAAAACTTTTTTTTTTACCCTTATAACTACTGGTGTAAAGACTCATTTTTTGTGTCTGTAATACAAAAAGTGTTGAAAACAGTAATTCATGGAACAAATCCTTATGCTTTCCTTAAAAACTAACAAATTGGTGAAACAAAAGGACTGACTTTGAGGATCGGGCTCTATCAAGAAATATATGTGATGAAAAAATTACACAGTGACTTTGACTCATCTACCAACCTCCAGCTTGCTGTTATGTCCCTTCAATTTTACTATTCGCAGCACAAATGTAGCCAGAGAAAAATACCTTGAAGGCATATAGCCCATAATTACTCTCAGGTACCCCTGGTTTGGTCCAAAAGTGACTGTTCCCTCACCAATGAGTCAATAAACCAGATAAGAAATATCCAATTAAAAGTGGTTACTGACAAAAACAAACTCAAAGCAGTGGCCTTGTGAACATGTCATTCAGGATGCATGTTAATGCCAGGTATAAAGAGGGCTTTTTTTTTTTTTACTTCATAATCCTCGTAACAATTGAATCAGTGAATTCAGGAAGGGCCCAAGTCCAAAGTAAAGTGCCTGGACTTGGGCCCTTCTTGAATTCACCGATTCAATTGTAAAAATTTTAGACAACAATAATTGTGTGCTGCATGTATGTTTTTTTGTATTTTATTTTTTTATTGATATCTTGAAAATTAAAGAGCACATATTGTCATATTGAATAATGGTGAATGTAATTTTTATCTGTAGCTTTAATTTCACTAATGTAGATGCAAATCGTACAGGTACTTTGAATTCTTATATGATTAAACTATGATTGATCTCCAAGTCTACTGATGTGTGTGTTCTTAGTGTTTGTATGGACATGTTTTAAAATCTGCTGTCTTTTGCTGCACCCTGTTTTAAGCCATTTACAATCTGAATACACACATACATGGAAGACCACAGAGGAATATGTGCGTTCCTCTGTGCACAAAGCCAAATGAGCATACATACCTGTGAGTTTAACTGTGTGTGAAGCTACAACAATATAAAGAAAACTGAAAATGTCTTTTTCGGTACAGTCCTTTTCTGTCACTATTTATACTCAGGGTAGGGTGACTTCTTCACTGTGTTTGCTGGCTCATATGGACAGAGGATATCATATTCCACGTTATGTCCCAGTGTCACATGCACGACATGCAAAGCAGCAGTAAGCACACCTAAACCACAGCGGCGGGCGGCTGCGTCCTGCAGATGATGCTCCCACCATTCCCCCTGAGAGCGTTAACTGCCTGTCTTGGGATGGGGTGGGTGATGTCACTGATGCTTTCCGGTGCAGCGCTCTTGTAATGGAGTCAATTTAGCTTCACGCTGAGCCATTTCAGTCCAGCCTCAGCCCATGAAGGACACATTAGTCCCCCCACCCTTCATCCCACCATCTTGTTTCTTCCTCCTATTTCTCTTTTTCACTTCATGCAGCTCCTGTTCCACGTGTCATTTTGTTTTCTATGCTACATTTCATAAGCTTCCCTCTATTCCGTGTTTCTGCACTGATGAGTCCCTTATTATGGATATAAATGCAATTACATTAAAGTCAAACAGTAACAGTAACAAAAAGGCTCTGATTGAATGCAAATCAGTGACTATTTTGAGTAGACAGAGTTTACCACATTGACACTAAGGAAAAATACCCATCCAGATATCCTTCATGGTCTGAAAGTGTATTATACAATAAACATTAATCTTACTTGGTTGTTCAGTTTCTTGGAAGCGCTTGTGTGGGAGTGGGTTGTGTTTAAACACCCCACTATCTGAGTCAAGTACTCCTGCTGAGTCCTTTGAAGCTACATCAACTTTAACCTCAAATAACTTTCAGGCTTTCTGAGAATTCTGTCTTTTAAAACCCTCAACCAGAAGCATAACCACAAACTGCTACCCATCACTTTGAAAGCCACTCCCTTCCTGCATCTCCAAACGACCAGAGTATTTTCACTTTGCTCCGTTCCTGTTCCACGAAGTCATTAAAACATATTTACCCCCCCACCCCCGTCTAACCTGCAGCTCCTTTTGTCTCTCCCCCCTGCATGACTACACAAAGAAGGGATTAAGTTATCAGGATGATAATATGATATTAATACACTTCCGAAGCTGTGCTAATTTTGGCTTGTCGCAGTGGAAACTGAACTTTAAATAGCCTACTCTGTGTTGATGCCAGATTAGCAATGGCTCAGGCACGACTCACATGCTAATTTGCCTAAGTTGCCCTGCATGATGACTTGAGATTAGCTGGTGTGATGACTCGCAATCTTGCCGGTGTGGGATTGTCATTCTGCATTGATGAAATAATCTGTGCCCACACAAACAACGTTAATTAAAACATCTTTACAGTTTTAAGACACTTTTGGAATTTTTATTTATTTATTTATTTTGACTTGTGCACAATTGCATGACTATTTCTCTGTCAGATGCAGGAGCAAGGCCTTGTGGGAAGGCAGGTAGGTGGAAGCAAACAGACACCAGAAAGAGGGAAGATTGCTTTCAAAGAAAAAAAAAAGAGTAGAACCTTTTGTTTTTGGACTTCAGCAAAGTTTCAAAGTGAATGCAGCCAAAATGTAGCCGAGGCTGCCGTCCTGATCCTTCTCCTCATCACTACAAAGAACAAGTCTGGTTTCTCTGGATTCAACTTTGATTTCAAGCAGGCAGTACCAACGGAGGCTGACGAAAGTGTCTCTAGACACCACTGGATAGGAATACAAGCAGTCAGAGGAACAAAGCATGTTACATAGGTGGAGTGACAACCTGACTGGTATCAACAAAGGCTGCTGCGCAGTGGAGTAGGAACTCTGGTGAATCACTGCTGTCAGCTTCTGCAGTCAAAACTTCTTGATCTGAGCAATTCAGGAGCCATCTTAGTTGTTTTGAAATTGGGTTGGGGGCCTCCTGTACTTAGTCATCCCATAACACCTGCAACACCCTATTGCAATTTGTTTGGAATTTGTTTGTATTTTAATTATGTGATTTTGTTTTCAAAATGATCAACTAATTAGTTAAATTATTGGGAACTTAACAATGACACAAATGTAAATGTTCATGTATCATATAATAATAATAATAATAATAGTCATCATGATCATCATTATTTCATCATCATTATCATTATTTAGGTAATTAAAAAATGAAAAATGTATGTGTGTGTATATATATATATGTATACATACACACACACGCACACACACACACACACACACACACACAGACACACACACACACACACACACACACACACACACACACACACACACAC
>JAOWBL010000013.1:7350560-7385275 GCA_028564865.1 Zenarchopterus dispar
TATATTTAGTCATTTCTAGAGTTCAAAAGAGAACAGTTACCCATAATTTGCAGCAGTAAGCTCAAATTCTAGAGTGGCTGAATTTTTATCCTAAAGACCCCTTAAGATGTCACATCTCATCTGTCTCTTTCTGTTAAATGAAAATACAAAATGAGGGAATCAGATCTTACTGAGAGCAGACAAACCAAACAGAGTTTGGACAATTATGCTCTGAAGTACTATTCTTCCATATTGCAATAATTTCAACATTTCAGCAAAAACATCTACATTTTAATGTGTGTGCTTAATGTAGTAAAATAACTTCAGATTCATGTTTTTTTTTACTGTTTGCAGCTACTTCTTTACGGTTGTATTGCAGGGTCACAGAAGTGAGAGAGACCGTTATGAAGCTTATTCGGTGCTACAGATAAATTCCTCTTGCGTATATTCATGCACTTGGGCACGAAAGCAAACTCAAAGGGGGAAATTTTTCACAGCGTTTTGTCACAAAAGTGGTTTTAATCAGCTTCAACATGCAAAAAAAGTCTGTGTTTGGAGGGCTTCAGCTGTGGAGTTCTGGAGGAGTCTCAGAGAAGACGCATCCTTGACTCTGGTTCATACCCTGTTTGTACCCCAATTTTCCTTTTGTTATACTTTAACTTTTTAACTTTGCTTTAGCTTCTTAGTTGCTGTTTGGACAGGTTTGGAAATTAAACCCTTCCACTTAAATGCACTTATTTAAAAGTCAAGCATGATTTGCTTCTGTCAGCACAAACGCAGTTAATTTTATGTATGTATTGTGCTGCCGTTACTCCGTTGGTTGAGAGGGACCTGGCTGCAGACTGTGTGGAGTGGAGCTCCACTGACCTCCACTCAGGACCGGAGACCATGTGACTTCCAGCCAACAGAGCAGCTTTCCCAGACAACTAAGCCTAACCTTAACCACTCGCAAGTTCACATGGTTCTGGTCTCGACTGGAGGCCGGTGGTTGTTCGGTGTTGCATGTGTGGTGCATGTGTGTGTACACACATGGCAATCTACTGCTGAAACTCCAGAGTCCAAAAACAATGGGATTAACTTAACTGGTTGATGGCCATAAAAAGTAAACTGATGTGCACACAAGCCATAATCAACAAAACAAACAAACAGGATTTTCTCCTCTCACTGAACACACCTATTAATCAATCACAGTGCTGAGGGGAAAAGTTGTTGGAGGTAATAGCTTGTTGAACCTCTGCAGGCAGCAATGACTTCAATCTTTCAATAACTCCAGATCAGATCTTCACAACTTTCAGAAGGAGGAGTTCAGCTCAGACAAATCTGTAGGATTTCTGGCGTAATCAGCACTCTTAAGATCTGGGCTCCAAAGTGCAGATTTTTCTTTTTCTGAATCCATTCTGTGGTTGACTTTCTATGATGCTCAGTGGTCATTGTCCTTTTGGATCACCCAGCTTCTACTGAGCTTCGGCAGACAGAGAGTGAACCTGACACTGTCATGTTGGATATTTTAATAGATTTGGTAAACTTAAGAGTTCATTTCCCCCTCCATGATGGCAAATGTCTGCAAATAAACCCCAGATCATGATGACCCCTCCACCATACTTTACCCATGGGCTGATGTTAACATTTTCCGGGTAGCATTGCAGATTGTCAGTGTTCAGGTTGGCAGACTTCAGGCAGGCAGGTGGATGATGTTTGGTGAACAGTGGCGTCCTCTTTAGTGTTTTGCCGTGTGTCTGTTCAATGACTTGTATATGGTAGACTCAGTTCCAGTGATTTCTTTGAACCTTTAAGTGTTACTTATGCATTCTATTTTACACATTTCTGATGGGTGTCCAAGCACTTTGACATGACTTTTTCTCCTTTTTGCAATGGAAGGTTCATGTCAGCAAATGCTTCTCAGAAAGAAAAAAAATGAACATGTTTTATTGTCTTTAATCAACTAAAGTAGCCCTAAACCACACCTCTAAATTAATTTGATTAACTGGACTCCAGATGTGAAATCAACTGACTCCATTTAGCTTTAGCAATAGGTCTGTGGGTTGACGTGTTTTTTTCTTCCAGCCATGTGAATGTTTAATGTGTGTGTTCAATAATAACACAAGAAATAATTATTGTTTTTGTGTTATCAACTGAAGCACCTTTTGTTTGTGCATTATTACGGCTTGGATAAACATCAGATCACGTTTTATGGCAGCTTAATTCCAAAGGGTTTTTAAACTGATAGACAGTACGCTATATGTTGAACTTTTATTGAAACCAGAAAAAGGGGAGTCCTGAAATTTTGAATTTCTTTTGCAAGATCATCCTGGCCAAGGCATACAAATGTTCATCAATAATACATTAATGCACACAAGGAAAAACAATATAAAATAGAATTAAATGAAAATGAAATCAAATAAAAAAGTAATAATTTTATTTCTATGCTATGATTAATACTGCAATGTAGTTGGCAGAGAGGGGTGACCTGGCTCACCTGGAGAACCTGGTGAGGAAGAGCCCAGAGGTTCTCGGTGAGAAGGATGAATGTGGAGCCAGTCCCCTCCATCATGCAGCTGGAGGAGGCCATGTCACCCTCATCCAATTTATCATTACCGTTGTAGGCTCAAACGGTAAGCACTCCTCAGTTGGTAATTATAAGACGCACTGTAACATGCTTTCTAAAATAACCATAAACTGAAGTCTTTAGTTACTTTGAGAAATATTTTTAGGCTTTTTTTATGGTGTATAAGACACGTGGAGATGTGTTTGTGTTTTCTTCTGCTTGTGTCTGCATCTGTAACAGAGCTGAACACCTGTGATGAGCAAGGTAATGTGCCGCTGCACTGGGCAGTGGAGAAGAACAAAGCAGAAAGCTGCAGGACTCTTTTGGACCTGGGAGCTGACCCCAACGTCCTCAACACAGCTCTCCTGTCACCCCTGCACCTGGCCGTCAGCCTCAGACACCAAAACCTGGTGGAGGTGAGAAGCCTGAGAGCGCCCAGCTGATGCAACAATGACTAATGTTTTTACATGAACAACAATAAAATTTTTGACCTTAACCCAATGAAGACAGTATTCTAGTCAAGTCTTAATTTGGGTCCTCCTGGGCCACTGCCCTGTGGGTTTTAGATGTTTTCCTGCTTTAACAAATCTGATTCAAATGAATCAGTTGCCTCCAGCTTCTCACCAGGGTCTGCACCAGGGTGGTAATGACCCACTCAAAGACCCCATCACGGGAATGTACAAAGTGGAAACAACAGCTAGTAAACTATAGATGAATGTGAGTGTTATCTGACTTGGTTCTGATGGTTCTAATCACATTTTGTGGCCGCGGCACTATTTTCAAGTTGCCATGTCGGCTTAATCCAGAGAGCAGGCTGATCCCAGAAGGGTCGGCCTGGCTGACTGGTTATCCACTGGGCAAGGAGGTAAGTTGGTGAAAATCACCTTCAGTGGTCAAAGATGATTCTCACTTGGATTGCCTGGCCTCACACTCACACATGACTCAGTGAAGTGCAGTTGCTGAAACACCTGGGTGTTCTGATCACATTTTGTGGTACTTCTTGTTCAGATTCCCTTGCAAGATCCTCTATTCTGGGATGCTGCAGTGTATTTCTTGTGTATCTCAGCTTCAGGTGTAAAGCAGCCATGAATCATGTGCTAAATGCCTGGGCAGGGATCAATCTAGAGAAGATCTAACGGACCCATGCGTTAATTACAGCATTTTGCCATCCTAAATGAGAAAAAAGATGTTGCATCAATTTTGCATCGATTTGATGCCACATGGACTCAGGGTCCATGTGCACGGTCCGTGTCAATCATTGCCACATAAATGGCAGGCCAGTTGGTGCACGTCATTGAGTGGCAGTTCTTGCATGATGCTGGGAGGTTGCATCCATCAAGGCCTGAGTGAGTCCCCCTCTGAAACCATGGCAGAGGTGACTTTGAGAGAGGTTTCAATGAAGACTGTGTTATTATTTTGTTTTTGGCAATTATAAAAGCCAAGCACTTTAAAAACCAGACCTGTATGTTTCTCAGTAGTTTCTTTTTAAGAGTATAACCTTGATCTGATTGTTATCAGAGCATTGCTGTCCACCGTATATTTATAAAATGTTCAAAAGATAAAACCAGTACTGTGTGTTCATGTTGGACACATCATCTCAAAAAATAAATAAATAAATGAACAAAATGAATTAATAAGAAAACATCCCAACTTTAAAAATAAATCCCCCAAACCATTTGCGAAGCCTGAAAAATTAAAATTTTACATTGAGTTATAAAAGGTTATGGAGGCTGAAGGGCATGGTTATATGAGTAGGAGTCTTGATAGTAACATGGGGCAAATGGAGCTCACTTTTTTTTAAAACATCTGCTCCCTACAGCTGCTGTTGTCCTACAGCGCCACAAACTGTAACCTGCAGGGAGACCTTGGAAACACTCCGCTGATTCTGGCCAGCTCCACCAATAACTGCGAGGCTCTCAGCACTTTGGTACGTACAGGTATCTCAGTTGTGCCTGCATCATCCCTCGACAATAACTGATCATCTGAATGCAACTTTGTACATGATGAAACTTTGTCTCTGTTTGTCTGCTTCTTCTCCCGGGTCAAAGTTAAAGCATGGAGCCAAGCTCTGCAAACAGAACAAGCTGGGCCACTTCCCCATGCATGCAGCCGCCTTTGCAGGCGCAAAGAAAGCTATGGAAGTCATTCTGAAGTCCGGTATGACAAAGGAAATGATCTATCATCAAAAAGGAAAGTGCTGACAATAATGAAAATGTTTTACAAGGCCAAGCGGGACATTTAGCTGATTGATAACAAGAGTTTACCTTAGCCCCGGGAGACATACAAGAAGAAGGAAAAAAAATAAAAATGACAACACTGTTTGCGTTACAAATAGGCCAGATGCTGCAAATTCACCTTATGTTTATCCTGGTGAACGTCTGCTCAGTAAATCTGGGGTTGTTGGAGGAAGTTTGGTGGGAGAGCAAAATATTTGTGCCGTTTCAATGATTGCAAAGAAAAATAACAGTCATTGCAGAGTATTAGCTGTTTGGAGATCTTTGGCCCTTTGAATAAACAGCTCGGCTTTAATGGATACAACAAAAACAAGAAAAAAAGCCCTCGTGTTAAAGTGAAAAAAGGAAAGACTTACTCCTGTAGGAAACTTATTCTGAGCCTCGCATGAATCCAGCATAATATCAATATCAAACAACACTTTATTTAATTCTGTGTTGCTGGCAGGAGAGGAGGTTGGCCACATCGCAGTGAACCACATCAACTATTTAGACAAGTCCAACAGCAGCCCTCTCCATCTGGCTGTACGTGGTGGGAATATAGAGACCATTCATCTCTGCATTGCTACTGGGGCCAAAATAGACCAGCAACAGGTATACTCACATCCCAGAAGACAGCACGTCTGCACTCACCAGCATAAAGCTACACTCATTTGGTTATCACCACTGCTTTTCCTAGCAGCCTGCATGGCCTGTATATAATCACTTATACTCATCCATCATCTGTCCACTGCATGCTTTGTCACATTTGCATTGTTTTTTCCTATTTTTTATTTTTTTTTAAAAGTAAATCTCATTTGCCTACACCTGTACAAGATTTTATTGGCAAAAGGCCTCAGTTTCTGTGCTGCTGGGGCGCATCAGTCACATCATCCCCATCTGAGAGTGATCGTTATGTGTAGCTCCGGGACAGTGGCCAGAGCTACAGCAGGAACACAGGGTGCAGTAATAGCTCTGGTTGGCTAAATTGATACAAATTACCTCCACTTACGCCACGGAGCTGAGTGGAGCAATCACCAGCCTCCTCTTGCCAGTCCTAGTTATCTCATCAAAGGCTTGTGTTACAGCCCTTGTGTTCATCCAGTAAGTCCCGGAGATACTCTGTGTAACTGACTTCTGTACTGGGAGCAAAGCTTGTGTATGTGCATTATAAAGTCATCGTTATTCATCCATCATCACGGATAATTTACCAATATTTTATGGTCTAGAATGATCGGTCCACACCTCTTCATTTGGCCTGCACCCAGGGTGCTACTGAGGTCGTTAAACTGATGCTCTCCACCATTGACCAAGTTGAAGACGTCATCAACCTAACTGATGGAGCTTCCCAGACTCCTCTACACAGGTGGGTGTTACCTTCTCTCATTTTACTCAAATGCTTAGAGCTCAGCTTTACTGACGTCTTATGTCTTCATTATCCAGATTACATTTAACATCATTTTGAGCTGACCACGTAGGACTTCCAGGAGACATATTATACCCTTCAGTCATAAAGATGGCAATGTCTCAAGGTTTTTATTTAGTCTGGGAAACAATTTGGCAGGGCGTGAGTGAGTGGATCTTAAGGTACACATAACTGCCGGGAGCTGGGAGGTTATTTTATAAGACGTATGCACATTTTTTTATAAAACAGGACACAAAACTCACACCTGAATTTAAAGCATCTCAGCTTTCTGTTTTATAAGTGAGAGTTGATTTGTTTTCCCCTTTTATCTCTGCTGTTTTATGTCAAAGTGCTTTTGGTATTTTGGCCAGCTGACTATCTTCAACCATTTAGGGGCCAAAGTCACCTGCTCCGAGTTTTTTGTAATATCTGGAAAGATGGATAAAATGTTCAAATCATGCAGGCTTAACTTTGGCTTTCACGCACTACTCTTATCTTCATTCTTCTGACTCACTCAGAGTCTTTCCTTCACAGGCACCTTGTGACTGTTTGTAAATTAACAGTTTGTTTTTAGTTGACACAATTCAGCGTTCTCCCATATTCGATTAATTATGCCTTCTCTCCTTACGAGCTTGCTTTATAAAGACGTCTGTAATTTTAGTCAAACCTGTAAAAAGAACACAAATGGGATGTAATGCTTACTAACGGAAACATCGAGAAGCTGAGTGCGCGTGCTTGTAAACTGGATTAAGCCTTATTTATCCTTTTTTTGAAGGGTCTCGAAGTGAAGAGTTAGTGCACCGATAAATTTACTCATCAGGTAGGCGAGCCCACTGAACAGGCCTCTTCAGGTCGTTTCCCTGCTTCAACGTGCAGGGCTCTTCAAGTCCTGTCCTAGGACTGACTGTATACTTACCCCTGCATTGTTCTTTGCTGCACATGCTTTTGCCTGATGCACAGATAGCAGAGAACCACAATAGCAGTTTTAAACATAAAATACATCAGAAACAGCTAATTCACACTTGTTTGGAAACACAGTTTTCTGTGGATAAAAATGAACACAGTTTTATTCTCAGAAGGCTGAAATCTGACTGAAATTTTATTGCTTTACATTTCTTTATGCAAGAAAATGCTTGATATACTAAAGAGAAACAGCACAACAGCTTAGTGCCCTGTATGTTGCTACAGCTGTGTTCATAATCACTTGTTTGAGGGTGTAGAGTCACTCACTCAATTCCTCTTCTCCATGGGGTGAGCATTTTTTTTAAATCACTATTGCATCTTTGTGCAGCTCTCTTCCAAAGTAAAGGAAATGAAGCCGCAGTAAATCTGTAGGAGAGCGATGCTGGCCTGGCTTCAGCAGGTGGAGGCTACTCCGGGTTTGCTAACCACAGCTACAAGGTTCACTGACTAGCAAGTACCACAAGTGAAACGACAAAACCGGTAAAAAGGACGGAGTTTGCAGTTTTCTTACGCCCCTGTTGTCTCTTATCACATCTCCGCCACTAAACTTAGACCCCAGTACTCAACATATGTCTGGATATTAGTTCATTAAGTATCCACCTAGTGAGCTAATTCAGCTTTCAGTTTGGGTATTGGGATATTTTTCTTTTCTTTTTGCAAACAACCAGTTGCATGTGGCGGCTGTGAACGTCACCAGCAGTAACGCTTCAGTTCATTTCAGCTGTTCTTCTCTTAAAAAGATGCAGATGCAGATCTCTCTACACACAAATGCTGCAATATAAAATGTCATGTGGCTCCAACAGGTACTAAACAAGTGGGATTTTATTTTGTATCTCAAATTATTTAGCATGGATGCTTCAAAGGGAACTTTACCAATATGTGGATGAGAAGGATTTTTATCTCTGATCCTCCACATGACTGAACTTTTCTCTTCTGACTCCATCTAAGCTTTTATTCTGTTTTCTCCATTTCTCTTCAAGTAATTTTTTTATTTTTGGATTTAACATTATCTTTGTTCATTATTCATCACCTTTATTGCTACAAACTTTGTTTTAGATAAGGTTAAAATGAGCTCAAATTTAATTGATGTAGATGTGTAATAATTACAATAAGTACTTCATTAACTTCTTCATCCTGTGTAAAGAACAGGTTATCTGCATAAAATAAACACTGCAGCAATGTGGCCAAAACCTCGTATGACATCTCATCCATAACCTCTTACACAACCGTCTCCTTCTGTCACCAGACGCAGGAGCTGGAGACAGCTGAGATGCCGACTATTTACCAATAAGTTGTAAAAATCATTCATGTCTTCATCATCATTCTACGTGTTCATGTCATTATTTAAAAACACCGAACATGACCAGACAAGAGGAATTTGTCAAAGGGAAGCTCTAAAATCCAGAAGATAATAATAATAATAATAATACAAAAAAGAAAAAAAACACTACAAGGGAAATCTGTTTGTTATATCATACTCTGACAAAACAGAATGAGGATACAATCATCCTCATCCACCCTTTGACAGCAGGGTTGGGACGCTGGCTCTCAGTGTCACGTGCACTAGTTTACAGTGACTGTGTTTGCTCTTGCAGGGCGACAATATTTGACCACGCAGATCTGGCGGAGTATCTCATTTCCTTGGTAAATACCACATGCATAACACACGTAATTGCGCTTCACATCTGCTATGTGCAGCCCATCCTGTTTTTTAATATCAAGGTTCATATTATTCATGTCTTAAGAGCAAGAAACTGACATAACTTCGTTTATTCTTCCTGGTCGCAGACGCACCCACTGCCAACAAAGACGTCTCAATAATTTTATATTGCTTTTGTCTTTACTGCTCTTTCATTAACTATTATCAAAATTTAATTAGTTCTCCCTCCACTGCTATCACTACACAATATTTGCTGGTTTAAATATGCAGTTCTGCCCGTTTCTTGTGGACCATCTGCCACCATCTGTTACACATAGACTGTTTTAACAGAAATGTGTTGCTCAGAGGGAGGTGAGACCCAAGTTAATTTCATGTAAACTCATTCTGTTAGCAAACATTGGAACTGGAAATCAATCTGAGTGTGCTTAGCACTAAAACGATAAAAAAAGGGAAAAAAAAGCAGAATCGCTTGGCAGCCACCACCAGAAAACAAATTCAATATCCACTACAGATTAAAGAGCGGGGTTGTTAGATGACTCATCATGCAACAGGATATATGCTGTAAGAGTATTGAAGTCTATTTTAAGTATAATTGAGCTATCGCCCCTTTAGTTACTCTAACTATGCCTGTACTAACTTTGTTCTTGCACATGTTCTTGCTCATTATTTATCTATTTTTATGTAAAAAGTAGCATCTCTTTCCTTCTCTGTTATTATACTGCCTTACTTGGGTTAAAAACACCATAGATATATATTTATGGCAGCTTTTTTTTTTTTTTTTTTCAAATATAGCCATCTGGCACTGTTAAATCCAGCACATCTTAAATATGCTCTTAATATACACACAGATTAATGTCAAAGAAGCCTGAGATTAAACCAGCATATACCCGATAAAAAAAGGAAAAAAAAAGAAGAAAAATGTCCTCACAGTTGATGATTCATGTAGTAGAATCATTATAAGCAGCTTGTTTTGACCCCAGATGGTATCATAATCTTTCACTTTTAACACTTTTGACGTGTGTTTCTGATGGGCTGTCCTTGCCAAATAAAGCTCCAACTGGGGCTAACGTTAACATGAGTTCTGGGAATGAATAAGCATTCCCGAATCTTATGATTTTTTTACCCCCCCCTGACAGAGCTGTTGGCAGGCTTAAAGGTGATAACATGCTGGCACAGTTTAGGCTCCATGGGGGCAAGGCAGCTATTTTACCTATGTGCAATTTTTGTTTCATTTCCAAAAATGTTAAAAAATCAACATCTAAGTTCACCTGACATGGTTTACTTTCTTTTCTACACTGCTTTATAGTTGCCATATTTTTCAAAATGGTCTGATTTTGTTTTGCAATTGCTAAAACAATCAAAGCAGGCGATTTTAAGACTTCTGCACATCCTCCACTCAGGGTGCAGACCTAAACAGCACCGACTGTAAGGGAAACACCCCCCTGCTGCTGGCGACCAGCTGTGGAGCATGGAAAACTGTTGCTCTCCTGCTGAAAAAAGGTGAGCTATGATGTCATGCATCACTGCAGAAGGTCTCATAGAATTTGCAAGATATTTGCTGAAGCTGACCGTGAACACTTTGTACGCATATGCTTGTGTCATTCCAGGGGCAAATGTGAACGTGAAAGACGGGTGCGGCTGTAACTTCCTTCACCTGGCCATTCTGCAGCCCAAGGGTCTTAAAAATCTCCCAGAAGAAGTACTGCAGGTACCCTCAATATGCACAGTTTGTAGCTTAACAAATCCAATTCTTGTTGCTTGGATGAAGGTGTAATTAAGCTATTGGCATCTAACTAGATCACTGTCATTGATTCATTTGTCTTTTGCTCTACAGTGAGGGGCTGCTTGCATTTTGAACTAGCTCATGGCCATTTTTACACTCCCAAAACTAAACAGATTTAAGCTTACAGGCTTCACCAAACAACAAAAATCAAGTATATCAGTATGAGGCAAAGTGTAACTAAAACCCAGATATGAATTCAAAACATTATCATTATAATGTTAGCATTCTGGTTTGAAAAATTAAAAGGGGTTGCAGTCGTTGCTACATAATTTAACTTAGTGTCGAGTTGAAAATAGTAAAAAATGCAATATATGTAATATTGTGAAGCCTTTTACTCCAGGTGTTGTTGAGTCTGTTGTAGTAACTGAAAAATGTAGGTGTTATGATTTGTTACTGCTTCCACAAATTACCTTTAAATATCTGCAAGGGAAACAAAAAAAATAGAACTGTAAGCAATCTGATATTTTTTTTAGATGCTACAACAGTTTTAGTCCAGCATATGATTTGTTGTCACTGAACCACTTTAATACATTACTGTGTAATGTATTAAATCAAGATCAAATTAGAAGCCCAAAAATAATAAGAATCTTTTTATAGAAATTGTATATTTGAAAAAAAAACTCATTAAAAAATGTACTTACATGGCTTTGTAGACAGCGTGAATCTCTTCCAACACTCTTCTTTCTTTTTTTTTTGACTCCTTGTGTTTAGTTCATTCATGTTTGGGTTTCAAGCCTGCAAAAGTATACAAAAAATTCGGAAGCTTTTACCACCTTGTGACGTTGCCATCCCTTTTAATAACAGTTTGAGGCATCCATTGAGGCTGCCAAGTGATGAAGCATTTATGTGTTATTTTATCCTTCCTGCAAACAAACACTAAGGTGTACAAAAGCATGAAGTTGTCATATTTTTTTATTTTCATAGTTCTTTATAGCTAATCTACTGGGGACAAGACAGGCCTGCAGGCAGGCTGGTCCAGTACCCTCTTCTTCCTCAGTTATGGCCTTGAAATGTGTGCAAAATGTGGTTTTGGATTATCTTAAATAAAAAAATGCATTGACACCCTGGAAAAGATGTCACCTTGAAGGCAGGGTATTTTCCTATAAACTCTCAATGTACTTTTCTTTGGCATCACAGAAATGTGAACTCCTTTTACCGAGGAGTGTGATACAACTTCAACTCATCAAGGGCTGTGGTTTTGGGACTTACTGTTGATACTGGTCGGGATGGTATTTTCTTGTCTTTGATCCAGAGCTTTTAGAGTTTTAGGTGACAAAACTTTTCCAAATTAATCCCTTTACCAATGTGGTTATACAGAAGATGAGAATCAGTTCTGAGGGATCAGACATCATGGGTGTCCAGCAGGGGCTTCCACCTTTGCTGCACTGTAATTGCTTCAGATTCATTGTAGACGAAGAAATGTGCAAATATCTTTCTGCTTGCTTGACAAACATTGTTCTTGAGCATTGCAATTATTTTCTTATGTAGTTGTTGACAAAGTGGAGATCATTTACCCATATTTGCTCTTAAAACCTCAGTCTTTAACACTGTCGAGAGTGGTGTGTAGATGCAGGAGATGGAGTAGAACAGGAGGAGGATGTAAATGCCTTTTTGTTAACTAAAGGCACAGCCACAACAGGATAACGAGAAGCTGAACATAAAGCTACGGCGAGTACAGAGAGTTTAGTAAAACAAGGTAGCACGACAAACAAACTTGGAGTTAAAGGAGGAAAGACAGATTGATGTATACACATGAGGATTAAAGAGACACAGGTGTGAACAATCAAGACTGGCAATAAAGGGACAAGGCAGACAGAGAGGGAAAGTCAGACAATCCCAAATTAACCACATAACAAAAGCATCAAATAAAACAACACAAGAAAATCAAGAGCAACAAAACCCACAAGTGCATGGCAGACGCTTTTGCAGTCGTATAAGATCACTACATCTCACACTGTACGACTTAGATCTGCTTAATCTTGGGTAAGATGTCAAGAACAGTGTATACAGACTGATCGATGTTCCCAAGGGTGTCGTAGGTTACAACCTGATGTGGCAGGGTGCAGGTTATGTAGTGAAAATGAACTGTTCTGTCGTTGCTTTTATATGGGAAAAATATGCTTGAAAAATAATTGGCGAAGGAGAATGTGTTCTTGGTTATGATTTGGGGGAGAAAACCAACATCAGTTTTGCAAAGAGAGTGTGTGGTGTGCTGTGACTCAAGCTGCAGATACACGTTACGTGTGACAACTTGCAATGTCTTCATAGTGTTGACGTCTGTTACTACAACTGCATCAAATCGGATTCTTTCTCAGAGTCTCAGAAAGCTTAGTTTGTTTTAGGTTTTGCCTTTTTTTTTTTTAAAGAAATATGAAATTTCAAGTTAAATTTAAATTGGCTAGTTAGTAGATGTAGTCATAATATTTCAGGCAAGGCCAAAAGATCTGAAATAACATCATTACTTTTTATTTTTACTCCTTATTAGCACTAAATTGCCGTCATAACAGCTGATTTTGGTTTGTGCTTCAGGCCTGAAATACAAAAAAAGGGAATTTCTTCTAAGTGCTTTTCAGAGACCCAGAGTATGACTCTTAAGCAAATATTTAAGAACCAATGGCAGGTTTAAGACCTAAGAGCTCTATGTTATATTACGACTGATACTTCAAAGTATCAGAAAGTATCAAAGACTAATATTCCAAAGAAAATTTAAGCGTCACTGCACTAACTATATAAATATTTGGGTATTTGCATTTACCACATCATTTTTTTAAATTTGGCGTTGTACATAATGCATTAATGCAAAATGTTTATAATTTCCCTGACTTTAGCACAACAGTGTGAAGGCGCTGCTGAGCTGTGAAGATAATGAGGGCTGCACCCCACTCCACTACGCCTGCAGACTGGGGATCCATGACTCAGTCAAGAACATGCTGGGTCTCTCGGGGCAGGTTGGCCTCGCATGCAAGTCCAAGGACAAGAAGTCTGCTCTGCATTTTGCTGCTCAGTAAGTTTGATTGGTCCCCCAGGGCACCACTTTCCATAACATCGATCCAAGCAACACTGATTTAACCTGAATTTCCCAAACTTTGCAAATATTTTAAAGTCGTTCATGCAATATCGTTTTGACATTGGCCACGGTTGGCTGGAGAGTGTGTATCTCTTCTGATCCTTTATATTGTTTCTGATTGTGCATTCCCAGCAATATATCCAGTTCATCACAATATTGTTAAAGTACTTTAGCTTATTATTTCCACACAGAACTTTGTCATTTTAATAATAGGAGGGATAAGTAATGGTTAAAACTGGAACTCCCCACAGAAAGCCGAAGATCATAACTCAGACTTTATTATTGCACTGAATTAAAAGGGTAAACAAAAAAAAAGTTTATTCCAGAGACTTTGACTTATTATCTAATGCCAGAAAGCCAATATTTTTACTGTCCCTGTGCAATTAAGCTGCAGTCCAGGCGGTGAAAAATGAAAATGGTAATCATTTTTACAAATGTCACCACACTGTCCAGTTGTTTTAATTATGGGAGGAATTTCTGCACTTGGAAGCTTTTTAATCATCAAATGCAGTGTAATACTTATTATGCAGTGACCTGAAAGAGTTCTGAAATAGAAGAAGAAATGCCACAAATGGTATGCAAGAATGAAAATGAAACATTATTGCTGGTGATCCTTCTAACATGTGAAGACCAGGGCGTGATGGCATGCTTTACATCCAGTAAAAACCACTTGGATCACTGTGCAGACACAAAGTGGTGCTGACCTTCTTAAAAGCTTCAGAGACCAAGAAAGGCCACTGGTAATACAGTGTATCACCTCCACCCCTGTCCTCCAACAGCTTCCAGCACCTTGAATCATTATTACTTTACTACTATTCTGTCTACAGGTTGAAAACCTGTTACAAGATTGTCCGAGTCTTTCTGTGAGCACCGACTTCGCCCCAACAATAACAAAGCACTTTATTGTCCTTAATGAAACTAATTTAATTTTCCTTAAAGTTCTAATATTGGGCATTTTACACTAAAAGAGTAACAGTGCTCTTTTAGAGCCAGTTCTTAATTATTTAACAGCTAACTGTAAAGACGATGCTGCTTCAGAGGCATGAAGACTGCTGCTGCCGTGATCCTGAAACTCAGCTGATCTAGATACAAGGATCAGTCATGCCAAGGGTTTGGGGGGGCTTTTGTCATGACCAACAAAATCAAAGACCATCTAAACAAAGAAAGAGAAGTTAAACAAGAATTAAAACTGAATGAAGGCATAAAAACCAGGGCCCTGACATGACTCCATGTGTCTTGAGATGAACAAAGTTTAAACCAAATTTATCAGCAAAAGATACTGACCAGTCTTCCCAAAACAATTTGACTGATATCTTTAAAAAAGGGAAAGGAATGACTTTATCCTTTAGTTTGCTTCTTTCAAAAGAGAAGGATTTCAAAAAAAAAAACTGTGACGCCACATCAGGGCCGGACACTTCTGTTTCCTCCAGTGCCGGTGTCCAACAGGTTTTAGATGTTCCGCGGCTTCAGCACACCCTGACACAAGTGACTGCATCATTAACAGACTTAGGCAGACACTGATGGCAAGGTCATGATAACATCTACAACATGCTGGGCAGCAGCCCTCGAGGACTGCAAAATTACCCAGCCAAGCTCTGCATGGAAGAGAACTGCTTTTCTGAGGTCAGACATGACAACCTTTAATGGATAAATGGATCGGTTTTCCTTATTTGGCACATATGTAGGATGTTGTGGCATGAAGCTTTGTAACCAACTGAACTTCAATGCAACCCCCTTTTCGTATCCCCTAATTCCCTTAACGGGGCTAAAATGAGTATTTATTAGTTTATTAGTCATTAGTTCAAACAAATACAAACCGCAAAAATGACAAAGTTCCCGTACAAAAGTTACATGCATAGATGCTATATATCAAAGCATTAAATCCCACTTCAGACTTGACAATGTTAGTACACAACTACTATTATACTAAAATGACTAAATACATGACTTATATCAATGTTTTGTTACTTAAATAAGAAAGAATAAAAAAGGAAAACCCATCACAGCTATGTGCTATAGACCAAAGGATGACTTTAAGGATATTGCTAAGGCAACAAAAGAAACTGCTCTCTACTATGGGTACTGCATTTAAGAGATTGATACAGCAGACAGTAACAATGAAAAAGGTTTTTCCTCAACTTGTTTTCTTCCACCACAACATCCCTCTCTACTTTAAGGTATGGGCGCATCAATACTTGCCACAGATTACTGGAAAGCATCACAGATTCCCGTCTGCTAAATGAAGGCGATGAGCGGGGCCTGACACCGCTCCATTTGGCTTCCAAAGGTGGGCACACCAAGGTGGTTCAGTTGCTGCTGCGCAAGGGAGCACTCTTTCACAGGTAAACCCAAACACAGGGTGTAAGAGGGACAGATGTAGCCTATAACATACACATGTTCATCCACAGAACAGCACAGAAGGATGAGAAAACAATTAGTTCTCTACAAGCAGTATATCTATAATTTGTGCTCCTGTGACATACTTACAGAGCAACTTACAGGATACTTTTTTTCTTTCTTTTTTTTTTTAATAGTGATTACAAAGGCTGGTCGTGTCTGCATCATGCTGCATCTGAAGGATACACGCAAACTATGGACATTCTGCTGTCAGCCAATATCAAGTTGCTGGATAAAACTGATGAGGATGGGGTACACGTTCCTGTTGTTTCAAAAGTTTAATGTCATATATTCATTTTTAGCCATTCATTTCTAGTCAGAATTTTTACTTTTGCAGTTTATGTGTAGATTAAGAGAATTAAAGCCACTCTATGTAGTAATAACAAGTCTGACAACATGGGGGCAGCATATCAGAAGAAAGAAAACAAAAGAGTGCTCCTCTAGTGGGGCAAAGTGATATTACAAGATGTGTGGACCATCCCCACTCAGTGTTTTGGCAACACAACAGTTCGTGCCCTCATGTGGTCAGAAGCAGCGTTGTGACATAACGTGTCTTTAAAGTGCACATGTTGTAAAACTCTGCTGGCTGAAAAGAACTAGCTGTACTCAGTGCTACACGACTGTAATAAATGCAGATTCTCTTGTTATCACGTCGACATGTCAGAACACCGCACTCCACATCGCTGCACGTGCGGGACATGTGGCGGCCGTCCGGCTCATGCTGGCCAGAGGGGCGGAGCTTGTCTTGAACAAGAATGACACTTCATTCCTCCATGAAGCTCTACAAAATGGGAAAAAAGATGTGGTCAATGCTGTGATTGACAGTGACAGGTATGTTATCAAAATAAAAGACTGTTGTATTAACAAGGAAAATTGTTTAAGGGGCTGTAGAAAACGTATTCCTGGTTATGTTATAGTATTTTTGCTCAGTAAGTGAAATTGGTTTAAATTTAAAATACAAGACAGATTTTCCATTCGGTTATCGCTATTTTTTTAATTCATCAATTAATTTGGACTAACTTAATGTAGCCATTCATTGATCATGTCACATTTCATTCCTAAAAAGTAACCCCTGAGAAGCAGACAAGTAATTTCATTCTAGGCATGTCACAGTGGCTCTCACATCCATTTGGGTTTGTCTTCTTCCAGATGTGAAGAGGCCTTGCAGCTGTTTAAATACGGCACCAACCAGCGATGCCCCATTCTTGACATGATTGAGTTTCTGCCTGAGAGCTGCAAGGTTTGCCCGTGTCTCAAAAAATAAAATGTCTTAAATCCATGTTGGAAGTCATAACTTTGTGTCATTTTCCTGTTACGTAACCTGTTCCCATTGAGCGCTCAGCAGAGATGTAAATCTCTGTCACTGTGATTTGCAACTTTGCTCAACAGCATCTGCTGGACCGCTGCGTGAGGGAGTCGGATCATGACCACAACAGCCCGGAGTACCATGTAATTTATCTACAAGTTGTACAATCAAAACATCAAACTGCTCTTGGTCGTACAGCATCGGGAGACAAATAAACTATTTTCCTCTGTGGCGTACTGTAGATTGAATACAATTTCAGGTGGCTCCAGGCTCCCATTTCCTCGACGAAGTTAACTGATGAGTCTGTGAAGGTCCAGCCCTTAGCTTCAGTCAACGTGAGCAATTTTTATCATTAATTTAATTATTGAAATACATGCCGTTTTTATGCAGTACTTCACAAATATGCTACTACCCCATGATTAATAAGCAATCACATCCTTTGCTAATCCTGCTTCACCTGCTAATTATTCCCAGTAGGCCTATCCATTCATCTTCAAGGGAATATGCGCTCATAATGTACTTTTTCAGTCTTAAGGGGCTTTTTTCCTCATCAAATTTTGTGTATCAATCATACTTGTGGCTTTGCCAAAAGACTTTTCTACCTTCCCTGTGCAGATTAATGAAATGAAATTACATAACCCTCCAAATCCCCAACCAGCGTTCTACACAACAGTAGACGAACATGAAGATGACACTATGTCAATACTTTGTCAAAGTTTAGGTATTTGTGTATCTTTTAATACTCTCTTTTTTTGGCTGCCCTTATAAGGTGGACAAAGTAATAGCAATACAATACAGTTTAACAGCGTGAACATCTGCAGCCTCCAGATTGACCAAATTTACATTGAAGGGGGTTAAAATCTGATAGTTTTAACTACATGCACCAAATAAACTGGCTGTTCAGTGTAATCTGGACATGCTTTAATATGTGTACAAATGTTCACAAGTCTACATTGTGTAATCACACAGTGATTGCAGTATAAAGATGCACAGGTTACCCCCTCTTCATTACCCCTCCACACTCCGGCTGTGCATTCACAGCGATCCCACGAAAGGGCAATGTTTCTACCTGGTTGTTTCCGTGGGAAACACACGTCAGTGCTGGCTTCAGTTTCTCCATGGCTGCAGGAAGGAGATGCTGGTAAAGCTTCACCAGCTTCCTAAGCATGGTGAAAACACATTGGTGTGGTTTTAACTACTCTGTTGTTACATTTTCTGCAGGCTATGGTGAAGTACAACCGAATTGATCTCCTCAACCACCCTGTCTGCAAAAAGTATCTGGCCATGAAGTGGTGCGTATGCAGGAAGACCTCCTTCATTTCAAGAAGTTCTAAAATTTTACATTTTAGTCTTTAATGTCTTCCTCTGTGTTCACAGGATTGCTTATGGCAGCAAAGCTCATGCCCTCAACATGTTTGTATATCTATTAGGGCAGCTGCCCTTAACTCACCTGATAGTGACTATGAGACCTACCATGAATACTACTGACACTGGCAAGCATGAAATCACCATGGTGCCAGTATCCTTCACTGAGGTATTGAAAACAGCAGGGGTCCACATTAAAGGGGACATTAAAGACTCCCTTCATCCTTTCTCCTTCCATGAACCTTTGCATAAGCATATGAGAAATATATATATATATGTATAATTGTGGCAATTGAAGGCCTGGAGTGTATTTTTTTTAAATTACAAAGGCATATTATATTATTATATAAATACAATGCTTGAATAAAATAGATCTTAAGATTGTTCTTAATTTTACAGCAAAGTCTGTTCATATCCATCTGCATGGTGATGGTCTTGGTCATGAACATCTACTCAATGGCAAAAGAAGTTGTGCAGATCTCACAGCAGGTACTGTGCTATTACGCATTTGTTATATTACCTCACATAAAACAAGCTCATAAATCTGCTCAGCACCAGGCGTGTGTGGGAAAAGCAGCAGTGATGAATGGGTGCCATCTAATTAAGATTTGGAGGAATTACTAAAGGGCTACATCAGAGTCTCACTTCACCATTTCCGTACAGTCAGTTATAGTACAGTTTGGTTATAGTCATAGAAACCCTCACACTTCATGTTAAATGTACTGTTATTATTTCTTTTCTCTTGTCATTTAATAGCGCTGGAACTACTTCAGAGACTCCTCTAACCAGGTAGACTGGTTTTCGGCTATTTTCTCCCTTATGTTCATCATCCCTCTCATGATGAATGCAGACGGTCACTGGCACTGGCAGGCCGGGGCGTTAGCAGTTTTATATTACTGGGTTGGATTTCTCCTCTATCTCCAGAGGTGCGGTTCTCACTGTTCAAATTTAATGTAAGCAATAATGTCTTTTTTTTTCTTGAGGAGTCTAACTGGCATAATCACCCTGTTGTCTCTAGGTTTGAAAACGTCGGCATCTATGTTGTGATGTTTGGGGAGATCATGAAGACACTATTCCGTATTGTGATGCTGTTTGTGTTCCTGATGTTGGCGTTCAGTTTGGCCTTCTATGCCCTGATGCTCAACCAGGTAGGAGAAAAGAGCAGTAATTCAAAATTACTCATATGGCCTGTTTAAACTCAACTGAAACATACAAAAGGATAACTGTGAGCACCATAGACCTGAAAGGGTTTGTGATGTTGTGCTTATTTGGAGGACTGTATTCTAGCAGATGTGCATCTACAGAAGTAGGTTTTATGTGCAGAAAGACAACAAATTAGGTCAGCAGCTATGCCCCTGCAGTCAGGATCCATGATGCTGTCAGGGGTGCAATATTGACACAGGAGTGGTAACTTGCACAACTTTGAAGGCACCATTAATGATGAATCATGAATCCAAATAACATTATCTTCAAAGAAGAAATAGTTTATTTCATTAAGACAATGCTATGCCAAGACTGTGCTGAACTGGTCAGTCTGCAGTCCAGACCTGCAAGATGACATTTGGAGTATAAAAGAACAAAAATAACAAAGAATAATGTTACAGAGAAAGCCACGGAGGCTTGATAGTGGGTGCATCTGATGTAATGACACAATTAGGCTGGGGGATTTGAAACATCCCTATATTCGATTTCATTGATTAGCACTAGCTGGGCATCCACAACTTGACTAGCTGATGCTCGCACTGAAGCGTGAAAAGTTAAGCTTGCAATATTTGACAGAAACTGCACTGCCACAGTTATGCATGGGAGCCACATTCAGTTTGGAAATGCTTGATGTCAACCCATTTAAAGGGAATAGACAATAACGCTGAGGATCCAAATATGTGTGAGGGTAAACTATATCTGAATAGTGCGTCTGTTAATGTTCCGATAAATCCACTAGTAACATAAAATTCAAAATTTAAACATTTCTTCAATTAAATGATTAGTTTGAGTGATTTGCAAATAACTGTTGGAGTTTTTTTTAAAATTTATATTATACACAGCACCTAAATGATTGTGTTGTTTTATGATGCTTGTCTATTCTTCTTCATTTAGCCAACCCACATCTTCTCTATTACATTTTATTTTATGCTTTTTTTTTCTGTCATTAGAGAGAGTTTAGCAACGTGCCGCTCTCGCTGATGCAAACCTTTGTGATGATGGTCGGGGAGCTGAACTACCAGACCAACTACCTGGATGTTTACCTGAACAATGAGCTTCCCTTTGAGCTGGTGACATATTTCATCTTTATCCAATTTATTGTGCTCATGCCAATCCTGCTGGTGAACCTCATGGTAAGAATCTCCTTCCAGTGAAACTTGTCTTGAATTTTGGACTCAATTAAACCCTCTTTTCTGCTCTTCTGTCAGTCAAAAGTGACTATTATTATTGTTAGTTTTATAGGTTTGATTAAATGACATCAATGATTTCCTGTGCTGTAGATTGGTTTAGCAGTTGGAGATATTGCTGAAGTTCAAAGAAATGCTGCCTTAAAACGGATCGCCATGCAGGTAAGTCATGATCCAGCCCGTTTCTGCCATCAGTATTTCCAAAAAATGTTCAAACATTATTTATTCAACTTGCTCTGAGTTTCTGCAGTGGATGATGCATTGGGGCATTGTAGTTGAGAATGTTGTCCTTGGGAAGAATTATGTAGGGCTGTTAGTTTTCTGTGAAATGTAGTATTTTGCTTGTGACTTTTCAGGTTCAAAACATATTAAGCAACTACAGTAGCCGTATTGCTACAAATGGAGAAAAAAAGAGAGAAAAAAGTACAGATATGCCCAAAAACTATTATTGACTATCCTTGTTTAGTTGAGAATGTATAGCTTATAAGTTGCACCTGTGACTGAATATCTGATTTCTGATCTCAGATTGATCTCCACACTGCTCTGGAGGATAAGCTCCCCTACTGGTTCATGAAACGAGTCGACAAACGCTCAATCACCATCTACCCCAATCGCAAGTGCTCCAAGGTGTGCTCAGTGACAGCTATAAGGGTCGCATTTTGATTTATCAGTTAGGTTCTTCTCATTCATTCTTGATTTATACTTTTTTCAGCACTTCCTCATGCAATGGATCTCAGGACAAGAAGAAAATACTGAAGACTGGAGTCGTCTGAAGTCCAAATCACAGAGTTGCCCTTTAATAGAAAATGAGCTCAAAAAGCAGAAAACCAGGTAAAGCACGAGAGGTTTTTAAAAAAATTCATAATCAAATGGGAGTGCAAGCTCAGAAAGACAGAGGTTATTAGGATTTATCATTCCAAATACGATTAATTGCAATGAAAATTGTCTGAAGTTTGAGTAAAAAAACCTATCAAGCAGCGTTAATGTAGTTTCTGGTGCATGAGTGACCCCTAGTGGTGACTCTCTGTAGTACGTCCTATTATAAGCCCAATAAACTGAGAGTATAAAAGTCTGTCCACTGTAAATCTGAGTGATAATAAAAATAGATGTGACGTTTTCACTCTGCAGAATGAAAGAGATGGCAAACATACTGGAGAAGCAGCACTGCCTCCTGAAGCTCATCATCAAGAAGATGGAGATCACCTCTGAAGCCGACGAGTACGACGGCCCCATGAACGTCAGAGGCAGCATGTGGCCCACCTTGAGTCAGGCCAAAACAAGAGGCCGCACCACATCTCGGTGGGTCCCGCTGATGAAGGCCATCGAATCCAAACGCAAATAATGAGGATGGCGCATAAACATCAGCAACCACACAGTTTAGCAGACCGAATTGTAATTACATTATTCAAGTCTAAGTGTAAACGGTACAATTAAAGTATAAAACAGGCAGGAGTTTACATAAATATATTAATCTCACTAGTTACATTCTGCATGTCACTGCAGGTAACTGGATATGGTTAACTGTATCTTTGTGCTTTCTTGCATCATTTTGACTATTTTTCTTCAAAAATAGATCTCCTAGCTCTGTTGCATGTCTGCAAGAGTCAATCACTCACTCAAAACGTTTTGTGCATGCTTTATAACTGACCAGTGAAACCAAAATGACTTGTTTAGTCTGCATGTGATCTGTGCTCATGATATTGTAGTATTTAGTCAAGTATTACACATTCTGTGAGAATCCAGTGTTTTGTCCAGTGAATCAGAAAGTAAAACAAACTGTACCTCCATATATTGTAAATTCCTTCAACAAATATATCTGAACGTGTGACTGATGGGTACGTATTTCACATCTTCACTTTGAAAGCAAACCCTCTACTAGATTTGGGAGTAGGGAGCATGGTTTCCCCAGCTGATGTTTATGTTATTGGTCACAATTTGGCTTAAATGATAACTAAATGCTTAGAAGTTGGGAAGAGCTTGACAAATTCACTGAAACTGATCTTTTCAGTCGTGATCAGTCTACCTCAAGAGGCAACAGGGTAGTTTTTAAAATTGTGAAACGTCCGGCTGATCTTCCGGTGTTTCCGGTTAGAAATTGCTTGCAAACTGTAGGGAACTGCTCTCAGTTTGTTTGTGTGTTAAACAATGTGCAGTTTGCTTCAAGAAATACTAAATTCAAATCTGTTGTTAGCAATTTAATTGTTTAGGGTTGTTTAGTGTTTTTTAACAAACAGCTGATTTTTACAAGTTAAGTCAAAGCAAATGAAAGAAAAGAGTCAAACTGTATCTACCCTGCGTGGCCTTGAAGTTGTTGGATTAAATGTTGACTATTGTGCACTGAGATATGCTATTGTTAGTATTTCTATGATTTGTCATTGTAGACAGTAAAATATTACTTTAAAGTGACACCAGGCTGATAAATGAGTGTCATGTTGTGTTACATATACAGCATCGCCATAGTTCTGTTACTGACAGTTGCTGATTATTAAATACTGCAGTGTAATGTCTTTACGTGCTCTATCTATTTGCACTCTTTAATCTTTCTTCTATCTTTGGTTTCATGTCACCAAATAAAACACGATTTGAACCCTGGAGATAAAAGATTTTCAATTATTTTAATATGTCAGATTTAAAAATATTTCAAATTGCTGGTTGAGAGCTGCAACAACAACAATATGGCAGTTATACAGTTATGTGAAAAAGGTTTGTGCCTGTCGCAGCCAAGTGTTCGTTTATTCAGGCGGGATCAACCTCAGTAATAAAACAGCAAGAGAATCAATATTAAGTCTAACAGAATTTAATACAACAATCAGATATAACAAAGTGTATTAATAATATCGAGAATCAGTTTACTGTCAGCGCGCTGTCCACCTCCCAGCATCTTTAAGAGATGGCTGAGAGAGTGGCACCGAATCAACAGAAACAAGGCGTTATTACCCCTCTATCCCACCTCCTCTTTAAAGGAGCGGTAACCCCATGAGTGAACTGCAGGTATGTAAGTGTGAGCTGCCAGAAAACATCTCCCCATCTGGATACAGGTAATTAACCCATAAAAAGAGCTATCACTACACAGTCAGGAAAAGGGAATGCTGGTAACCACAGATAAAGGGACTGTGTAACTAAAAGGTCTCTGCCATAAAGTCATTCACTAACAGTGCCCCTTCTTGGAATTCTTTTCCTTTTGTGTGTGCATTAAAATATAATTGAAATCACCAACTTTTAGATACACCTTTGCCAGCAATAAGTTGAAGTAGCCTGTATGACCTTATCAGATTCTCACATCAACATGGAGGAATCACGCACACTTCTTTTGATGGGGATTTGCTGGTGTGCCCCAGATCATCATCCTGCTACATGACCTAACATCCACCCATGAATCCATTTTCTATACCTGTTGAATCCATCAACTGGATCACGGGGGGTCTGCTGGAGCCTATTTGAGGTGAAAAGCAGGGGTACACCTGGACAGGTCGCCAGTCTATAACAGGGTCACATACACAGACGAACTAACACACACACTCACATGTACGGGCAATTTAGAGTTCTCAATCAACCTAATATACATGCGTTTTGGGCTGTGGGGGGAAGTCGGATTACCCGGAGAAAACCCACGCAAGCACAAGGAGAACATGCAAACTCCACACAGAAAGACTCCTGCCAGGCCAGGGACTCAAACCAGGAACCTGTGAGGCAACAGTTTTAACCACTAAGCCACCATGCTGCATGACCTAACAGTCTGATGCTTTTGCTGTCAGACCATTGGCCTCACTCTTGGCTTTAGAGTACTCTGATTTACAAGTTAGTGACTGCAAAGTCTCGTGGCTGCAGGGCCATTAGTTCAATATATGGCCAATCATTACCACTCCACCACCGTGACGGACAGTAGGTATGAGGTGTTTTTGCTGAAATGCTGAGTTTGGTTGTTGGGCATTAAAACCAAACATCTCCACTTCGATCTCAGTTGTCAATGACGCATTGCTCCAGAAGTCCTGTAGTTCCCATCCAAGCAGACTGTACTTCTTCAGTTCTTCTAATTGCGCTGTCATGGGCTCCAACCACAGCACTGTCTGACCTGTGAATCCACTGCTTTAAAGATTTGCAACTGCCTTAAATGCTTTTACACTTGTTTCCTACCATTGAATGCTGAAGTCCACATTGTTTGGAAACGGTTTTATTTCCCTTTTCTGACTGACATGCTGGAAAACGTTGCCCATGCCTTTCTCTCTGATAAACACCTGAATGGTCCAGACCGACAAGCTTTTATAAAAGTCTGCACACCTCCTGAAGATCAGTTCGTCACTAGTGGATGATTAGCAGAAGCTGGCTGTAACTTACCTTCTTTAATCCCAAGGAACCAATAAGCCCATATTTATCATTGCCCACATGATTTTCTCTCTTTTTGGGTTAATTTTTGTTAAACAGATGATGGCATGGTGAAAAAAAATGTTGTTTCTGAGGTTGTATTTGCTTAATACCAGCACCCATTATGATCAGATGATTTTAGTAATGTTTTTAAACATAAAAAAAGGAAGATCGTAGGATTAAATGAGGGGGGACTAACTTTAGCACATGACTTTATGTACAGTATGTTGGCATGTTGTTAACATTAATGTTCTGAATTCGGATTATGTAAGAGCAATGAGCTGCTGGACATGATAATTGCTTCCCAGCACTTGATGAATATGGCCTCTGATTTTTACGCTGCCCTCTGAGCTTGTGTCAGCCAGCGGCTTAATGTGCTGCAAGCCGCTTCAGTGAAAATCATGGGAATCACAAGACGCTGGGAGGGAAATAGTCCGGCTTCTGACATCATGAGCCTGCACCTGTCTCTCTGCTTCTCCAACACAGGCCTCCGATGGAGGTCAAGACCCCTAAAAAGTCTTTGCTGAAAGACAAATGCTGGCTCTCTCTTCATGTCAAGTTTAAAGTGTTATTTATTGCTCTTGGCCCTGAATTTAATTATCCCCAGGGCATAGACAACCAGTATAAAACTATCAATTACACTGATGTTTTGGACAATATTTTCATCTTTTACTTGAGGATCTGCTAGTACAGAATGACTAATGATCAGAGTGTTTTATGTCAGCCTCTTTCCTGATGACAGTGAATCAAGCATTAGCTTGAAACATTGTCAGGTACCCAATCTTTTTGTGTTACGTTTTTTTTTTTTTTAAAAAGACAGCTTATAAAATAAGTGAGTAAATCCAACAGAGGAATCCCTTAGCTTGCACCTTGAAAAATGTCACTCAGGCCGTTCACCTTGCTGACTGATGCAGTGACAGGATGGGTTGGCAGCCTGCCTGCAGCTCTGTTTTGCCAGCACGAGTGTATATCTCAATGTCATGACACATCAGAGGATGTGCTAAGGTGCAGATGGTCCTGGGGCTTGTGAAAAACCACATGGAAAAGACCGGTTAATTTACAGCATAGAAATGTCCCAATAAAAGAAGAAAATGTGACTGACATAAAACTATAGAGCTCTTTAAAGCCACTGATTGCACTTTTATATTGCAGAAATTAGTTAGAGCATATTATCGACAGATAATAAACAATAAAGATGGCTTTTAATCCACTATACTCCTACAAATTACATCCTGGGAAGGACCTGAATAATGAACATCCTTGAAAGTAGTGGCATAGTTTCTTACTGAGCATGAGCATCTAGCAAAAACAAGCCTGCTTCTTAGCTGCACGCTTAGCTAGATACATTTTTGGCAAAAATTTCTTACACATTCGATGATGTAACAATTTGTACCGACCTGGAATTTTCTGGGAAACCAGAAAACTGAGAAACTGCAACTATTCCAGTTCCCTCAAAACCTAAAATGCAATTTTTTTTCTTTCAATTCTCTTTGCAACATTCTGAAAATGTTTAGAATAGCTCTAAAACTTCATATGAAACACATATCTCAGAAATGGATTACAGTTATTTTCTTAATGCAGCACAAAGAAAATGGGTCCTACCAAAAGCTTATATCGCGTTTACGACTGTCTGAGATTTACTTTTTTTTGCTTAGTCATACTCACTTTTTCCTTTGTCTTTACTCTCTTTAATGTCTTATCTATGTCATGCTTTATTTGTATCACTACGTGCTGGTTTCATGATTGTTGATGTGTGTGATATCCCGCTGTAAAGCGATATGTGCTTATTCCAAGAGACGGCTGGGATGAGATTTCAAAATTAAGCATAATGTGTATCCATATCAACTACGCCTGTAGCCTTTGTACAAGACCAATGTTGTCATTAGTGTTTATGGCGCACTTGTGGTAGCTTTATGGCGCACGTGTGGTAGCCTAATGGTCACCACACAAGTGGGCGTGGAGGACCCAGGCTCAATCCCCCGGGTTGGTAACAGAGGTGAGCCACTGTGGGCCCCTGAGCCTTAACCCCCAACTGCTCCCCGGGCGCTGCAGCAGCCCACTGCTTCTAGTGTAACTAGTGATGGGTTAAAAGCAGAGGACAAATTTTGCTTTGTTTCCTGAGATACATGCTGACAAATAAATATTATTTTTGTCTGTTGTTGTTTGTGTCACGCTGTAATTATACCACTAAAAACTAAGTGTTAGTGGAGGTTCCTCTCTTCAGAGCCATAGCTATGGAGTTTAGTCTCCTTTTGTTTTCTTTCCTCATGTAGTTGAGACATGATAATGGATTAGCAATACAATGCTAAGCGCTAAGTAGCAAAAGGGATGATAGCTTAGCCATTAGCTAAAATGACTGCCAAATAAAAGATCAAGACTCTAATTATATTGCTTTATATTATTTAACCTGATTTCACACACAAAAAAGTAAATAATAATAATCCTCTCTATAATTGTCATGAGTGTGAAACCTAGCTATGGAGACCAAAACCGTTTATTGAATCACACTGTAAATATGTTTAATTTTGTGGCAAAGTTGGACATTTTATAATGGGCTCAATGAAGAGTGACTTGATTTTGGCTTCAGAAGAAATGTTTTGTTTGCTTTGTTTGTCTGAGCCACATAAAGGAAGTAAAGCAAGCTACAGCGCTGGAGAAAAGGGCCCACACTGCCACCTGATGTTTTTTAGCAACACAAACAAGAGTGGACAAGTATAAAGGTCAACATTGATGTAGGTGCTATGAATTATGGGATTCCCACTCTGATGGATTTATACTATCAGTTCCAGATATGAGTAAAAACCACATTTTGCCTTAAATGTTATTTGCCAATAGGAGACAAATCTGTGTAAATTAGAGAGCACTTCTGGAAACGCATCGAAACATCCTTTGAATTAAATCAAAAATGATGTTTTAATATGAAAAAAACTCATTTGTTCTGCTTTAACAAACTGATATATTAAACTCTCATTTGATCTCTCTCTATGAAAGATTTTGACAAAATATGACTACAAATGCAGCCATGATGGGCAGAAAAAAAAATCATTTTTTATAGTATGAGAATGAAGATGGGGCCTCCTTACATCTGCCACGCCCGTGTCATGCCAGCGCTCCAGATGTCATGGGAACCGATAACAGCTGGGGCTGTTGCACGCAGGCTGCGTGTGAAAGGCCGCTCCATCTGCAGAAACCCTATCCCTCTGTGAAACCAGCGAAGGATTAGACACTTTTGATAAGGTCCTCAAGACATTTCTATTACTAAAACACATCTGTAGGAACAACAAGACTCATGGGATGTTTACTGTATGTGTGCAATTTTTAAATTTTTGCAATGTGAAAACAACAACCAGAAAACTTACCCACATCTATCATGCAACCTGTTGTAGGGTTAATATCGTTTTGGTCAAATCAACCCCAAGACAGGGACTAGAATTACCAATAACAAGCCATTAACTCACAGGGCTTAACATAATTATTCTGTTGGAGATGAGCAACTTAAAGGCTTACACAAAGAGACGGAGTTGTGGTCCTACCAAGGTCATGGTAGCCTGTAAAAGGGGAGGAGAAATACTCAGACATGACTGTACAGATGCCAAGTCCAGGGCACTTAAATTAGAGGGGTCCAAACAAGGAGGCATGTCTCAGTTTCAGGAGCTGACTTTGTGGACATGACACTGTAGGTCTACCAAGTGGTTTCTGTGTGATTTACTACAGGGTTAACGAAGTGGGATTTAAAAGAGCTGCCGAGTTTTAAACTTTCTATTCAAATTTTGTGAATCGGGGACACAAGACTCTCAGACCCTGCGTTGCCGTTCCCGTGCGCCTCCAAGGCGCAGGTGGAGCAGCCATGTCCACTGGCTCTGCTGCAAGTGATGCTGAGGACGACGAGACATGTCACAGGAGGACCAACGCCGCCACCTCCTCCTACTCCTCCAAGAATACTACGAGGAAAAGTGCCCGCTTCAACCGGTTTTCCGACGAGGAGCCGGGAGAGGACGGTTCGGAGAGGCGGATCAAGCAGGAGCATGGCAGGCTATCCAAGACGCACCAGGAGGAGGCGCGGCAGACGCAGAGAAACGCGGCCAACGCCCGGGAGAGGGCGAGGATGAGAGTGCTGAGCAAAGCTTTCTCCAGACTAAAAACCAGCTTGCCCTGGGTTCCTGCGGACACCAAACTGTCCAAACTGGACACGCTGCGTCTTGCGTCCAGCTACATCTCCCACCTCAGGCAGCTGCTGGAGGATGACCGGTTTGAAAGCCGCTTTGCGCATCCAGTCAATCTGGTATGAGACAAGAAAAAACACCACGTTCAGAAAAGAAAACTTCTATTAAGTGAAATAATTAATCACATACTTTTTCAAACGGCCTCAATAATGTAAAAACATGTCACTTGTCTTAAGCTTTAGTCTCCATAGTTACCATTTTTTCTCTTTCACCATTACTACATTTTTTCGTCTTTTTTTTCTAATACAAATAATTGATTTTAATCATTTTGGGGTTTTTTTAACCAACATATAAATTATATCTTTACCAACATATATTACTTTTCCAGACATGGCCATTTATGATGTCAGGAAGATCAGAGGAAGACATCTCCTCCCCCATCAGACTTTGTGGAGCAACAGCATAGGACAACTCTCTTCAGGAAGCAGCTCTCCTGGAAACTCCAGACCACTTTAAACAGACTCCAGACAAGTCAAGAGACTCCGAATAAACATACAAATATGACACCTCTTACCACGTTGTGTCTTAATACCTTTATACTTAAAACTGTAATGTCTTGTCATGCATGTCTCACATTTACAGCGTGTATAATTTCTTTTTTCATTTCCCTTTATTTTATTTTTAAATTGAAGTTTCTGTGCACAGAGCTTAAACCTTGTGGGTTTGTAGATTAGACCATTTAATGTAGTGTAGCCATCTGTTTAATATAACTTTTCTTTCCTTTTTATAGGCGATTTCATAAAAATCACATCATATCACAAAGTTATGGCTGTTTTCTTACCTAGTTGTTACAATTTTACACTGTTGAACACAAAAAATTCACTCAAGTGTTGATATATTTATTATGTTTGTGTTTTTCCAAGTTTGCATTGCAGATAAAATATAACCAGCTGTCCTCCGTTATTGTGTCATAATTCATTTTACACTGGTTAGTTATGTATTGTTGCTTTTCCAGCTTAAAATTTTTGAAATCAGTCCACATTTTTGACTGACTTAAAATGTGGGTGGTCAACATGCAGAGGGAGCTGCAGCTGCATCATTCAGTCATCACAAAATGCAGTTTACAGTACTAATGAGGGACGTATGTTTCCATTTTCACTTCAGACTTAATATTAACATTATATTAATCTGATAAAAAGCATGCCAACATGTCTGGATGGATGCCCTGATGGGCTAAAATAACAACGACAGGATTTAATTTAGTTCCATACAGTCATATGAAGTTTCAAAAGTTAAGGCGAGTATCTGAAGGTCAGTGCTTGAGCTTCATATACGCACTCACACACAGCTAAATCTGAAAATCCCAGCTACACACGCACACACTTCCAGTCATCCACTCATAGACGACTGAATGGGTAACAGTGATCTCTGATCCAGTAGCACTTTTATCCAGTTAAATCCCACGATGACGAGCCTGCAGATGGATTGAGAGCCAGGCCGAGGCAGTCTGCTGGGACAAACGGGCAAAACCGTTTAAATGAAGAAAGAGGCCAAGGGAAGAGGGGATGACTTGTCAACAGGTTAATGCAGAGTTGCAGCTGTTGTCGTGTTGGTGAGTTTCCCAGAAGCCCCAACTGCTCTCCTGGGAGAATCTGGCCACTCTGCTGGACCCAGGAAGCTAATGAGCTGACTTCTCACACTCCGTCTGCCTCTGTTCTCCTACCATCCACTTCAGATGAACTTGTAAGAGTCAGAGGAGCAACTTCACTGCACTGAAAATATGGTGCCATGAATCAAGGCCTGACAAGAGGATAAAAATGGTTGGGACTGGCTGAACTGCTGTTAGCCGACCTCATTTATCAGGGAATAAAAAATTTGTTTTCAACAATTTATGTCACTGCATAACAGCAGGACAACAGAATTGCTACTACAGCGTCACTAGATTTATGTGAAAAGCATGCAAGCAGAGTCAAAGATAGTTGCAACCTTGTTTTATACAGTCTAGGGTTGCAAGTTATGCAGCTATGCAGTGTGCATCATGTTACATGAGTGACATCTAGTGGTGAGAAGGTGTCAGTACATCCAAACCACAGCAGACTATAACAGACTTTTATGAAAACTGTTGCTACAAATGTCTATTTAAAATTCACCTTCCCACTTAGTTAAGTCAAAAAAGAAAATTTCCTTTCTTGCTTTTTTAAATCTATAGTCCTATGTGTGCATCACAAGTCTACCAAGCAGTTAAGCTGTGTGTTGCAAAACTAAAGAGAAATACAAGTGAATAAAATTGAAATTTGCTTCTTCAAGTTTTTCTTATCTCAAAATTCTAGAAAATGAGTAACTACAGGAAATTACTTAAAATTCTCACTGATTCCTAAAACAAGGACAGGGATGAAGCCACGTCATGAAGCTGCCATAATTTCAATGTTTTTTGTTTTTTTTAAAAAGAAAGAAAAAGAAAAAGATTTTAAGACATAATTGTAAGTAGTACAGACACAACTATGAGCAGAATGACATCATATAAGTAGTATGCCATGTTATTTTATGAGGTAATAATGACTTAACTTGAACTGAATACTCGTGAAGTAGCCTACTGACGCTCCATATCTGGAAGGTTTGTGGTTCAAATCCCAGGTGGAACATGGAGTTTGTGGGGATTTTTTGTGCTTCTGTGAGTTTTCGCCTCCAACAGTCCAGAATTTTAATTTTCTTATTTTTTGCTAACTAGTGAGTTTAAAGTCTTCATAAGAGTGAGTTTAAGCACGTGGCCCTGCCATGTCTAGGGTGCAGCCCCGTGGTTCTCGGGTAGAGAGCCGAGATAGACTCCAGCAGATCCTGCTGACCCTGAAGAGAAAGAAGGAGGCCTGCGTGATGGATGGAGCAACTGAATTAAGTAAATAACAGGCTTTCCTGGCAAATGAGCCTTTATGAAAAGCAAAGGTCTTATCTGTATCTTTCAGATTAGTTTTAAAAAATCTCAAATACTCCTGTGGATGTTTATTTTACATTTGATTTATTGGAAGATATGCAGATTTGCATGATTTAGTTGATTTAGATGATGCCAATTTTCCGTACAAGTAAAACCTGATGTGCAAAAAATATTTGATTACTGTAAATAATCCAGCCCAGAAACTTTAATTGTTTCAGATTTTATTCAAACATGCTCATCCCCGTTCACCTCCGAAGTCCGGCTTTCAAATAAAAGATGGTTGGATGTTTTTGTGTGCTGGTGGTGTTCATGTTTGCTGTCACATAGTCATGACACACTGGGACACCTAAGTTTAACAATCCCAATATTAATGGACTTAGTAACATCTGTCTTTTCTCTCTATGATAAGTAAATAACACAGATTTCTGTAGATTTTTAATTTGGTGGGGATTTCAGTAAAAACTAAAGCAAATTCTGAAGTTTCTGGATTTGACAGAAAGCTTTCATGAACTTTAACTGTCCTAGCTAATGCATCTCTTCACTGTTTTTAATCAAGTTTAAATAAACTCAAAGCATGAACAGTACACTCAAACTACTGAAAGAAAACAGGTTGCAGTGGCTGACTTCTGTTGTGCTCCTTACGTCCAGCAGAGGTCAGTGTTTAAACACAATTGTCAACACGGTAACGTGTTGCTGAAGATCCAAAACCCCTCTCTTCAACTGTACAGTATATGAAGAAATCTTCCACGATATTTTTCCTTTTTTAAATGGCCAACACATGCTTTTCAGGCAAGACATCTTAAATTAGAATATAACCACAATTTTTGTTTTTTTTCATACCTTTCTAGCACACACACACACACACACACACACAGACAGACAGAAACATATATATGCATGTGTTGCCATATTAATTTTCCACCCCTTTATCCCTTTTGCAAACTAAACTTTGTCATTATTTCAGGCTGAACACGTTTTTCTAATATAAACTTGCATCGTCAGCCATCAAAGCTCAGCACAATCCAACTGCTTTTACACAACTGAAACATTTTTCATTTGTGGGATGATTTCCATGAAGAGGAAGGAATTACAGATCCAAAGCCAACATTTGGGGGGGTTCAGCGAGGCTGCCTTTGTAGCTGCCCCAAAAACACTAACTTCAGACCCTGCAGCCTGCAGGAATCCAGCCTGGCTGAGCTCTCCAAAACCATTCTTAGTATGTTTGTTTTTTAATATCCAGCCGCTCAAAAGCATTAATGAGAAAAGAGATATGTAAATATCAAACTGTTTCAGCCACTCACATCGAATGTGTACAGTTCTTTGGTTCTGCTTCCGGTTTTTTGTTTTATTTGGAAAGTACATTCTTTCCAGGTCTGACAATCTTGGTGTCTAAACCAACAACTGTCATCATTTAACAAAAAAGTTTAGGTAACATTTGGGATTATATTGACGATATCATCATTATTGTCGAGAAAACGGCCAAACATGTTTTTTTTCCCCCAACATCTCTGTAAGTGTGATCATGAACTCATGAACTAAAAGTTTAAGGACATTTGAAACAGATCCACAGTTGAGGCAAGACTGGAAAATCAAAAACCTGTTTAACTTTCGACAAGGGCCATTTGAATGAAACTGACATACAGTGTATATCAGTGCAAATAGAGGTTTGTGCGTTTTATACTCATTTTTGAATTTTAAAGCATTTGAACTACATACATTCATTTACTGCTGTAGACTTTCTCAAAAGCGGTTGAAACAGGACTAAATTTTGCTTTGGATTGATGCAGTAGTGAATATTTCATTCCAGGAGGATGAGATAATGTAAAAAAAAAAAAAAAAGTTATTATTATTATTATTATGTTTCATTATGAAATATGTCCCCTGTGTAACAATGTGGACAACAGTATGTTTTAATGATTTTGATTTGGACAATAATGGACCTCTCTGTGATACAGATATGGGGCCTCAACTGTTCTGTTTTCATTTTTTTTTTTTTTTAAATCCCCTTTGACATGACTTTTTTTCAGGGAAATTGTATTTATGTGGTGTTCAAATGCAAATGAGAGAGAGGGTGAGGTCTTGTGTGCTAGACTTCCTGTTGATCCATGGAGATGACACGCTTTTCTCTGGGATCAGATGATTGGGTTACAGGGCAGGAGAGTAGCCTCCTCTCAGGAGAGGACTGGAGCTC
>JAOWBL010000013.1:7385375-7426153 GCA_028564865.1 Zenarchopterus dispar
TATATATATACATATATACACATATATATATATTTACTGTATATATATTAGGAAAAAACACTGAATAAATAAAAAGATATAGAAATGAGCAGAGGTGAAGATGAGGTGGGGAATGTCAAAAACAACAACAAAAGCCCTTCTTCTTCTTCTTTGCCTCCATCCACCCGTCAGCCTGAATAGCTGACAGGACTCAAAAGTAGAAATCTGCTAACTGGTTTGGTTCCTGGCCTTCTTGGGCCCAGCTTTGGGCCAGTAAGAGCCATGAAGAAACAGATATTTATGTCCACTTTGAGGGCATGTAGATCAATCCAGGCCCTGTTTACGAGGACTGGGTGTTGGCACCTACTTCATTATTTTGTGCTCACCTTTCTGTCTCTTCTACAAAGAAATTCACACCACCACATTCACTGACTGCACGTTTCTCTCCATTGTCTCTGAGTGTCTGGATATTTTAGGTGTGTTTTTACTGTCACTGCATGTGCAAACTTAATTCCTTGAGTCAACGAAACAGTAAGAAATACCAGTTTACGCTGTAATAAAATTACTTCAACGTGGTTTTACCTATTTGTGTCTCTGACTTTCGAGTGAAACCCCAAATGAGGTCAGATGAATTTGTTTTGAGGCAAAGTTTCAGACCAGAAAGCTTTCACACACACCGAGCTGGTTCCACTGCTGCTGCATGTGCCCTCCAGTGGCATATCGTCCCTGAGTTCATCTTCTGATATTACAAAGATGGCCACAGCCTGACAATGGAGATAATATTTTCCTTCACAATGGCTCCCAGTATGTGCTCTGGGCGAAGGCTCAGTAAGTAGCCCGGGTTTTCCCATCCCTGTCAGACAGCGACCCAGCCCAGTGGAGAAATGAGTCCCCAGGTTGCTTAAAGGCCCAACCTGTCAGCGCTCCAGAGGGATTAGCCATTCACAGCTTCCATATTGTTCTCCGGGCCACAATGGGCTACATGGGGCCCGACCCTTTGTCATCAGCTCTGTTGTGAACTCCTGCTGGGGTAACAAAAGTGTAACACACCTGCAACTACGGATTAGACTTTTTTTTTCCACATTCTTCCACTTACTCTCTGGCGTTTTCTTCTTTTTCTTTGCAGACAAGTTTCCACTTCAGGACAATGTCTATATCAAAAGGCCTCTAAAAAAAAACCAAAAAAAAAACCCAATATTCTGATCAAAGAGCAAAACTGGAGAAGACACACTGAACATCTGTTTACCTGCAAGAACATTTTTCTTGTTTCCATAAATTAAAATCTTGAAAAATCTATATAACCTTACAGAAATCCTTCACTTTAATGAAACCAATTACCTGCGCTCAATGTTTTTACAAGTCCAAATAAATGTCAGGAAGGATCTTTTTTCTCGTCATCTGTCTTATTTTGACATCCCCGCGTCACCTTTAACCTCGCGGAGAAAATATTCTGTCAAGGGTCTATGGCTGCCACAACCCGGCAACCAAATCCCAAATCCAACCTTTTTTCTAAAGAGGCTTGAACTTTGCATGACCACATCCGAAATCAAAGGGATTTCATGGATATCATGTAGAACGTGACGCCCTTAAAAAAAATCTCTGTGGAAGGAAAAAATTTATTGAGATCTCTTCTTGTTTATTGCTTCTGAAGGCGGCTTGGTTTGCACAGGTGCGACCAAAAAAAAAAAAAAAAAAAAAAAAAACGGAATTATGAGTTTCTCCACTGATATTTCTCTTCATGGGATATTAAACATTCAGCTATTTTCACACATTTAAAATGCAGTTCAAAGTCAAAAGTCAAGTTTTGCAGTTGGACCGAATGCTCGTGTTTGCTCACGCACGTCATAAGCAGCATCCACATGTTTCATAATTTAAAAGTGAATATTTTCTCAGTTTTTAATCGCATATTTGCTTAAGAAAACTCTTTATTAGATCGTAACATACCTATCCAAATAAGCAGCTGAAACAACCATGAAGTTGAACACTTAAGGGGAAAAAAAGGGCTTTTTTTTCTTCTAAGCTAGAGGGAATTTTGAAAATTCCCTGTAATCAAACTATTGACTTTTAATGTTGGAGACATCCGGCCAGACATCATATTGGAGGATTAGTTTGAATGTGGATGCGTCATGAAAACTGCTGGAGTGGGGATTATCATTACAGCACATGATGGTCGCTTTGGGCTAACCTCGGGGTCACCATCATGCATAAGACGCAGCTGACAGCGACACTTGGCCAGTTAACACTGTGTGATGGATTACCTGTGCCTGTAAGCCTGGAAGTGTGCGTGCAGGCTTGCATCTGTGCGTGCGTGTGTGCATGAGAGAGAGATGTGCGAATGTCTATGTGAACTTGTGTGAATGTGTGTCCCCCCAGAGAGCCTCTATGGCCGGATGGTGTATCAGATGGCACGTTAATTACTCGGCCTTCAAAAGGGGGCTGTCCCGGGCAGAAGTGAGCGGTGGACTGATGGCTGTGTGGTGGTCGGAGCGGCTGCCCGTGGGGAAAAGGTGTGGAGACGAGGGCTACATGTGGAGATCCACACGCATACCCACCCCTCACACAGATATGCGGCCGCTTGCACAGGTGTGCAGGGTGGTCATCACAGAGAGATTAAAAAAAGAAGGATGCGCTCTTTTCTCTTCTGTTGTTCTTGTTGTTCATGTTCTATTTAGCTGTAAAGGAAATGTCAGTAAAACTACAGAAAAAAAGTGCCAATATCTTCCCTGAACTTGGCACAGTTTTATTTTGTTAATATTTTTTAATTAAATGATGACCATTTGGATTTTTTAAACATAAAAGGTCATTATTTGTAGAAAAAAAATCATCACTTGACTTAATTTTATTTCTTGTCACCACGTTCCACTTAATTCAAAAAAAAAAAAAAAATACAAAGACTTTTTCAAATTATGTAAACCTTATTGGTAAAAAGTTGTTTAAATGTATATGTATATCATTTTTTTAAACTGTAAATAGCATTTTCCAATGACTTGTTCTGAATTTACAACTTTTTTTTCTCTTCTTATTCTGAATCAAACATCAGAAATTCAGCAGCACTTGCATACATATCTTTATACTGAGTAGTTTCACAGAGGGGTGGGTCCACATATCTTCCGTAGTTGGAGTCATAGATCATTTTATTTTAATCCTTTATAGGGCACTCAATGAAATATTATACCCTAAGAAGTTATTGAGAAATATTACAAAAGCTTTTTACTCCTGTGGCTCTTTTTTCCCCCCAAGAAATTTCATTGTGTGTATGTCACTAAAGTCACCAATATGGTACTTTTCCTGCTAAAGTATTCTATAAATAAGTAAAAATAAGAATGCTGTTTTGTTTGTTTTTTAAAAAATAGTATGATATTTTCAAGAAACCCTTTTGTTAAACTATTTGACACTAATAAGTCAACAAGAAAGGAAAAATTCCTTTCCAGTGTTTAGACATCAAATAAGTAAATTATATTACATTACTCAACTAGTAATCTGAATATTTAAAAATAAAATTTAGATAAGGTTTTAATATGCTTAAAACTGCTTAAATTGTAAGTCATCAACTTTAGAAGTATCATGACGATATGTAATATAAAATTGTCCCAGTCAGGTAAGTTGGTATAAATCCATATATTTGTTCACTGCATATCCACTAGATAAGTTGTGCATCTTTTTGGGATGTTTTTAGCTGCATAACTCCATTTAACATTCTTTAAGCTCTGTTTTGAACTCCACGCCAACTTCATGAGCATTAATGCTCTTTTTTGTGCTCCAGCCAGTCTCTGACTTTTTCTCTCTGTCCATTTGTGATGGGCAGGTAGCTCACAGAGCGGCTTTAGAAGTTCTCCCTTTAAAAGCCTTCTAAGAGCAGTGAACCAACACAGCGAATGGCTGGAAAATCAAAACAATGAGCTGAATGATGTCATGACACATAGCACAGTGTTTAAACCAGCAGGCAGGTGGTCATTTTCTCTATAGAGAATGACAGACACCTTTTACTTAATAGCAACATATTTTCCTGTAAAAATAATGATTTTTAAACCATAAATTGTTTATAGTTTGAACTCGATGACCAACAAACAGAAGGACAGCGAGGTGGACGCTGGCCTTTAACCCCAGCTGACCCCAACCATCCCCCTGGCTTTCAGTCTGCGAGCCCATCACACACATACCCAAAGCGTAGAGTTCCCAAAGCCCTCTCAGACCTCTCCTTCTGTCCGTCAGATCAAAGCTCGCTGGGGGTCGAGAGGGACCTGACCCGTGGGAGAGGTGGAGGATCCTGCTGTTTGGCTAGTCGCTAGTGTGGAAAGAGGCAAACAGGCAGCTTCAAGGACAGCCAACGAGCTCCCCGGGCCTCCCACACTAAATCCATAGGAGTTCCTCAAGGCCATGCATGACAGATAAGTGAGTTTGTTCTGTCGTCATAGAGACACACACTCTCTCTCTTCCATCTTCACTCCCTCGGTAAGACAGACACTCTCTACCCACTTCTATCAGTATATTGCAGTTGCTCACACACACGATGTCTCCCAACGTCCTTTCATCCTCTTTTCACATCACACAGTGGCCATGCAGATATTTTTGTAATGTTATTCTTCTCCCACTCTCTGGACCTGTCACACTGATTCATTTGAGCTGCATAATGGGGATGCTAGTAATAAAAGGGAAGCTGTTCTGTAGGTTTTTACTTATCGAGATGTAATGGAGCACACGTGAACTTCTGACATGTTGAAATAATTTACATAATGTTCAGCAGAGTCAATATTAAGTCAGCAACATTCAGTTAGGTCTGACTGGATATAACATGGCACATGCTTGTATTTGACGTTATTATGCTTCTTTGCTGCAGAGTGAATATTGCGGCAGCCTGTGGCGTTGATTAATCCGCATGACAATGAAGACACTCCTTAAACTCCGGTGGGTGTATAATCACCCTAATCATTTAATAATTGCGTTGTATTCATAAGGACTGGATGTTTAATGATCTGTTTACTCGTTTTATCTCCACTTGATTAGATCTAATCACACCTCACTAATGCAGAGTTATTTTTATAATTACTTGTAGCTCTGGTGACTGTCTCATTAGCTGTATCCTCTGTGCTGAACTGTGGAAAATCAGTTGGCTCATTTGCATCTATATCTCAAAGAACTAAAACAAAATAACATTTAATGTTAATAATCATCGGCTTGAATTTCACAATCTCTCTCTAAGCTGAGGACCATAAAATACAGTTTTGCAGCATGAAATTTCCTTCCAAATCCCAGAGACACCTGATGCTTGTTTGAGCTACTTCATGCGTCTCACACTTGCCTCCCTCCGTGTTTTTATTAAACACCCTGCGACTTCAGACCCCATGTTCCCCTCGCTGCTGCCTCCGCCTCTGGTGTGCAACAAAAAGACACACTGCAGTCTCGCTCGTTGCTTCCTCTGGCTTTTCTGTCTCTCCTCTTTCGTTTACAAGGTGACAAAACTCGCCGCAGTGTCTCAGTGCAGCTGGCATCTCCAGTAAACGGAGGGCTCCCATGTGATCTATCTGCGTGGCGCTCATGTTATCTCCAGCGAGGGCATTTAAAGCTCTATGTCTTTTCCACATGTCCCAGACTAGTTTAACTACCCTGCACTGCCTCGGCTGTAACTGTTGAACGCCCACCACTCCGTCTTACTATGTGGGAACTAGGACGGAGGTGGACAGGGTCTAGGAAACTAATACTAATATACTGGAATTAGTATATGTCATATGTTGATGTTGAAAGAGTTACAAGACTGTGAACAATGGTGCATTCAGCTCTCATCTATATCTTATAGCTATATCCAATCCCTGCTCCATTTTCAAAATTCTCGGGATAAAACTGTTGCAAATCAACAATGCACCCATTTCCTCTAAATTGAGCACATTATAGCACAGAGACAGCACTAGTAAAAGTGACTAATAATCTCCTCATGGCCCCAGACAATGAGCTTGTGTTTGTACTTGTCCAATTAAATCTCAGTCTTGCATTTGATACAATCACAACAGAAGTGCGAATATTTTGTTGCAATGAGAGCAACAGCATAAAGCAGGTTTATTCATATTCATCTGATAGATTCTGGTTTGTTTATGTGAACGGGGAGTCTTCCTCATAGAACAGGGACAGTCACGGAGTTCCACAGGGATCTTTTCTTGGACCAGTACTTTTCTTTACCTTCTTTGGTCATGTAGTTATTTTGGATGGTATTAGTTTGGCTTTAAATACTACAGTGAGGTACCTAGGAGTTGAATATGTTCAAACATAGATCAAGATGCTTTCTTTTACCACCATAATATTCTCTAAATGTGCAACACTGAGTGGTACAGAAAATGTAGTGTTAACATTTTGGGGGGAAAGTTTGTTGTTTTTTTTTGTTTTTTTTTTAATTGAAATTTTTTCTGAAGAGCCTCCGGATAATAAAAACCTTCGGCAATATAATCCTGAAAAGTCTGGCAAAATAGATCCTAGTTGTCTTTTTATTTATCTTCATTGAACCCCTGTTAAATCTAGAATAGAAATTAAAACCCTTCTGCTCACACATAAAGCTCACAAAAACATATATCAGCTGTTTCTTAAACATCCACTTTATGATCAGACTTTAAACTTTTATTTTTGGTAAAACTTATAGTTAGGGCTTATTTGCTTCTATAGGCCTAGCGGGAAGTCTTGGTTTTACTGTCAGTACACTCTTATCTATGTTTTTTTTTTTTTGCTTTTTTTTTTGTTTTTTTGTTTTTGTGGGAATGTGTCATGAGTGTGCTTTAAAAAAAAATCATCATTGATTCCATGCCTTCTGGAAATCATTTAATATTTTTATTCTTGGTTTAAAAAAAAAAGTAAGGGATGCACAGAAATTTTCATGCCAATGAATATGCAATATGTTACTATAATATATAGTGATTTTTTTAAAAGGTACATTTTATGATACAGTTTATTTCATTCTAGATACAGTCTTCAGTCCAATCTAATTTTCTTCTTATCCACTGGCAGTAAGACATCTGCAAGTTATTATTGCAATTCAAAATGTGGTTTCTTATGGTCACATAATGTCAGCCCAGTACCCGATTAGAAATTAGAATTTTTTTTCAAGCCTAAAAAAAAATCACCACCGCGGCTTCCTGGTCCTGAGCTTAAAATCTACCTTCCATCATTTAACTCGACTGGATTTTATCAAACAGAGAGCACTAGAATTAGTCTCAATTCAAATTAGAGTTGGAGACCTGATAAGGATTCTGATATGTCTATTCATAAAACAATTAAGTCTGATGGAAAATCTGATACTAACTGTTAGACTCACAAAAAAGTAAAAATATCCAGAAGTAAAAATAACCTGAGTACATACAGTTAAAAGAACAGCAACAAATAAAAGAAAGTTGCCAAAGATGGGATTTTTGTGATTTATCAATTATTAATTTTAGTTCATGCATACATTTGAAATGCATACACACCATTTACAAACATGAAAATGCAGCATTAACATTTCAGAAAAAATGTCATTTGTCCTAACAAGAACCACCCAGCGGTGTGTTCATACGATACCGCAGGCACAGCTCCGCCTGTGTCGGCTCTTCGCTGAGAAGGTGAGACACTGATAGCATCAGCTCAAATGACCTTTTCCCTCCTCTTCTCTCTTTCCTCTGCTCTCCTTCCTTCACCCCGGCCATCACCCCCACACCTTCTATTCCCCTGGCACCGTCGGCACAGGGTGGCACCCAAGAGCTGTTTAGCCCAGGGGGGGGCGTAGGGTTACAGCAACCAGGTCCTTGGCTAACATGTTTTAACAATTTCCTCCATCCTCTGTGAAATTATGCAAATATTTTAGTTCAGTTTCCTTGAGTCTGGAACACCAATTAAGAGTGTCTGTTTGGTTTTCTTGACAGCTGCTTGGGAGACTTGCAGACAGGCAGGCCTTGCTCTGGAGGTGAAGGGCTCCCGCCAAGCAGGCCTGGACCCAGATGTAAGACATGCAGATGCACAGGAGCCTGCACACGGGAGGCTCCACTGATGAAGTGAGGCCGGGACATTAAAAGGGGGAAAAGTACTGGTATAAAGAGGATGACAAATGAAGTCTGGGAGCTGGAAGAGCAATACTGACAGAGAAAAAAAATACCATGAAAGATGACATCAAGTTATAAAGGCAATGAAAAAATTGAGTTATTTTTAAAGGGAAGTATGGGAGATGGGAGAATAATAATTATTTCTCACAATTTATATGAGATATAGCTGACTAGCAATTTTTTTTTTTAACTTTGTGTTTATTTTATGAACACTTCTTGTGTTCCACTCAAGAATACTGAGACGTATCACTCTGATGATGTTCCAACACTTCTGTCCCAAAATAAGGATCATAGTCTGTGAAAATAGTCAAGAATTTAAAATGACCCACAGATTAGAGCATCTTTTCTCTATTGCACTGACCTCTTTTTACACTCTCACTTCCATTTGCCTCACCTCTGTAAAGACGAGCAGTCAACTATCCCCAGCGTGAGAAAACTTGATCCACCGTCTTAAACTCTGATGTTCACTCTACTTCTCCAGAACACCACCTTCACTTTACAGGCTTGATGGCTTCAGAAATTCTCCATCATGCTGAAAAATTTGATCCAGGGGATTGTGCTGTTAGGATAAAAGTACTTGATTCCCTTAAGGGAGTGGACGGAGGTCATGACACTGAAGGATCTCCTTCAGTTCAAAGGTGCGCATGAACGTGAGTCCTGAGGAGAGATTCATCTTGGTTAGGAGAAATCTTTCTGAAAGGAAGGCATGTAATTGCACTATGCAGCATGACGGACCATATCGTTATAAAACGGTATTGTTAAAGGAAATAGGAGAAAGGGGTCACATTTGATGTACGCTTTCGCTGATGCTGGTGATAGATAGGGTTAGCTTTGATGAGCTTATCCATCATTATAAGTGATAGCCAGGAAACAGATGTCATTTGCAAGACAGGGAGATGTTATATAATTTATAATGACTTTGATTTCTAAAATTTCCAATGAAATTGTTAAATTAAATTAGATGCATATTTGTTTCAATTAAATTTTACTTTCCATAACCCATTAGCAAACAGAGATAATTATTACATATTATGGCAAAAGAGGCAGAACAGACATGAAACCACATAAGCAGAAATGACAAAGTCCTGAGCGTCTTGAGATGCATAGATGGGTAGAGGTTTGTCAGTTTGTCAGCAAATGAAAAAACTGAAAATCATTCAATTGTTTTAAATGGATTCGCATAGGTAATTTATACTTCTGTGATGGCAGCATTAATGCATAACATTGGATACATTGGATTTTTTTTGCAAAATGTGTTGCAAAAATCACAAAGGCCTGGCAAAGGAGGAAGAAGCTGAAGAGTGTGGCGAATTCTGACAGAAAACATGTGACAATGGGTTGTACAAGTTCTGTGTTTGCAAATAAGAATAGGACAAAAACCACACATGAAGATGAAATATCTTGTGTTTGTGAAAGTAAATGCAATAATCACTACCTTCTTCTATATCATCCCAACTTTTTCTGATTTATCTTCTTGTACCTGTAACAGTGACCTATGTAATGCTTTCTAATACCTCTGTTACTCAGTGCAATCGGACAGAATTTGTACCTTACTTTACAAATGTTTCAAGACCGTAATCTTCCAGGAGCTCACATCAAACCAACTTCATACCAAGGTCAGATCATTACTTGACCCCAAGGCTTCTGAAACACTGTCCTTTCAACAGACAAGACCAAAATGGAGACTATAACACCGAACACTTATATTTGCCAAAAATAAATAAAGCACATCAGTATATCACCAACTGTCAACCATGGTGGTGGAAGGTAATAATTAAGTCAGCCATGAACTCCTCTGTATACCAAAGTACTCCAGACTCAAATGTGAGGCTGTGTGTTCAGAAACCTTTAGCTCAGTTCAGTTCAGTTCAGCTTGATTTATATAGCACCAAATCACAACAAATGCCATCTCAAGGCACTTCAATAATACATTTCAGCTTATTCCAAATTAACCCAAATACAAACCCAATAAAATAACAATAATTATTGCTTGGCTAAGGAAAACAATAGATTGCATCAAACCCTTTCTCCGATACAACCCCCCATCCTGAGCAAGCACCAGGTGACTATGGAAAGAAAAAACGCTTCTTTAACAGGAAGAAACCTCTGGAGAACGAGACTCAGGGAGGGAGGCCATCTGCCTGAGTAGTTGGAGGTTGTGAGGACAGATAAGAGGAGAGAGTAGCAACAACAACAGCTCAGGAACACATGCTGGGAACAAGGAACACAGGTTATGACAAAAATAATGTCATTAACTTGAGTTGTGCGACAGAACAATAATCCATAGCACACAAGCAAATCTAAGACAGAATGGATAAAAGAAGTAAAAGAAGTAAGGAACTGTAATGATCTAAAGTTCAGACTTCAGGCTGGCTGAAATCCTGTAGTGGAAAATGAACTGTGAAAAGAATAACGTGAGAGACCAATAACCTCATACATAAAGAAAACAATTCATTTTTGCTGCTTAAAGTAGTTCTAACATGAGGTGTTTTTCTAACTTTTGTTACAAAAAATATGGGTGTGACATGTCATGCTGTTTTTCCCTGAGATTGTGTTTACCTAATTTTAAGCTCTGATAAGGAGAAGCTTATTTCTTTTATTATATATGTAAAATCTTCCATTGCAAGGGGGCACACATTTCCACAAGATTACAATCTGACACTGCAAGAAGGTCTACAGAGATTTGTAATCTTGCATTCATCAAATGTTTTGATTTCGTCAACGCTGGAAAGCATGTGTGAAAACAGTTTATGATTGCATGTCATGGAAATGGTAAATAAACTCAATTTTTTTAACCTTTGTAACTGCTATATGATACAAGCCACATTCATGCTTGTATTCATACAGCAATTTTTAAACTTTAAAAACTTTCTGTATAAATCAGATCCCAAAACTGATTATACAGTAGGGGCAAATGACTGGTCCGTTGTGTTCCATCAATCAACAGCTTAAAAGATCTTAAATAAACACTTTATTTTAACCCCTTAATGCATCGAAAAACTGGGACTGTAAAACTAACAGTTGTCATGCCGAGGAGCCACTGCTTGCATTCACATGCCATCTTATAAGCCACAATTTATGGCTTTTCTTGAGTGACTTCCAAATGAAGTAAAATGCTGAGTCATCGTGTGGTGAGGACGCCAAAGAGAGCCAAGTGTCACCAGTCTTTGTGCTAAGCTAAGCTAAACTAGCTGGCAGTTGGAAATAACTTTTCCTTGACTTTACAAACATCGAAATAATATTGTTTACTTTTTCTTGCTTTTAGTAAGATAAAAAAAAGTGTAATTTAGCAAAATGTCTCACTAATCCTGGGAACTGCTAGCTAAGAGTAGTTAGCGATGTAGCTTTTCTAGTTCTTGCCTCATTCTGTAATTTGATAGCTTTGATTTGTTTGTCAGCGTCCTTCCTTCGCCCCCTTCATGTTTCCCACCTTTCCTCCCCTCCATTTCCATGCTCTCCTCTCTTCGGTGTCTCCCAGAGTTCTTAGTGGCTGGGCTTTCCTGCTCCAGGTGGTCTGTAACCAGCCACCTGTGTTGTCTTTGTGGCGCTGTCATCTGTCTCCGGGCAGGCTTTGTGGGGTTGCCAGTGTGAGGACAGGCCTGGTGAGCACTGATGATGGAGATAGTGCTTTCTGCCACTGCTTTTCCGAGGCTCTCACAGGACTCTAGTGTTGCTGGACACAACCCCCCAGTCAGTCCTACAGAAGTCCTGGGAAAATGTCTTCCTTGTCTTGCTGCCTGATCATTTGTTTTGCAAGGAGTTCAAAGTACGGCGTTCCGTTCAAACACGAAAATGCATAGTTTTACGTTGAGGATTTATAAATCTTTCTCTAAAACTGTTCTTTGAAAATGCTAAATATGTCCCTCATAAATTTGCTACTGGATTACCTGTCCAGAACTGTCAATTGTAAGACAGTAACAAAAACCAGAGTCACTTGTTGCTATATGCAGAAGCATGGGGGTTACTTAGCCACTAGGGAGTGTTTGGAATAATTAAAACAATCTGTCTTTATTTGTTGTCTGGTAAGTCTCCTCATATGTTCAATAAGCCTTCGCGAAACACAAATAAATAAACACATTTACATGTTTTATAATGAACAACTTACACTTACAACTTAGTGAAACATGTAAACTATGTGGGGTAGGGCTAAATGTCCAACAGGAAACTCAAAATTCCTGAGATTGATCTCAGTCTGAAAAACCAGGTAAAGGAATCTAACACGGTAAAGGATGTCAGTCCCTGCATTTGGCTGCTAACAAAAATAGCTAAAACCCAATGAAACATAGGCAAATTATGCTGCATGCTTTTAAACAGTCTCACTTCCATACATGACGTACCATGTTATGAAACGCATCATGACGTATGGAACCCACAATTCAGTTTGGTCACTTTGAACATCACCCCATTCAAAGTCAATGAGCACCGATACTGAGAATCCTTCCAGGGTGTACATGTGTGCGAGGATTTTTTTTGTCTTCTTTTTTTGTAAGTTTGAGAGACTATAATATCAGAATTTCAGGGGGGTTTTTTTGTAAATTTGTGGATATATAAAAATTTCACCCCACCCACAGCAAAATTCCTCCTTTTCTGTCTTTCCTAAAATGATCTGGTACCCTCAGACAAATTTATATTGACTAGCTGTTTTCATCTAGTGAGCTCATACAGACTTTTGACTTTGAACTAATGACTCTTTGCTGTTTGCTTCTAAAAACATGCAACATATGAATGCATTGCCCTTAAAATATTGTAAAACTTGAACCCTCTATGGCACTGTAGTTTTACAAAACAGAGGCGTCCAAAAACATGATCCTGCACATGATCCCCTGATCCTAAAAAAGGTAAAAAAAAAAAAAGGATCTACCAGAGATAGCATGGTATACCAAACTGACGCACCTTTCTTAATCTCAAGGCTGTATCCTCAAGCATAGGCTTGAAACCCATCCAATACTACTACTACTATTATGAACAATAATAACTGCTGAAACATTTTAATATAGAGGATGTCAGCTTAATCTGATATAAACAAAACATTTTTAACTAATAATCCAGCACTTTGAACTCTGTGTTTTTCACTCAAAGAAGGACCATTTAATTTATGGTTAGGGATAAATGAAATGATGTTTTAAACTCTTTTCAGCTCAAGGGCTTCTTAGAGTTGTTTATGCTCATTCAAAGAATGATTAATGGGGCCTAATATAAAAGATGAATAAACCCATTCATGTGGGTGAAGTCAAATAAGTGTTAGTCTCTTACAGAGTAGGGACACATTTAAAATCTATTATTTACCCCCTTGTAATATTGCATTAATTATGCAAATACAGCGCAGCCTAGAATTTACCAATTTCATCAAATAAAAGTAAATTGATTACTGCTTGGAGGTAAGAGTCAAGGCACTTCTTTATTTACCATTACACCCCCTCCCCCGGTTTCCCCCTCCGCTGCATATTCAGAGTTTTATTTACTCCTCATCCGGAGGGGAGAGTGTTGATAAATGACGGCGCTGCGCCCTGGGACTCTCCTGTTTTAAGGAGCGACGAGGCGATTTATGGGCGCTGCTCTTGCAGGCTTCACTGTGATTAATCGACGCCGTCCTCTGCGGCCACAGGCGGGGCACAGGCAGCCGGCCCTGCACTGTTTGGATAGGGAGATAACATCAAAGCAGCCTGCTGCTTGTGTTAAGAAAATACTGCGTTCTGGGTCAGTGCAAATGAATCCAGGAGGAGCTTGAAACTGTTTTTAATGGCATTCCCATCAATATATTATCTCTCTGCAGGATTTGACTCTGAACCTCTCAAAATTTTGTCAATGCCTTTGCTCCAACAGTGATTGTAGTATGGATGCATTTATGAAAGAGAGAGGATGCCTTTTTGGGAGATAACATTTAAATTGGTGTTGAAAATAGTGATTTAAATGATGCACCGAGTTCCCAAACATGAACTCTCTGAAGTTAAGACTTTGGGCTTATCCCTGTGGTCTCAAGTTATGTTTATTACAATCCCATCTGCTAAAGTTCACAAAAATGTGTACCTAATGAGTCGTCAAAGGTGTTAGCCTCGGAGATATTTACCTGCCACTCTCCTCCACACCTGCACCATTGATCACAGGTCACACTGATGGACTGGATGCTCCAGGGCTGACACTGCTGCTCTTTTGATCTTACTTCACAATGACCTGCTCACCACAAGGCCTTGAAACCCTCTTGTCTCATGGCAAACCAAAATAATAATAATAAAAAAAACGCCGAAACATGTACTGAGCATTTCTTCACAGTTTAAATGTATTGGCTACATAAGTCTGTCTCAGCCTACGACAAAGTCTACGACAAAGTAAGGCAATCCTGCCCTAATCTCCCTTTACAAAAAAAAAAAAAAATCTCATTTACACATCAAATAGTCTCTCTACTTTCCCATTGTGAGAACACCATGCTCCTCGAATCAGCTGGGAATCACTGGGCAAATTTCCGCTCTTTATTTTCTACTCGCAACTGCTTCCCGGCGTTCCTAAAGGGATGCCAATTTCGCTGAATTCAGGCCGAGCTGAAAGGCGCTCTGTTACCTGTCCGCTGGGGTAGAACCTCTGCGGTGGCTGCCCTTTCCCATGCTTCTACCACAGGACCTCGACCACAGGCAGACAGAAGGGACACCTGTTCCCTCAGGAAGGTTGGCCAGCATCTGAAATCTTAGCATCGACCCTGCCTATTGAGAGTGGGCAGCACGATAAGGCCCCTGAGCTGAGATAGGGTGGAAGAAATCCGAGGAGAGAACAAGAAAGCCGATGCCGATAGCTAGATGAATCTGGTGCAATTTGCCAAAACACAGTGCCTCCTTCCACAAGTCGATTACCCACACTTGCAATAGAAAAGCCATTGTTTGGTATGAGTCTCCTCTTATCTATTCTTTATCGCATAGCAGAAATTTAAGAGCCTCCTTGTGCTGCATTACAGGACCAAAAAAAAAAGTGCAAAAGTGAAAAGGGAAAATAAATGTTTCTGTAGCCCTTAGTACAAATCAGCTCTGATACAACTGACTCTTGTGGAAACACTTTTCACTCGAAATCAGCAGTTTTTAGTTAAGAAAGCCTGCTTAACACTCTTTAAACTATTTCTGTGTTTCTGGCTCTGCTCAGTAGCCACTCAGCTCCTCCAAAAATGGAAAAAATGAATACAAAGACTGTTTGAGACCCAAGTACTCGTGCGCGTGCCATTGAACATAACTTTTTAAACATGTGGTCAAAACAGTGACTGACTGAGAAACGAGCGTGATCCTCGCCTGACGTTTTTCTTGTCCCTTATGGTTACAGTATAAAGCAAATATACTGCCATATCCTGACCTTTTTCTAACTGCAGCTTCCGAAAATCTTTTGTGAAGAAATACGTCTCCTGTCATGAATGAAGGCTGTCAGGTACATGAATCACAAGGGCAAACACGGTGCAGTGAGAGTTTGTCTCAGAAGTTTCCGCAGGAGCCCCCTCAATGAGGCTCATACTGCATCTCTCCTCACACCATATATCAGCCTTCCCCACTGAGGGTGAGTCACCTTCCCCATACCACCTTTGATGTCCTCCAGATCCCAGGGTACAATTTGTAATCGCCGCTGGACCGAACTGCAGAGCGGCCTCGCGCAGCTGACTGTACTCTATCAGACAGCGTTTTACGGTTTTCTTTCCACTTCCCTTTATCTAACACCTTACAAGTGCACTCTTGCTGATATGATTGAGTTGTATATGTTGGAGCATAAAAACGAAATGGGTCTCAGAACTCGAATATCCGGAAGATGGACATGGGAAGAAAGGATGGCCACCAAGGGGATGCTGGTGAGGCCTGGGTCTTTCTCCTGCCTGTGGGGAAAAAAAAAATCCTGATCTAAGAGCTGCAAATATGTGCACTTGAACTTTGACTCTCATTCTCAAATAAACATTTAACAAGAAGGCTTTGTCAGGTGTAAGATGGTAAGACTGCATGGTTTAAATCTTTCTACCATTTTGCAATAACCGAAATCTCAGGCCATATATGTGCATTTATGTAAAAGTGGTTAAAAAAGCGATGAAAGAAAAGAAAAGATCTTTAGAAGCAATAGATGAGGGCACGTTATTGGGGACAGTCTGTTAAGCTGTCCTCACTTCTCCCCCCGTGACCTCGGCTCGCTTGAGATGTTTTCTAGCCGAGGCGTCCTTCCTGGAGGAGAAGCGCCGGGTTGATTTATGGACCAACGTGTTGAGAGGGAAATGCAAGAGCAACCGAGGATTATTGATCCCGGGAATCGAGAGTGAGGAAGAAGCAGTGGAGAAACAGAGACGGACGGTCAGGCGAGAGACGGATGCAGAGAGGGAGGAGAGAGCTGCGCCGCGTACGGCTGGTGCCATTAGCCTCTTCCCCTTTGCAGGAGAGCCCGGGCTATGATGGGTGCTCTCCTGGAGAAAGAGGAGTGCAGCACAGGAGGGGCTCTAATAGGATAACTCCCCCATTAACCCAGGGGAGCTGCCTTTCAGAGATGCTATCACTGCAAGCACACGCCTCCATCATGCCTGCCACATTGTCGCCATGCAACACAAAAGGGGCAGCATCTGTCTATCATCCAATCAGAGGATATATTGTGTTAGTCGGCTCTAATGATGATGGAGTGAAATTACCTTTGCCGTTAATCTCGAGTGTTATAAATAAAGAAGCAAAGAAGCAGAGGTGGTAATTGGCTGCAGACATTTCCCTCATTTCTGGGTTGACGTCATTCTAATATCTGCCGTGTGTTTACAGTTCAAACATCTGCTCGGAGCTGCTGAGCACTTAAGGACTTGCGCCTCTAACAGGCAAAACGTGCCCCTTGTTTTCCTAAAGTAAACATCATCTCCATGGTGAGCGTGTCACATAAAAGGTGACTGACAGTACTCATAAAACTTCACGCGATGCCACTGCAGTCCCCGGTTCAAAATATGATGTAATCAGTGTCCAATTGAGTGTGTTTACTCTTCACTCACGTATAGTGCAGCTCTTTTTTTTTGAATACACAGCAACTACTAAAAAGAAAATGAAAAAAATGAAGGAGAGCCCGATTTAATTTACCATATCTGTGTAAAACTTCAAGCACATCAGTTTATAAGCTTATTACAACAGCTATATCATGTATATGTTAGGACTTCAGCAAGCCAGAAATGCTCTTTACTTCTTCAGTTTAATACCTTTGTTGATTGAATAATTCCAGCACTTAATGTACGAAGAATGAGAGTCTCCGGACACTGAGTGGATAACCATATGCTGTCACAGTAGACCAGACGCGCCTCATATTGAGAGCTTTGTTGACCTGGGAATTGTGTGGGAGGTGGAGAGCAGGGGCGGAGGGACACGGGGGACTTGTGAGAGTTTTGAGGGGTACAAATCAAGGATTTAACTACTCCCCTACTCGCGGGGTACGGGCCAGCGTTTCGGCTGCCCTTTTGATCGTGTGTGTCTCTGGCAGCTCGCGCGTCGCTGACATTTAAATTACAGAAAAGAAGCAAACAATCACAGGGGGTGGAGATGCGGCTCTCTGGATCCTGCGTGAGAGGAGCGCAAAGGAAAAAGTGTGAGCTTTAAGCAGACTGCGAGGTGGAGGAGTGCGTCTTTATTGGCCCACACATGAAATCAAAGGCAGATGTTCATTCCTTTTGACCTAAACACATCAGCTGTCTCTTCCCTCGTTTCCTCCAGCCTCCCTAATTGTTTCTCAAAAGGGGGGGAAAAAAAACACACTATCAGTAAACATGCAGACTCCTCAGATTCCCAAAAATGTCGAGCTTCACAGACAACATCCCAGCCAGCCTCCGCTCGTATAAATGGGGAAACCCCGTTTCTGGTTCGGACACGGGGCCACAGCTATCACGCTAGTTTGAGGGAAGTGTTATTATGGTTTAACATGCCAGAAGCTCTTCCTCATCACGAAACAAACCCAGCAGTCTGTCAAACAGCGGCTGGCTTCCTAGGGAGGCACATTATCATTTGGTCTTTTGAAGTCTAACTTGTGGTTTAATGTTGGTACCGCGAAAAATAGTAAGTTTGTGAACAAGCAGAGAAACCGAAGAAAATATAAATGTGCGTATGTGATTCAGAGTGAACCGAGGCAGCAGCGAGGGTCGGGAGAGATTTTACCGAATATTGCAGTGGTCAAATATTTACAACTTAGGAATGTGGCACATGGAACTAAGACAAATTTGTACAGACGGTGCTGAAATATAGCTGACAGAGGGATGAAACTGATTAGAGCTGAATTTAAAACATCATGCAGCAAAAGGCTCACTCAAATCCATTTCTTTGAGATGTTTCATGGGAGACAGAACGCGTTCCCTTCTGTTACTTTGACTGCTTTTTAAGCATAAGAAAATATAGCATTTTGGAGAGCTGCACACTCAGCTCTTGCTCACCCTAATGGTGCCCAATCAGTTCCACCAGGTCTTTTCCAATGGGGTAGGCGGCCTCTGCCCTGATTACACTGAATTGTGGGTATTTCCTGCCTCTAAGCCTCACATATGGATTGAGTAAGGCAGTGGCTGAGGGACTACCGTTTCTCTCCACTACATCTTCCCTTCTTTCTCTCTCACTTTTTTTTTAAAACAAAAAAAGCCCCAAAAAAAAAAAAACTTTGTTTTTTTTTTGGCTTTGCTGTCATAACACTAAGCCGGACTTTGGCTCAGCATCTGCTCACTTGTAGCCAAGGAAAATCCCGCGAGACAAGTGCGGATAAATTTGGTTTAATCCCCACGATCACCGTCCGTCTGCGGGACTCAACCACACCTACTGCTGACCTATTGCTCTGAGGCACTTTTTTACCTTAGGACAGAGATGATCTCGACATTCGATTCCCAGCAAAACTACACGTGCTACGACTAATTTAGTTCCATCGCAGGGGGAGTGGCCTGTTTCTATGGCAAATAATTTTCACCTTTGTTGTAAAAAAAAAAACAAACTGGATGCTGCACAAGTATTTTTCGACTAAAAAGAAAATTATAACCTCATTATGAAATATAATCTTTCACAGAAAATGCCACGAGAGTACCAGAAAGGGACAATACGCACATAAATGCTTTTAAAGCAAACATCCAACACGCTAGCTGTAAATTTTGATATGTATAATGTTTTTATCAGCAAGAATACTATTCCTGAAAATCTACCAGTTATTACATTAAAACCACACGTATGTAAGGCAAACCTGTAAGGTAATGGTGTTGGTTTAAAGGAAAGGAGTGAGATTTAAGAAGTTGGTTGCGGATGGCACATCAGCGGAATCATATTATATCTAAGAAGAACCAATAAGGTAACACCTCTCTGGTATTCCTTAAGACTTTTTTAAACCTTCAAACGCATTATTTCCTCCAAAAGCGGTTTGTACGAAAGGGTAAAAAAAAAAGTCTGGTAAGGCGATCATTTAAAAAGGTAACATATCTGCCTGCAGAGGTGAAAAAAGGCTCTACAAGATAAAACGGTGTCCACTGCTAGCTTTGGCGAAGTTTAGAAGGTGGAAAAGGGTAAACAGATGAAGCAGTAAAAGAAAAGAAAAGCAGCCTCTTGAATTTAGAGGCAATTTTCCTTATGACATATTAAAAAGAATCTACTGAATAATTGCACTAAGTGGTTTTGGAGGCCTTTTCCTCGCTGCAAATTTCTCATGCTGTAAGTTAGCCCGCTCGACTGAGGCTTTGCAAGCTCATTTTCTCAAAGATCTTGGCATTTGATGTATAAAACTTTTTTTTGGAGTGGACAGCTCATTATTTAGAACTTCACTTTCAAACACCAGTCATACATTTTTTCCCCCCTTAAGCCTAACTACTGATAGAGGACACACTGAAGTGCATTTTTCAGCATTCGCCGTACCTGCCGTATTTTATTTGGCAACCGGACAGCCCTCACCTCGACGCCGTATCACAGGGCAGAGCAATGAATCAAAGTAATTTGGTTGTTACTTATACTTTCATATTTGGAAGTCGAGCAAGTCAAACATATTAATGCCACCAGTGGTAATTAATTATTATTTTTGAAACAGCGGTTCATGGCTGGTTACCCCTTCCCTTCAGCCATTTAATGGTACAAGTTGTGAGCAGAGGCCACAGAAGAAACTTTTAAATTGTGGCTGCGATGCACAAGCCATGTGACTGCCATTATACTGCATCCATATAAATAATGTATCACATTCCTATTTTTAATGCATAACTAATTGTTGCTGTTTCACATGGTGAATGAATCCCTCTGTGACTTACAGAAACTTCATAAAATGTAGAATGATTTTGAAAGGTATTCACATAATGCTTTGAGTGTGAAAAAGTTGGGTCTCTTTGCCTTGTGAGTGTCTCTGCTGTCCTGTGGCAAACGAAGGAGACTGAATTACTTCTGCACAGAATATGATTGATTGGCTTGTTGCTGGCCCGCCAGGACTGCTGGAATGCACCTCTGGTGAAAGGTGCCTCCAACAAACGCACTGGCGCATACCTCCTCACATTACCTGGCTGGCACTCTTGTTATTATAAATTGCACAGCATGCATATGAAAGGAGGAAAATAAGACTTAAAAATAAGAAGAATCCTTAAATGTCTTCTGTTTTTTTCTGTTTCGGTAAAATGCAAGGCTTTCTTCAGGTGTAGATTATGCCACTTTGCCTGTAATGTGATAGGAGACTAATACGAAACACCTGACTTCAAAATGTCAAGCTGCATGTAAAGTTATAAAGTGCATTGTCTGATTGTGTATGGTAATTTTTCATTTAGCCACAATAATCTTAAACTCAGCCGCCGCAAATCCGCTAAAATCCCTTAAAACAGATGTGGTTGGCGTGAGGTTCCAGATAGCTCCATGAAAAATGTGCCTCACCAAAGAGGTACCAGCAAAAAAATCTGGTCCTCGAATGTGCAGAAGAATATCCCCATGAAGACAAAGCATCGGTGCGTTGTTATATTTTACTGTGTGGCATAAATCAGAAATTATAGAGGTGCTGAGAATAAAAAGCATTTGACATTTTTAGCGTGACAGTTCCGCCATTCCTGCGTTTAAGTGGCGGTGGGAGCTTTGTGGCGCTAGGCTGAGATCTCTTCCTGTTAAGCGCACATCCTGTCGACTTTGTCCCGTGGCAGTGACCTGATCCAGCAGGAGGAAGCAACCAATCAGGAGCATATTAGATCAGCTCAGGGAAAAATTAATAAAATTCTCTCAAGTCTGTCTCACCTACCGTGGTGAGCCATGAGATTCAGAGGCGTGCACTTTATACGCTCTCATCAGAGCGACTCCATTAAACTCCCTTCTCTCCAGGTTCAAATGATCTATGAGCATTATTGTACGCTTGTGGAAGGTGTTGTGTTCCTCACAGTTGATGTCCAGACAAGGGTGGTCTGTGCAACCGGATCCTTTGACATCACAGAGAACATGAAAACATGAAACATAGTTATTGATCACAGAGTCCACACTAATCAAATAGCACCCTGGTTTGTTTGAAGTTAAAAATGGTTACAGTGGGTGTTTACCGTTGCACTTCAGGACCCTCCAGCCGGAGCCCTCTGAAACGTACACAGACAAAAGTGTTATTTGTATTGTTAAATTTACATTAAGTCTATTTTAATTGCATCAAGCCCCTAAACAGATCTTACAATAATGGGCCTGACAGAGAAAATTGCAATCATCTGTGAAGAGCCTGTGGCGGTGTAATGGACAAACCTGATTAATTTAATCTTGTTGCACTCCATTATGGCTGCACTTTATCATTTCAACAGATGGAGCACCAAGAAATTAAAAAATGCTCTCAAGGATATGTGGCACTCTCCATCCACTTGCATCCCTTTATCTGAAGGTGTGTTGGCTGCTGTGCTGAAATGAAGGCTCGAACTGGAACCTTTCGATGAGTGCATTTTCAAGCCCAAATAAGATTACGTGAACAGCCACTTGATGCAACAAATCATCAAAATTGTCTTGTGATGCATTGCTGAAGGCTGTTAAAGGCTGTCCATCCAATTGTCTTGTCCAATTAGTTAGAATATAGAGGCCACATTATGGAGGCCATTCAGGGAAATATGAATGATGCCTTCGTTGAAATAGATCAACCGCAAAAAAAAAAAAAAAAAAAGAAGAAGCCTCTGTTTTTCAAAGGAGTTAGAAGCAATGACAACCATGGGGGAACTTCTTTTTTCAGGAGGAAAATTTTAAAAAGCACAAGGAGAAAAAAACACAAATAATGAAATACTTTTAATGAATCTGGAATTTTGACCCTTTTCATTGACCAGGTGACTTGGTAGTAGATTTCTTATTTTATATATTCTAAAAAAAACATTCTCAATGTATGAAGGGGAAGAAAACTTACATTTCAACTCTAGGCCTCCAACCACTTAATAAATAATCATTGTTTTAAGAGTCAGTCATTATTATTATTATTATTAATATTTTTTTTACGGTTTTTCCTTTTTCTCTAACTGGACTGGAGTAGAAGCCACTGAATTGGACCCTCAAGGCTCTAATTCTTTTTCTGCCTGAAAAAAAAAAGATAAACAAAACAAAAAAATAGCAAAGTCCTCTCATTTCGACTTTAATTTTTTAAAAATGTTGATAGCTTTAAAAAAGACCCATAGGTGGCGTTCTGAATCATATCCACGGACACGGGACGATCTAACATACTGCGTGACGCGCAATAATATACCTGGCTAGACCTGACTGATGCGTTTGATGTCGGCGCGTTGCTGGTGATGGGATTATTGCGCATTTCTTGTCAATTCCGTGTAACCTCATTCTGAGTCCTAATGTCATGAAACTTTTCTTGACATTTGATAAGACCTGGTTATTAATATCATTTATTTATCTATCAATTTTACCATATTTCACGGCCAGCAGGGAGAAAAACGGAGTGAGACCAGACCTACATACACGTATATAAAAGGGGAGACTTGTTGCATGTAGTGACAGCGGTGACACATGAAAAAAAGGTACGGAGTTCGTAGTATTTCAGAGCACTAATTTACCATTTTGTTTTTTCGTTTGTTTGGTAGCACTTTATTTCTATTTTTTGCGTATTCATTTAATTTATTTCTTGACTTGACAGCATGTTACTGAGGTATTTCCAAAATGGGCGGAGACAGCTATATCAATCAGAGCTCTAGATTTTGTCGCGGAAGGATCGGTGATCATTTAAAGCCCACTAAATTCAGGCTCTTCCTTTAGTTGCCCATCGGTTTATTTTAGTTATTCGATTTATTAATCATTTTAGTTGCATAATGCACATATATTAATATAACGATGATAATGCAGTTTGGATAACGATTTTATTTGTATTATAATATAAAACGTTTGATTTTCTTTTTAGTTTTTTCTTGCTTCATTTCTTACAGTAGCCGTAAAAAATAAAGAAAAAAAAGAGAACGGTCTGAAAAGATTATATTACACCTGAACTTGTATTCAGTATTTTATGACATCTGTTGACTCACATCAATAACATGTCTTGAATAAATAACTTGTTCTCTTTCTCAAAACGAAGGTAGAGATATACAGTCAAAATATCATTTGCCTTAAGTTAACAACAGTTGTAGGTTTTGCTGTTATCCATTCTGCCCCAGACTGCAGTCATTTTTCTGTTTGATTATTTCCTTTTTTTACTGCACACCACATTTGACAGTGATGGATAACAGGTTAAAAATGGACATTTTCTCCTCAGTTGGTGTATGTTGGATTGACTTAAGCACTCATGGTGTTCTTCCCTCAGACCAAAGGACCTTGGAAAGATTGTGTTCCCCTCTGCTTTTCCCATTCCATTATGATACAGTTTGTCTTCATTTTCTCCTGGCTTGGAGTCATTTTCATGATGTATAGCTGAGGCACATCATCAAGACAGAAGTGTAGGTTATGTCAAAGTTACACCAATATGATTACAGTCTTTGCAGAGGCAGGCATCTGCTAGTCCCACAGCACCGAATAAGCATCCTGCCCGATCAACCATGTAAATATGGTGATTTATTGTTTGTCTTGCAGAACATGGTTGTCAAATGTTAGTTGTCTGTCAGTGTCTGAATGTCAATTTAGAAAGCTGTCAAATTTGTACACCTGGTTAAATGTTATGACAAGGTTTACTACTGAGTACGGCTCACCTCTGGCAAGAAGCCATGCCCAGAGTTCATTGCTCCAGTTCATGGTTACACAAACTATGTGGTACTGTAGTTATAACTAGAGAAAAGTGAAAGAGAACACACACATGATGTTTTCTTTGTCTGTCTGTATCATCTGGTGTCCATCTTTATAATGAGACCTCAAACAACTCTGGCACCAGGCATTGCCAGGGTTACACACTCTCGATGCTGGTAATCAGGCTCAATGTTATCACACTACGCCAAATAATACATTTATTTATCCATTTATGTTCTGCTTTTCACTGTTGAGAGTAAAAACATGCAGCAGGGGAATAATTCATCTTTAAAGCTGCTTCCCCACTTGATGTCACATGGGTGATAACTGTTGGTCATTGGTTTCATAAAATATAGTAAAATAGAATAATGAAAGAAAAAAAATAAAAGAAAATACCTAACACAATTTATAGAAACTTAAAGTTGTGCATACATATAGTGGTTTAATTAGCATTTGCTAAGTCCACAGTTTAAAGCAACACAAAGAACTAAATATTTTAATAAGATTTGATAGGTTTGAAGCAGCATGCCCCTAGAAAACAGTACAGCCTTGAATCTAGTGCAGGCCCATTTCATCCTGGTGACCCTGGTGTAGGCATCTGCCAAAACTAAGTATGCTCCTCAGCTGCAAACTTTAAAGCAGCCCAAAGGAACTTTTGCAATTTTGAGCTCAAGAGGTCCCCCTGTAGGCTTGGAGGTAAAGTTGCTTTAAGGACAGTGTCCACAGTTTATCCTTATTTGCTCTCTTTTCTTGCCCAGTTACTCTCTAGTTTTTGTTTTAATAATTACTCCACAACTTCTGTCATGTTTTTGTTTTCCTCTAACCTTCTGATAGTATGGACTAGAGGCTGACTGATATAGGATTTGTACCGATACCAATACTTGGTGATCATTCCAACTCCAATATTCCAAAATATAGGTCAGTATATTGTTTTTATTTGTTTTTTTAAACAGAAGCAAATGTTTACTTTATTTTTTAACTCAAGTAAATATACTATTTATAAGTCACTAAGACATGATACTGCAGTTTCAAAAATATACTTGTTTTATTTTCAGAATAAAATATATTGTAAAGTTTTGTTTGTGTAAAATTTCAAATGCGTGTTTCCCATGTTGAGTCACAAAGTCCACTATGGTGGACAAACAAGGCAACATAAAAACTCACTACATGTTGAAGGATGTTGTTTTTTTCCTTTCTTTCATAATTGTTTAAATTTCCATTTAAGTAATTATGTTGAACAGATAAATCGGCAAATCGCGAATACTGGCTAATAATATCAACATGTCAATAAACCAGTCAGGCTCTGATATTGATCGGAGATTGCGACACCTAGATAATGTTTTTGAAAAGAAATCAAATATTAATTCCAGTGAAATTGAAACTGATACTTTAACATGGAAAAATCATTTACGCTGCTTTAGTGTTCCCCTTCTTTGATTGCTTTGAGAAAAGACTATGTCAAGCTTTATGGAAACGTGGTCAAAATCCAACTCTGGGAATGACGTGTTCATCATTACTTGTGGTCAAAACATTTTATTAGTGTTTATTTTTTTAACAATGATATGATGCAACATCCTCAAAATCCTATATTTTATGGACATATTTATGGGCATTGTGGAGAAGCTTGTGTTGTTTTGACCCAGTTTTCTGCTTAATGCATCATGAATTCATAAGTGACTGACCCGAGATGGAAAAGCAGTAACCCAAAGGCTGGAGTTCAGGATTCAGTCAGTTTTAAAAGTGTGGTTGCACAGGCATAAGACTGCAGTGTATCATGTCTGCAGCAATGAATTGAACAATTTTCATTCACACATGTACTATATTCCCTACCGTACTCTACATGTGCTTCACGTTTTCTTTAAGACTTGACTTCAGAGGAGAGTTCTCCAGTCTGTTCTCCTTACTTTTGAAGTTACATGCTCCTCCAATTACTGGGGCCATGCAGTCTCCCCCATGGTGTCCTTGGACAGCTCTTTGAGTGCCTGAAAATGTTGCGGACCATTAATTCTGGATTGTCTTCATCTGTTTGCATAATTTTCCCTCCGTAACCATTTGCCTTCCCCATTTTCACAGTCTGTGTTCTCAGGTTTATATTTTCCTCTTTCCCAAATGTTTGAGTCTTCAAGAGAATTCAGTTTTATATCCTTTTTTTTTTTCAGTACCGCTGGCAGTTGTTAAACTTTTACATCAGTCTGGTTTATGGTATACAGCCTCTCAGCTGTGTACTGTACACAGCCTGCGTGTTTTACGGCCGGTATACTGACAGGGAAACTCCTCACCTGCCAAAAGATAGGTTTACAGATGTATTCCATGGTATTTTATATGATAATATTAACATTTCCAGAAATACATAAAATCATAAAGTAAAAGAGTCATTAACTGTAAAATCAATTTTTTTTTTTTTTGGTATGGAGAAAAGGTCTCTGTTTTCTTTAACTTGATATATTTTCAATTTTTTTTTCAGTCAGACTAATTTGCTGTCAGGCAGGAGGTTGTTTTTGCAACTCAGGCAGACTCCAGAAATTAATTTATCCAAATAACCAAGTCCTCCTGGGCCATGGAGGTTGGGACACTGAAATGGCCCTGGTAGGCAAAGCCATCTTTTGAAGTCTGGAATGTTTTGGCTGACTTAGAGCAGGCGACTGGAGTGGAGGGATCATTTTCACTGACCCATGGGATTTTTAACCATTTTCATATACTGAGAACAAAACAAAGTGAGGAAAAATGCCTGAACTGATTTGCATTGACTTTGCTATCAAAAACCAAGAGGAAAAAGTTAAGTGAGACTGATTTAGGGGAGTAGATGTTTCCTTTTGAGCTGATTTGTGGAATATATAGGTGGCAGAAGAGAATGGTTTACTACTTAATAAGTTTGACTTGCTAAAATTACCCCTTAAGATTTTACAAATTGTCAGTACTAGGATTGTTCCTGGGCATATTTTCAGAAAAACCAATAATAATCATCCTCATTAATGTACTCTAATTAGGTGCTAATTAGGTAGTCATATGGACTGAGGGTAAAACAAACAACAGAGCTATCTCAATAGTCCAAACACTTCAATTCCACCTTGTATAAATAGTCTCATTAGGGTGCATGTACTATCGGTTTATAATTTGTTTTTTAAAAATTACAGTGGTTTCATTAACTAAATGAATTCCTATTAATATACCGGATACTCTTCAAAGGCTTTAATTGCAGCAACTAGATGGTATGCCTTTATTAAACAAACCAAGGAAAGGAAAGTGCAGGAAACCAGGCGATCCTGAGTAACGGGCCACTTGAGTTTCCTGCGTAATAAATAATTCACAGGTCCTGTGTGATGAGCTGCTGAGGACAGAAATCCCTAATGACAGCTTTTTATAACCTACGACTCAGCTGCCCATTATGCTTCTGACATGGCTACACAGACCACATCCCCTCCGCGTGCTCGCTGCTCACTCTACCTCTGCCTCCGCTGCTTCGCCTATATATTTCACTGACAAAAAGGAGTTGTGTTACAAAGTACTAGATGCAATCACTCATCAAAAGAAACAAATATGGAAAATGTATTGACATGAAATGATCAAATTACTTTTCTCAAATTGTCCACATTTAATCCTACGCAGGTTGTATTTTATTTATCACTCAAGTGTCTTCCATCATATATTCTAGTCTGACGACATTTTATTTGTGTTTTTGAATTTTTTTTTTTTTTTGCCATTTCAGTCTTCAGGTGCATGCAGGCTAGTCAAAGCTGTCTCCAAAGCCTGTTGCTGCTGCATATACTTTCGGTAAGAACAACTACTGACATTCTCCAGACTGCTTTAAAGTATTACAGTGATTGTAAAGTTAAGGACACCCAGAAGATAATCTGGATATAATGGGCTTGATGAAACTCCTCAATATACAAGGCAAGGCCTCATATGGTTATAGTTGATATCATTATTGTTATCATTTCCAAACCCCAGTTCTCATCAAGAATAGTTGCTTAATTTTAGATGCAAAAAAAAAGATCCAATTACTCAGACCTGCTTGCGGTTGTCCCAAGAGTTGGCTCTGGGAAATAAATCCGGTGGCCTTGATGAAGTACCTGACAATAGAGTTAGCACAGCTCTAGTAGTTTATAGTAACACAGCGGACATGGGCAATTAGGCCCACCAAGTAATTTACAGTACCGCTTGCAGGTAGTGACCTGGTGTGAGCTGCGGACCACCTTAGTAACAAATGAGATCGTATAGGCCAGGAGAGTGGCAGCTCTGTAGGACTTCCAAATAAAGCAGAGCAATCAAAGATTGTAAAAAACCTGACATATTTCAAAGTTGTTTTGATTTTGTTTTTGTAAAGCGAATAACATATGGGAACAGTCCTTTTTTCTGCGTTACTTTCAGGAGAATGAATGATCACCTTTATACGTTGTTGATCTTTTTACGTCAGCATGGACTGCTCCCCCTCTCGCTGCTACCTATTAATTATGAAATACTGTAGGTCTTGCCCATTTCATTTTACTGCCTCTTCCTGCTGAACTTGGTGTGAAAGGCTGCTGTTCTTGAATAGGTGTATAAAAGTTAGAGAGAAGAAAGCCCCCCCACCCCCACCCCCACAGCAGCAGCTACTCTCTCCAGCATTATATCACCAGAGCCAAAAAGGCAAATCTGAAGAAAAATAGCTTGTTTCACACGTAGTAGACACCTTACCACATGGAGCAAACAGAGCAGGATGTGTGGTTGTTTTACTGTTACAGGACAGATCGTAGGTTTTTGATAAGAAAAGCTGACATAATAATAATTTAAATGTGTCCTTATCTTAAAATGTGGCTTTGTCAGTTGTTAAAAGGTGGACAACCAGTCCATCTTTTCTTTTTTTAAAGTGAAATATTCTAAACAATGCAGCATGTGCTGCTGTCTGAGAGAAAAGAATGAAGGCTTATGGTTGTGATGCACTTTGTGTAACAGTGATGTAAAACAGTGCCCTCTTCTGCCTGTCCGTTTGTCTGTGTCTTGCTCGTCCACACTTCAGCTTTTGCTGTTGTCTGGAGCAAAACCAGGAAGTAGCAGTCTTTATGGTACTGTCACTGCGTCTTATCAGTTTTTATTGTACAGATCGGCTACTGAGACCCCTGGTATAACGCTCTTTGTCTTGATCCCCACTGTCAGGACACACACACGCACACACATGGTCCGGTTGTTTCCCAGCTTATTGTGAGAAGACGTTGCTGTATTTGTTTCCTCAATGAACCCATTTTATTTACCTCACACATGTCCTGTGCTACTTACCCAAAAAGGTTTTGCACATAAAAAAAATGAAATTTCACATCACAAAAGGGCACATTAGAGGTCAGATTTGAATAAAGCGGTAGTTGTGTGTTTTAAGCTTTCTTAAAAAGCATCTACAGTGCTGCAATGCTTTTGAGATTCCATCACCTATTTTAATTTATGACAGACACCCTGGAAATAGTCAGAAGGACTAATTGGCAAAAACTCCACAGATGTGAGTAGAACCACACCACCAACAGCTGTGTGTGGTCCACGAAAGCTTTCACAGCTATTTTCAAGCCCCACTCCAAAAGAAATATAGAATATGTTCATGTTACACCTGCAATGCAGCTTTGCCTTGGGGACATTTATATTGCGCGCAGGACATTTAAGTGTTTTCTCATAACATCAGCGTTATTGTGCTCAGCTGCTAGTCCTTAGATGTTCTGGCAAAAAATGAATGCGTGACCGAGTATTAATTTATGAAGCATGTTCTTGGATAAGGTTCTTATTATAATTTTTATTTCCAGTCGCCAAATTATGGAGCGTTCACTGCTGTGCTACTGAACAGTATTTATTATTTCTGCTGCTTAGATTTAATCTCTCATTAGCTTTCAAGTGACATGAAACAGCATCGCCCTCATACATTTGTTTGCCAATCAGAGGCAGGTTGAGTGACAACCACAGAGCAGCACATCACTTATGTAAACCTTTCCTCTGCCACCACGAAATTAGAGTGCCTGTTGCTACACACCGCTGCCTCCTGCTTCTGCACAAATGAGAAACAAGCGCTCTGGTTCAGAAGTTCACAATTTGGATGCGTGCCGGAACTGCTTAAAGCCAGTGACGTTTTTCAGGGAACAGGTGGTCCGAGTGACATAATTCTGGCGAGCTGTTATGATCCAGAGAAATTAGGGCCTGTTCTTCTGCCAGAAGGGCTGTTAGTCTCACTATATGTATACGTCTGTTTTTGTCTGACTTGTTATTAATGTAAATAGAGAAAAAGGCAATGGCACAAAAACTGCTTTCCACCTGCTTAAATGCAATATTTTTCTGTGGGAAAAAAGAAAGACACCCATGTGGGCACATCTTTGACATGTCTCAAGGCTCGGTCGAGGAAGCTATTTATTCTTTTGCACTGTAAACTACTGGCACTTGTGTGTTCGAGAGGAATGCCATTCAGAATGCATAAAATATATTTAGTTCTTGCCAACAGACAGTAAAAGGCACCAGTGGGTCTAGCCCTTGTGTGAGAACAGTTATTTCTGTCACCGTATGGACTTTCAATTACCATAATCTTGCTTAACAGCTTTAAGGAAATCAGGGCTAATTAACTATTTACACGCATAAAAACATTAAGAGACATAAAAAGGAGGAAGCACTTATGATATACAAAACATGTCAAGCCGGAATGCTAGTTTGGGATATTATAGGATACTTCTAAGTGTATTTTATTTTATTTTTTTTATCAATCTTGGCTTAATTTCTGTCTTGTGTCCTTTGTAAATGCATCAGCTGTTACTACACTTTACATTGTGAGAAAGGAGGGTGAATTATACACCTTTGATTTGGATTGACAAATGTGAGCTTTGATTTTAAGTTTTTTCCTTTTTTTTATTACTCCATTAATATAAAAGTGCTTATGGACAGTGGAAATTCCCCCACAGCTGCAGTCTGGCTGTAGCCCTGACCGCTCCACCAGAAAACACTCAAACTTCACAACCGTACAGACTTGGTGTCACTTACAGCGATACGGACATGTGTACAACAAAAATACTAGTCAAATCATAAAGCGACAGATGTTTTCTTTCAACTTACAACTGGATTCTTCACAGTCCATTAAATGACCGACAAGTAGTACAATAATGATGCATGATGTAGGCAGTGTACTTCTTTTTGAAGTGCTTTAATTGGTGGTCACATGTAACTAGAAACCCTGTGAGGTTTGCGCTTTTTGGCAAAGATTTATGTAAAATTTGGCGCATGGATTTACAAAGCCATGTAATTGAACAGGGATGAACAGAGAACAACATCTAGATAAGTGAGCAGGTAGAAACATACGAGGAGGATGCGCTGAGGCAAGGGAACTGCCAGGGCGTTACCAGTGTTCTTGCTTGTCAGAAACAGCTAATTATCTCCTGCAAACAACATATCCTGTTTAAACGCTAGGCAATTCCTATGAAAGCTGTCGTACTGTACATATTTTTTTTTCCTGGTAGCACTCAGTGGTATATTTAGTAACTTCTCTGGAAGGGCAACTAACAGACGATAGACATTGTGTAAACATTTTGAGACATTTGGTTGTGTTGATCATCTCGGAGCTACCTAAACATTAGAGAAGTGTTTCCTCTACGATTGTTTGCACATACTGTCCTCTCCTTCATACAACATGTGCAACAGTGGAGTGATAACACCAAAAAAATTTATTGAATATACAAGAAAAGAAAAGAAAATCACTCTTTATAACTAAAAAAAATGCACATAACAGTAATTTCACTGAATACTAAAACTTGTCTTTTAGATTTAAATTAAAATTTGCTGCAATTTGGCCACTAAGCCAGATGCACTGGTTAAAGAAGAGTCTATTTGTACCTTAAAAGCCATTTTTATTTGTTTTACATCTGGAATGGCATTTTTATGAACTCAAAACTGTGTGCTCATTAAGTGTTTCAAAAACTGACGCTGTATTTATAAGAATTGGCTGCTGTTCCAAATACAGCCCAGGATCATGTCAAAGTATCAAAGAGATCCACTGGTGTAACACAGGAAGCCACGCTAGTGTTACTTTTGCCTTGGCTAAAGAGGAAAACTTTACACTGTCACCTGACATCACCAGAAGAGGACAATAGGGTCTGATCTCTAAAGGTATTGGAAATTGAACCCTGCAATCCCTGAAAGCTTCCGTTTTAAGTTAAGCAAAGATTTTTTTTTATAGCTTAACCTAAGAGCTAAAAATAATACATATAACTTGAATGTTAATTAAGATTTCAACCATATATTTTGATGCCTACACCTAACAAGTAATTTTGCAGCCAAACATTAGTGAAAGTAAAGCAAATCCAACAGAATGGGACTTGTTCCCCAAGTCTTGTTTGCAAAAACTTTGTTTTATTCTATTACCAGTTTTCCAGATTTTCCAAGGATTTTTTTCCCCCTTTTCTGCTCACAGTTGGAAGATAAAATGTATACATGCTCTGCTGGAGTAGGCTGGTCGTCAATGACATGCTTGTCAACAATAATTGGTTCACTATTATTGTAAACAATTCAAAAAGCTGTAATGTCATTTGAACAAACTTTGACATGAGGAAATAAATAGATATTATTTGAAACACACAACACCCTTGTAGATGGGAAATTCTTTCATCAACATTTAATTCATGTCAGTTTGATGTGAACACGATGATATACTTTTATAACAGGTGACATTAAATAAAGAAGACTCAATATGATTATGGATTTGAATAAGAAAGTACACGCTCTTTCAGTTCGGTTGTATGTTTGTAAATCCTATGTAAGTCCCATTTAATTCCCATGAAAGTTGTTATACTGTACATATCTTTGGTCTGGGCCTGTACAAACTGTATATGTTTGACTGTTCAGGAGTTGTGTAATTATCAGCTTCTCTGGAAGGGTTAATAAGTGGCGGTAGGAATTGTGTAAACAGTCTGGCACGTTTGGTTAACAAAGTATTGTGCTAATCAGCTTGGAACTATCTGAATATTTAAAAAAATCATCAGGTCCTTAGGTTTTGTGTATACACTACCAAAGACCAACAACAACACATGACACATTATACTGTCATCATTTATTTAATGACAAAATTAAGAAAGAAAAAACTCAAATGCAAGAGGGTAAATAGAAGCCAGGTGCTGCTAATCCAATGCACTCGACTAGCTGATCTTTAAGAAGTGTGAGTACCTCTATAAAGGTCGACGTTTTGGCAGTTTGCTTCTCTAGAGCATTCAGGCATGTGATAACACAATATCAAGCAGGAAAGATTAATCTTAGGGAAACAATTGCTGGTGCCCATCAGTCTGGCAAGGGTTGTAAGGCCATTTCCAAAGAATTTTGAAGCCATCGTTCTAGAGAGAGGAAAATTATTAATTAGTGGAAAATGTGCAGGAGCATTGCCAGACTTTCCAGTTGTGGATAGATGTTCATTTCATGGTCAAACTCTTAAACGCTCTGAGAAATTGAAAAAAAAAATTAAGAGCTACATTTCAGTTTCTCTCAACGTAAGCTAAGAGGTTAAATATTTAAAAAAAATATGGTAGTACAGTTAGACAGAGACTGCAAAAGTATGGATTGTTTGGAAAGATTTCCAAGAATACACTTGCTCTCTATAAAAAGATCAAACCACATATCTGAACAAACTACAGGATTTTTGCCTTTCGGCAGATTTTTGTTCATGATGCACATCATCACCTTTAAGGAAACAGTTCATCTGCTATACTAATTGTCAAACACAGAGGTGGAGGTGTAATGATTTGGGCTTGTTTTACAACAACATGACACGGACACTTTGCAGTCGTTAAGTTGACCATGAACTTCTCTGTACACAAAAGTATTCTGTAGTCAAATGTGAGGCCATCATCTAAAAAACCGTGTCATTCCTGCACGACAATGATGCTGAACAACCAGGAAATCTAAAGCAGCATGTCTGAAAAAGAAAACAATCAAGGTTTTGAGAGAGATAAGCATTAGCAAATATCTGCAAACCTAAGAAATGATGTTGAAACAATCTTTTAAAAAAGATGTGACAATAGCTTGAGAGACTGACACTGATGTTTTGCTGCTAATGATGGCTCAGCAAGCTTCTGAATCATGAGGTGTTTTTCATGTTTTACAACTTTTAAATTCTTCTAATTCTGTTTTTTGTTTAATAAACAAAGGTATGTTGGATCATATGTTGTACATCTGAGATTGTGTTTACCCAAAGTCAAGACCTGGTATAAGAATGAGATGATTTTTGATATATCTCAGTTTATTATGCTTTAGAAGTGAGCCAGATGGCTGCAGGTATTTAATGTAAAATAATTTTTAAAAAAAAGTCTTACAGAACATCACATGCAAATTAGACAGCTATTACAACACAAAGGACACATAGAAATCATTCGACTCAAATTGAAACGTTAAAAGCCTAACATAAAACTGCACTTAATGGTCAAAATGACCACCATAATGTATCAGACTTTCATTCATTTAATTAACTGTATTGAATAACTTTCACTGAGACACTGTGTTGGTTTCTCTGCAGGAATGAAGCGATTCATTTAAGATGTTGTGGGTATGTTTGTGGACTTCAAATTAAAGACAAATATGGATTCTAGCAATGCAAATTTACTCATATTTGTTTCTCATAGCAGCTATCTATTATGTTAGCTTTGGAAATAAATCTGTTCAGTTTGACTAAGATAAGAAAAAAAATTAACTCCTTAGTCATGATGCCTGTGGTTTGTTGCCATGAGTGAACAATACCTTCACCTTCCCTCAGTATTCAAACTTTTTAAATGTCCTGGAGGAGTTCTTGTTTGAGTCCCAAACCTACTGAGATCTCTAATGAAGGCTTTACCTTCCAGGCAAGCATATTTTTCCAAATGACAGTAATTTACATATGATGTATTTAGCGAAGAAGAGGGCAGGCTAATTCTATTTGGAGATTTTCCTTTGTTTTAGGAGTCATTAGCAGCTAGCTGAAATCTAATTTTTACAATTTCATCAGGCCATCTTGGAAAGCCTCTGTGAGCTCATCAGAGAGGAGCATTTATTGCTAAGTGTTCTCTATTGCATTAGCACACAATAAAGCGGCCAGGGACTGCTACAGACGTTTATGTGGAATTCAGTTAACACTCTGCCAATTCGTTTTTTATTGGGACACAATCAATTTTTATTCATTTTAAAGCCAGAATGCTTTCTTTCATTGTGTGCCTACTCCAGCTTATTATGCCCTAAACTAATTACTCCGTTGTTTTCACAAAATGATAATGTTTATGTTAAAGATTTCCTCTTCCAAATGCATACCTCACTTGCATATATGTACGCTTCTCACACATGATTTAAGAATAATAATTGCATTAATTCAATTTGTATAATTCTGCCAATGATGGTGAGGTCTGAGTAATAGTGCTGATTGGAAAAAATTAAAATATCAATTGTTAAAATTGACCCATGGGTCAAATTTGCTTCTCATGCAGAACTACTGGCTGCTTTTGTAGAAATGAAGTTATTAACCATCCTGGACTCTATGAGCCAAAAGTTTAACATGTTTTGGGAATGTTATGGAAAAAACAGAAAAAAATTCAATTTTAGTCATGAAGTAGTCATATGGGTAACAAAAGAAGCCCCATTTGTGTTTTACACAATGCTGTTTTAAAGCTCATATAATGGACAGCTCCAGGTGCTGACAAAGGATACATCCAACTGATCATAATTACTATAATAGAAAGATAAATACATCACATTACTATAATCTGATCAAAAGAAGTATATTAAGAAATATAAAAACAGACTAAACTTTAATTTTGACCTTGTGTTCACAACTTCAGTTATTATTTATGATTTGTTTCTATTATCAAGAGAGCATCACAGTGTCTTCTACCCAGAGTAGACAATCTGGTTTTCTCATTTGTCTGGCCTAAATGATGATAAGTGTGTGTGTTTGTTTTTTAGATATCCAGTTTAAATCAAGGATCAAAGCCTACTTTAGTGTTGTTTTGGCATCTTTTCTGTTACTGCATAGACAGCCTTCAGATCAATGGAGGTGGTGCTTTTGCTACATTTATTTATTTTTAATTTTTAAAATTTTTTTGATTATGTTATGATGTTAGTTGATTGTCGGTGTGTGGGCCTGGGATGGGCTAGAACCCTGTCCGGGGTGTACCCCTGCCTTTAGAGAGCTGGGATAGACTCCAGCAGATCCCCATCCATCATGAATAGGAAGACGTGGGTGTAGATAATAGATGTAGTTATGTCTTTAAGATATAATCTACAACTGTGCAATGATCAAGAAAATCCTACATCTGACCCAAAGTGCAAGAATAATGTTGAAAAGACAGATCTGGACTACAGTTATCTTCTACATTTCTTTTATAGCGATATCTCTTGCACACCAAAAGCAGCCACTGCAAGGCTTTGCTTTCAGACCCATTCATTTAACTAGCTTGTCCCAGGGCTAGATAGTTTGCCTCCAAAAGGGTTGAATGAACCTTCTTCACTGTGTCTGCCTGTCTCGGATAAGCTAGATGAGAGTTCAAATAAATACATTTTGTTTCAGGCTGTGACACATACTGGTGCAACCAGTAGAGATGATGTACACAAGACGTCTGTCCTGGATGATGACTGAACCAAAAGTAAACATTGAACAAGTCACTGCTGAAAGAGAACACTTTCTCAATTCTGAAACTGTTCCCTGAACATGCAGGTCTCATATATGCAGCATCACGTTTACTTCTCGCCTTCCTTTCCTCACTAGCAGGGCTACGGCTAGATTAGTGCTTGGGGCTGGAATCATTGTTTTGTTGCGTGGCTCTCTTTAAGCCCGGTTGTAGCTGCAGGATTCATATTTGACGCTAGAATACTCTAGCATAAAGAGGAGTTCTTGGTCGACTGCAGGTTGCTAAGATCCTGTGGCTACAAAAATCTCAAATGATTAACCTTCTACTACTGCGCATGTCAGTTTGTGTGAAGTGCTGTGCTCATGTACATCTATCATGTGCTGACTTACTGATAATCAACTAATTAAGTGGATTTAAATATTAATACCTGGTTGCCGTTTACTATTTTAATATCTGTCGGAGCAATAAAGGTCCACTTAGTTCCTCACAGACTGTGTTTTGCTTTAGTTTTTGTTACATAATAACATTGTGTATTAATGTCATGTGTTGTTGTTAAGATGGGTTTTTTATTTCCATAATTTTAGGACCTGGCATGAATGAATTTTTATTTCTATGTACCTATGCATAAAACTAGGTAAACCTTCATTTTGTTACTTGTACAGACAGCCAAGATGTCTATGCATGTGTGGTGGAAAAGCATCTTAAGTTATCCCAGTGTGAGCTAGATGAGTGCTTCTTCACTGCAACGTAATAATTAGAGTGCCTAAGTGCTCCTGAAGGGAAGACAAACCTAGATACCCTCTTCCTCTTCAGCCACTCCTCTCGTTCACTAAGAAGGTCTTTAATGGCTCCCATTTGACTCTGATATCATTTATTGTTTGGTGTCAGGTGTACACCTTGTACCATTCACCGTGTGCCCTGAAGCACACTGTGAACTGCAATGTCGGCACAGACTTCTTTTTCTTACTTTTGTACCTTTCCTCCTAGCCTCAACTCTTTTTCACATCAAATACACAGATGTCTTATATTTCTGGTATTTGAATATGCACATACAAAACATATTCATATTTATATCCTCCAGTGGTTATAAGTAACTGTGTAGTGAATGTGCACCTTTCTGCAAGTGTTTAGGATTTTCACACGTGTGAGCAGATATTTCTCTTTTCCAGTTTTGGTATTTGTTCTCCACTGGGCTTTAGAGTGCTTTCAGCACATTGATGAGATGACAGTTTATCATTGATCTGTCCTTCCTCAGTGGAATCCATTAAATAATGTATGGACTCTTGTGCATTAACAGTGCACTCTCCTGTCCCCGGCCCATTAGAGGAGTAGGGCATGGGGCCCTAGCGGCTCAGGGCCCTCAGAGGTCCTTGGGCTTTCATTTAATTAAATTATCCTATAATGAAAACTCCCATAATGAGATTAATTTTAATTATTCAACAGTGGCCGATTTGAGGGAGAAGAAGCATTAATAATGCATGAAAGGGCTCAACATTTTTCAATTCATCGCCTTTTCCTTTTGTTGAAGGTGCAATTTATTGAGTGTACTGCAGCTGCTGAATGTGGTAGAGATGTGGACCTTCAGGCCAGCCAGAAAGTTTCCTGATGTACATTACACCAGCAAATACTACAATGTTATATTCACATTCTTTTATATTAGTTTTCTGTCTCAGATGATTTATCACATGATAAGTAGAAAGTCATACTTTTCTTTTTTTTAAATGAAAATTTACCATACCTTCCCCTTTAGTTGCTTAAAGCTCGATGGATTTTATGTCAGTACCTGAGGCAGGTAAGTAATCATGATTATGCCAGTAATTCTTTGTTGATGTTTGTATAGCTCTGTCAGATTAGAATGTTGATTCCCCATGTGTGAAGTCATTAGATGACTTTGGTGCTCAGCCAACAGAGCAAGGAAAGATTGTTGACTGTCACACTGTGTTGAGCTGCAATTAGCTGGCAAGGTAATGTGCATTAAAGGAAAATAATAATCTCACTTAGCAAAGGTAGCAGCACAGTTAAGATCAGCGGTCAGTGAGTAAATCTGTGATTTCAATGAGCACATTTAATGTCATAACTTTGGTATAAACTCCAAACGCTTGGACAGAAGACAGTAGGACTCCAAAAGTCTTCTTCAGCTCGAGCTGCCTGGTGGGGAGAGTCAGGCTTACGAGATGTTGTTGGCTCATTCATTCTTGTGAGTCATTGAAGTCTCATATAAATCACTGAGCCACTCATCCTTCTTGTGGGTCTTTAAGTGATTCAGGTAACCAAAACATCTCACAACGTGACCAGGTAAACAACGTACGGTTTATAACAACCCCAAAGATCCACCAGAGGAACAGCTGAATCAGTGATTTATTTGCGACTTCAATGACGCATAGGAATGAATTACTCAAAACAGCGTATAAACCTGAAACTCCCCACTGGTCAGTTTAAACTGAAAACGCCTCTTAAATAAAGAGGAGAAACATCAAGAAGCAGGAAAAGAAAACAAGTTTCCTCTGTTTTTACTATTACTATGACCTGAATGACTGAGAATCAACTCAAACATTTGGAATCAACCAAAAGACACATACAAAAAAATAAAGGGCACTCTTTTATAAGTTTTTAACTATTGAGACATCTTATAGTTAGCTAAATATAACCTCAGATGAACAACAGCTTATAACATGTCACACAGTGTCGTTATTTAATTAACAAGAACTTTGCCAAAATGCAGAAGTAGTGTGCATAAAAAGTACAACCCCGATAGCTTCTGTAGAAATTAAGGTGGTAATAACAACACTTGATTTATCAATCAGCAACAGCTGTGACAACCTCTGTCAAAGCAGACAATTTGACAATTTACAGGTCTGAAACTATCTGGTTTGTGTGAATACAGTGCCGAGAAGGAAAGATATCAGCAGTGACCTTAAAGAAGCAGGTGTTGTTTGATTGTTAATTAGTCACGAGGAAAACATTCAAAAATAGCCTCAATCAAGCTGCCAATCTTCCCAGGAGTGAACACTGCAGCAAGCTGTGCATTGCAGCTCAAATTCTGAAGGCCTCAGTTAGTATATTAAATATTAGAGTTTGTGACAGCATCCTTACAAAAGGTGGGACAAGTTCAACTTGTTTAGGTTGCAGGTGAAAGCCTTTTCTCTGTAAAAAGAGCATGACTGTGTGTCTTAGGTTTACAAAGTTTCATCCAAATAAATCAAACGAGTTCTGAACCAATTTCCTTTTGACAGATGAAGCCAAGGTGGAGATGTTTGGCCATAATGCACCACACCATGTCTGTCAAAATCCAAGCACATCGTATCCGTATCAGCACAAACACCACATACCAACTGTGAAGCTTGGAGGTGGAGGGGATGTGATTTGGGCTTGTGTTGCAGTTTACGGGTTGACCACAAACTTCTCTGTCTACCAAGCATTAAGTCAAATCTGCGGCCATTTATCTGACAGCTGAAGCTTGACTGAAAATGTTCCATACCAGGACAATGATTTCAAGCACGACAGCAAATCTAAAACAAATGAGCTGAAAAAGAAAAGAATCATGGTGTTTTAGTGGCGTTTTAGTGGCCCAAAGTTCAACACTACTGAAATACTGCGGTGAGACTGAAACACTAAAATATTGTTTAAAAAAAAAACCTTTAAAACTGGAGGGTTTTTAAAATTAAACTTTAAGCTGTCCACTAAAACCTTTAATTTCTCCTAACTCATAAGAAACTAAAAATATGAAATAACCCTTTGAGAATTCAAGTCCTCTATTGTTAGTGGACATTTCTAACTTTAGCTTTGATCAAAAGCAATATTTCTCAAATACATACACACACACACACACACACACACACACACACACACACACACACACACACACATATATATATATACACATGTATATATACAGTATATATATATACATGTATATACCATATGTATATATATATATATATGTATATGTATGTATGTATATATATATGTATATATATATATATATATATACTGTATATATGTATATGTATATATATATATATATATATATATATATATATATATATATATATATATATATATATATATAT
>JAOWBL010000013.1:7426253-7437609 GCA_028564865.1 Zenarchopterus dispar
ATATATATATATATAGATATATATATATATATATATATATATATATATATATATATATATATATATATATATATATAGTAGTCAGACTGTCTTTAAGATATTGATGTGACATGCTTGTTTGCTTGGCAACAGGCTAGAAAGGTAAATAGATGGTCATGCTGGATCAGTCAACCACACATTAAGAATACCATGCAATAAAAAAAAAACCAAAACAAATATCTACAAAGCCTAATGCACTTAATCAATGTTGCTAACAAGAGTAATTCTATATATGCTTTTACTTCAAGGTCTCACAGAATAATTTTGTCTTAGTTCATGTTAAATAGCTTAAATATTTATCTTATTATCTGTGATATGTAAAACCAGGATGTACTTTCTTTGTGCACCAGAAGTGGCTCGCTGCGGTAGACAAAAATGTCAATGGGATGGTGCAGGGTGGGTACATTTATCAGGCCTTCATCAATAGCTGATTAATAATTCAAGCAAAGTCTGGGGCTTCTTTAGGGCAGGGTTTCAGCTCGCTTGTAATTTTGTAAATTGCATAGTCATCATGCATGGATGGCTCAGGCTTCTCTAAGAGTCGTGGCCAGGTTGGCCTGCAGGATTAAAGTAACAGGTAAAGGTGTTAAAAGTGTTTTCTGAATAGCCTCACATCTCCAGATAAAAGAAATAATAAAAAATCAAATCACTATATTTTTCAAATCACTATATTTTGTATTGTCCCTGAATCATTTTATGTCTATAGCTCAGAGAAGTGAGAGAATCACATTGCCATTGAATCCACAATGATTACTCTTAGTTGGAGCAAAATGGCCTACAGAAAGTTATTCAACATTTTGAGCTGTTCAAAGTGGCAGAGCAGTCCGTGGACAGAATGAACAAACGTCTCAATTACCCCAAGCCAGCTCTCTGATAACTCCCATTCAACGAAAAAAGGCCCTCTAATTTCCCTGACCAGTATTACCTGTTCTGCATCCAAAAGCAGTCTATTCTTCCGAATGTTTCCTAGGCAACTGGAAGTTTTCATGGCCTATATAAAGTTGCTGCTCTGGTAACTGACACGAGCCTATGCGCTTGTTTGTTTCCATGGTAGGCTGCTGAGCTATTTATAGGTCCATCTAGCTGGTAATAGTAAGCTCAGAAAGTTTAAGTAACAACTGATTTATTAAGAGAAGACAAGGTTTCTGCTGGTTTTGCGAGACTGAAAGTGTAGTTGGCGGGATGTTTTGAGAGAAAAAAATAAACCACCTGGGGCTTCAGCCGTTGTTGAGTCACAATCTCCAGAGGAAGAAAACTTTGTCTGCTTTTTTTTTACCCTCGATGCAGAAGTTGATTCGTGTAACAAATGCAATGTTTATTTTGGAATCAGACCAGAACCTCTTCTCTGTGGTTTCAGTTGTGGATTTAGCAAAAGACGTACAGACCTCCCGGTATTGATGAATCACATATTCATCACTAGGGGTCCCCAGTGATGAATATTTTGTGACTATCAAAAGGTTAATCAGAGTGCCATCCACATTAGAGTGATAATTTATCTCTGATCTACTGGATTGAAAAGGTGTATGTACTTTCAAAGGTGTCAAAGACAGAGTTCATGAAGAGAACGCCCTAAAGGCAGTTGGCAGCAGTAGAAAGCTTAACTCCAATTTCAAAAACTGTCTGTGGCTTTTGCTTGAACTCACTCTTAAACATGGCAAATTGTAGTTCCCCCAAAGTAGAGTGAGAAAATTTCACCTCTCTGATTAAACAGTTTAAAATAGACAAGATAAAATTATTTTTCAGACAAGCACAAAGGCAAAGTCTTCTGTGAGTCGTATCTGAAGATTGCTTTGCAAATTCCAGCTCCTAAAAGGAGAAGCCACCTTTTTTGCAGGGCCACTTCTGCTCCAAACACTTCAAGAGGAAACAAACATGCCATATCATTAAAGTCTACTGGTATCTCTCACAATGATGTATTTGTTGAACGTAAACTGCATCAGGAAGTTTGACTTCTCTGGTCCCAGAAATACAATGACTTTTTTATGTAGTTTCACTAAGTTGTGTGTTCGTTATTTCCTTCTGGTTTACACATTTCTGCTCACTTCTCACTAAGATGACGCAGTCTTTGTTTTTCCATATGTAAATTGACTTGTACAGCTTTTCCTGTCTCTTGGATATGGATAATACAGCAGTAGTGCTCTAGGAAAAACAACAAATGAAAGGCTGTCTCCTTTGCTCATTATGGCTGTAGAAACAAGTAACAGGCCCATGCACGGAAGTCACCAAGAATTACTTTGAGGTACTTTAAGGTATTACATTAAGGTCTTGCATCATCTTAAACTGCAATTATCCCTGGTGCTATTTTGGAACTTAATGTCCTTTCATGTGGGGGGGACTAACATGGTTGGAAGTCACTTTCTGCAAGCCGCTAATAGTTCACACCATCTTCAAGGATGTGAAAATTGTTCAGCTCAGCATGTTTGCTGCTGTTGTATAAAATAAGTGTGTGGTGTCCAGATAATCCAAGCATGAGCTTTTTTTAGTACATATGCACAAGAAGGCAGAGTCGACAGATAAACCCAGCTGTTAAATCTGTCCAAGAGTTAAAAATTACTGAAAGCTGGTGTCCAATAGCACTGCCTATTCGTCGTTGCAAATGCTCAAGCTGTGTTTCCTTGCACTTGCTCGTTTAAGGACAAAATGTGAATGTGAAGTTATTTTTCAGTTTTGGCATGTATGATTTATTTATGTTGGCCAGATAGCTGCTTGATAGTGCCATTGGCTGATATATCTGAGCCTGTGCTGTAGTATCATCCCCTGCCAAACGCTGCGCCGTAACTCGAAAGTGGAAGCATATTCTGTGAGTAAGACAAACCACTGGCTTGCACAGCACTGGCTCTTCTGTAACTGTGTTTAGTCACTGAGCAGAATGGCACAGGCCCAGTCTAAGTGTCTTTCATCCGGCCAATTCAAACAGACGTTTGACCCCAGACATTTGCCTAATGTGTTTTTGTTATGTGGACTCTTGGCTTCGCAAATGTCACAGTGGCTGGATTTGTGGGGGTTTGGTAAGCGAGTCACAAAGCGGGGAGACAGGGAGTCAGCCTCAGGGAGGGGGGAATTGCAAGGCAGCAGTTATATGTATAACCTCTGCATTTTGCACTCTAACCTTCTGGGAGCCGGTGATGTGGTGAGCGTAAGTTCCAGTGATGATTGTGGGGACTCCCTTGGAGCTTTCTGATCAGCGGCCTGGCTCCCCGGGAGCTGCTGACCTGGGCAGCTGTGCAGGGGGACGGGGAGTGCCGCATTTCTGGCTGCCTGGGTTGCACCAGTGAGAAGCCAGTTGGGGCAACCCTGACAAATGCTGCCATTAGAGTGGTGCCGAAAATTTATTACCAAACATATTGGTATTTTAGGGTGCAGCTGATTTTGATTTAGTAGTGTTGCTGTTCAAGCTCTATCTTTAAATCGGAATGCCAGATTAATACCAGAGCCAGTCTAAAGTCAGACCATGCACATCCTGGCATTATGTATCCTACGTTTGTTAACATTCAGTGGTATCTAATGAGGTCTGGAAATTAGTTTACTTATATTGAAGTTGTCAACTATGAAATCAAGACAAGGACTTAAAATAATAAATCAGGTTATAAAAATACTGCGGAGGCTCTGCAAAAACATCCTGAAAGAAGAAAAGTTATTGCAGGGAAAAAATTCCTTATTTACATAATGAAGTAATTCTATTTGTGTATGCACTACATGTACAAAAATATTTAATCAACTGTCATTTTATATTATAAAACATTATATTTACAAAATGTCAATAAGCTCATAATTTTTTAGTATAACCATATGCTGTTTAGTATAATAATGCTGTTTAGCTCAAATTTGGCTCGTTTAACCCCAACATCATATCAGCAAACCAGTGATTTCTTTCATTGTTAAAACTTTTAAGCTTTGCATGTACATTTTTTTAATCAAATTTACAAATGAGGAATATCAGAAAATGGTGTATTACCACGCTCATGTTGTCTTGAGGGTAGATTGAAAAAAAATTGTAATTATTATTCTTAAAATTATGTTGCACAAACATGAACCTAACTAAAATTTACTTTAAAAAATCACATCTTAATAGAGTTGAATTCTCTAAGGAAGACACCACACAATAGAGCATTTCATACAAATCACAATTATCAACTCGTTTATAGGAATTTACTCTAATTACTATCTTTATGCAGCCCCAGGTTATATATCACAGTCATAATACCTGCGATGATACTTCCAGCTTTTACATGTTCTTCTTCTGAGTAATAGGTCTCTGATGTGTGCTTGTTTGACTCTCGAGGCCACTGGAGAGCAATAAAGTATCTGTCTGAGGATTTTCGGGGTCCTCGTAGTCTTTTCCCAGGTGTGCTTCACTGCTCATAAAGCACGCTTGCCTCTCACAGCGCATTTGTAGACAAATGTGTCCTCAGAGAATTTTTTAACTGCACATTAGTTAGTATGCACTGTGACAACTACAATATATAGCCGTAGCATTAGTCATTTTTATTTTTTCTCTTTAGATGTCCAAGCAAAATGTCATTGCTCCAATTTAAACGGGTCATAAGAAATATGGACAATTTTCCTTTCTTCAAAACATGTTCTTGTTTTGTTTGGAACCAAGATGGCTGCAACAGTAAGGTCCATCTCTTCGTTTAAGCTCGCGACATTGGCTGATCCTTTGTTCCTCACTTTATGTGAAGGAGCGCTCCAATACTTCCCTGTTGATGTATGCTCTGTTTACCTTCATCACTGCTCCTCAGAGAGGCAGGCAACCTGATGTTTGTACATGAGGAATTTAGTCTCTACTCGGAACTTTCATTCACCACTTGAAAGCACTTCACTTGCTACTAATTTACCTTTTGGGACCTCAAAATTATCTGTCTACGCTGTCAAAAGCTTTTTCTTGTGGTGACAGCACATCATCAAAGATTTCTTTTAGGGTTTAATGAAAGCCTGGTAGGACAGTGAATGTCATAGTGTGTGTACTGTACATAAAGGAATTAAGGTAACGTGTTTTTTACTCCTTAAAACAACATTGTTTTTTTTGTCTTTGTTTTGATTGCGTTAGTTGACATTGTTGCTTTTAAGCTAGTATTATAAAGTTCACATAAAAATACACAAGTGGAAACAGAGAAGGAATGGGAAGAAGTATTGTAAGTGGTCTTCGGTGCATCTTTACTTTACTCAGGATATGTTACTCTTTACTTCTTTTTTTCTCTTTTCTTGAGCAATACTGTGTGGACATAGCAACTCAGGAACATCCTGTATTTAGCACTTACCAAGCTCTGACGAACTGCCATCCAGCAAACTTAATGTCCCATATGGGTCAGGGGCAAGGTTGGGAGCGCAAGGTTCGGGTAGTTAAAGTGGTGTTTGTATTTTCCCTTAAGTCAATAGGTGAACACTTCACCCGTAAATGCCTGTAAAAATATATAAAACTGTTATTTTATCCAAAGTTATCCCAAGTTCAGATTTCCCTTCTTTTGGGGGGGTGGTGGATGGTTTTGAATGTGTAATGCTCTTCTGAGACGTGTGTCAAAAAAGGAACTTGATCCCCCCAATGTGTGACATTGAATAAACACTGTAGTAGCTCTACCCAAACAAGTTTGCTGCATATGCACATGAAAATACTGCAACTTTGTCACCAGTGTGTTAGCATTTTGTTTCATCTGTACCTTTTGATCCCCTGTCACAGCACTGCTGCCTCTTTTGCAAAGTTTATATATTCTTTGTCAAGATAAGTAAAGTCACTTTACCAAGATGTGCTCCTTTATGGAGCAGAAGGGGAGGGAACTTAAGTATAAAGGTTCCATTTAAATTTGCGATAGCCCTCATTGCCTTATCTTAAAAACTCAATCAGCCATTTGGACTTAAGCCTATTTCCATGTGTGTGAGAAGCTGAGGGGATAACCTATTGGCAGTGGAGGACAGTTCAGATCTCTCTTCACTCTAAATTGCAGGCAGGCATCTCTGCAACCCCACATGAAGACCATTGAGTCCCATCGAGATAATCCTTAATAAAGAACGGCTTCACATTTAATCTTGGCTCACTTCTCAAATTTCTGACTTGATATAGTTTTTGGCAAGTGCCGTTTTAGCGCTGATGTCAGCTGAAGCGTATCAGTGCATCTTTCGTTAAGCTCCATTTGGCAGACAGAGAGGCATCTAAGTTTTTTTAATTGCACAAATGATTTTATTATTGTTTCAACTTGCACATCAGAATCGTTATATTCCATGTCTTTACTAATCCGAATCGGCGTAGATTTATGTCTACGTGGCTCATCATCTGTTTAATTCTCAGATTCAAAGTTAAAGTTTGCCTTTTTCATGAAATTGTTTGCATTTACAACCTTTAATTCAACGCTGCGGAACATGAAAATAGTAAAGTAATCACCAGTCATCCTCAGTAAAACTGCTAGGTTGATTGGCCTCTTGATTCAAAACATACCGTACAGCTCTGCATGCAGGAGTGTTCAGGGAAAATCTGAGTTTAGTCGCTGAGACATAAACAACTCTGGATAATTACACTGTGCAATTTGAAAATAACTCACTTGCAAAATTACATCTCCATCTAATTTTATACAGCTGCATATTGACACAGAGAACCACTTCTTAAATGCAGTGACATAATTGGAATGTGCACCCCTCTGCTATCAGGAATGGTTACCTGAGAGTCCCCTAGCATCTATTATTAGTCAATTGAGTTATCAAGAAACTGTTCTTTGTGCAATATATTTCCCCCTCTAATATTGTAACATGATCGTGTGGATTTACCTGTGGGCAGTTGGTTTGGAAAAGGAGGCAGCGCTTGGTTTTCGAGCATGTCCGTATTATTACTGCAGCGAGTTTAAATCAGGAGAAGTGGAGCTCGGATCTATTTCTGTCAGCTCCTTGTTGACTGCAGCCGTACCGAGGCTGCATGGTGTCGACCTGCTTTCAGTGTGAATTGCACAGATAACCAAGTACAAGAATATTAATTGATTCATTTATTATTGATATAAGATAAACTGAGATTTGCATGTAGCAGACACACTGCCCAACCACTAACAGAGCACACTATTCTTCTAGCCGTGGGTGTTCTTTCTCTCTCATCACCTCCTTAGTATGGTGAATGTATGGTTTCCTCTCGCTTTATAATCATTTGTCAGTATTACAGTTCATTTCACCTACAGTTTTATTATGTGAAAATTAAACAAATTTTTTATGGTTCATTGAGCTCTCAGCAATTCTATACACAGAGTTGATATTCTAAGAAATAATGTCATGACATATTGTAGCAAAATCTGTTCAAGCCTCATCACCAGCTTGAATAAATCGCCAGTTTTAGCTCATCAGTAGCAGTGCGGCCTTGTGTAGCAGCTTTGCACAGTTGAAATAATAACCTGGAGCAGACAGAAGGCAGTCATTACCTTGCACACCGACGCTGCGTGTATGTGTTGACGGAGGACTTCCACTAGAGTGCCGTGGAGACGGGCACAGCCGAGCCTCACGGTCGCTGCGAAACCTCTGGCTCCCCATCACCTAAGCTAATGACCTAGCCCCCTGTTTGCCCTCTGAAGTTCTTCTATGACAGAAAATCCATCTTTGACCCAAAGCTCACAAGAGAAAGCAAGAAAATGTGGTTTGTGGTGGTGGTGGTGGTGGTGGGGTGGTGGGAGCAAAAAGGGGCATAACAAAAACAAGGGAGAAAAGGGGGGAGATGAAATGTTTGAGCCCTCGGGGTGTGTGAGCAGAGCCTGCTGTTCCAGTGGAGAGATCTGCCATTTCATTGTCTTAGGATCCACTGATACAATCTGGAGAAGACTCCTTTGCTTAAAGCTGTGAGTGAATGACATATGGGGAGCTTGTGTGAGGCACAACTCCCCCGTGCCTCCTCTAGACCCAAAGTCTTCCTGTGAGAGCACCACGCAACTTTTCTGCTTTTTCAAACAGCAGCAGCCTCCCTCTCGCTCTCTCATTCACTGCTTTCCTCCGTCCCTCCCTCCCTCTCTGTTGCTCTCACTCTCTCTCTTTTTTTCCCTCTCTCTCAGACACTCACCAGTCACTGCCTGAAGCAGTAATCGGACAACTCTCTTTCTCAATAAGACAGTCTCTTGAGATACTGCGCGGGGCTCCATGGGTTCCAACAGCCTAAAATGAAAAAGAAAAAAGTGATCTTGTAGTTTACTTTTAATGTGCTGCAGATTCGACCAACACCTGAGAACTGTTTTAGAAAGTGTGCTGTCCTTTCTGCTGGACTGACTGACCTTTCGCTAGAAGATTTTTTTTTTTTTTAAACGAAGCTATAAGAGGGGATAAACACGGAGGGATTCAACTATAATTGTAGTGAGTATGACTTTATTTCTTTGTGACATTTGACACGATTAACAGTCTTGTCTTGTCTATTTACTTATGAGTGTGTGTGTGTGTGTACGTGTGTGTGTTTGTGGAATTATCTCTTTTATCACATAGATTTATATCAGCATTTTTTTGATACAACACAATAATACAATAGCTAATCAGTGGTAGTAAAAAATTAATTTTGTGGCCTTAAATTATTAATATTTGCCAAGGTTTGAAACAAGACTAGTAACATACTGGTTATCTTAAAAAATAGCAAATGATAGGGCTGTTCAAAAAATAAAAAAGGTAATATCAACTCAATTGCAATTGCACTAAAAATACCTAAAAAGTATTCACATAAAGGAGCTAAATTTAAAATAAAATAAAATGAAATTTAAAAATTATTTGCAGCTGATAATTGATAAAAACACTTTTAGCTCTGTTTTTATAAAACATACAGTGTCAAAAGATTTACCAATTTTCTAGATCTCGAAAATTATTTTTAATATTTTAATTGACATCAGTTTGCAGTTTTGAATATAAAGATCTAAAAATCTATCTAGCATAATTTCAAAATACAACTGTGTGTTATTATGTTGCGATGCAACTAAAATCTTCATGGTAAATATAGTCAAATCTACCTTTGAGTTATCCAATCCTTTTGGCCCAGTTGACATTTTTAATCAAGGAAGGAAAACACGCCGGACTCTGGAGAAGTTCCTTCTCTGCTGGCAGAACAGACAAAACCAACACAGTTAAAGCAGCTGACATTTAATGCCATCTGCTGAGCCCAGGAATGCCGCGAGGAGACCCGAACGCCTCTCAGCGTCTCAGCAAGACAAACAGGCCTTGACTCCCGGCCGTGCTGCGTCTCCGCTTGCCACTATTTCACGTGCAGCGAAGATGAGTCATCCCGCTGCAATCGCCAGCCTCTCTAATTGAAGGATGTTCAGTTTTAATGTCGAGCGTATCATCACAGGCTTGCATCACTAGTCGGTGAATTATTGCATGGCGTGTGTGAAGCTCGTCTTTTATTTCTGTTTCCTTTCCCCCCTTCATCTTCCTGCGATTTGCCTGTCATTTTCGAGCGCCTGCTCTTTTTGGTGTTTAGAAAGGTGTGTGTGTGTTGATGAAAGAGAGGAAATTAAGAGGTTGGGAGAGGATGGTGAGCCAGCCTGCCGGCAGAGTGGCCTCCTCTCCATGTAGACAAACATGACGGTGTGTTTGTGACTGCCTGCTGCATCTATTCACACGCACAATAACCTTATTTATCAAATTAATGGATAATGAGCGGGCTGATTTGGGGGTGTTTACACTGTGTATTTGCTTTACATAGGCAGTGATCGGGATCTCTGTCCCTGACTGCTGCGCCTCATGCATGTGTAACTGCAGCGTGTTGTGGTGACGGTGGCATTGTTTGCCCAAGGTCTGATGCCTTCCCTGTGGATGAGTCCAGCCAGTCAGGCCTTTGGCCCGGAGATTTCAAATGGTGAAAGACACACAGCGCTAATTGATCCGGCCCCACTCAGCTATTAGAGGGGAAAATGAAGAGGTGAAAAGAGAGCAAAAGAGAAGGAAGAAGGTAATAGGGACCCCTCTATTAAATAGCCCATACTGGGCAATTAGTGGGCAGGGGTTGTTTACTAAATACTGTGGGCTGTTTTGTTAACACAACACTGTTTGGATCTGAAATATGTGGTTGAAAGAGCAGGAAATTAGTTTTCTAGTGATTGTTATTACAGCAGCCCAATCAATAATTTCCTTTTCTGTGTTTCTCTGTAAATATGTTTACGTTGCGCTGTCTGATAAAGACGACATCAGAGAGCGTATTTAAAGGGATCGTTGCTCTGCATCGTGTTCCTAAAGTCCATTTAATTTCACACTAAAAAAAAAACAAAACAAAACTATTTTGCTATGTTAACATGAATATGTAGCTTCAGAAGTTTTTTTCCCCCTTTTTTTCTGCATGGATAATAATGTCTTTAATAAAACAGATCACTGTCTCAGATTTGAAAGAATTAAAACGACAAGTCCTAAAAGTTAAATTGATATGATCATTAAGGTTTGTCCCTGGACTCTTTTTCAGCTTTGTCTTGTTAAGGTTTTCTCGCTGTGCAGTGGTCACGGTGGTCGGCAGGTAGTGATAAAATGTCCACTTTAAATCTTGTTTGATGGCCCCTCAAAGGCAAAGTGGCCTTCTGGAAATAATTTTGGAGGTTGAAGAGCACAGTATTAACAGATTTAATGTAGCTTTTGGGTGAATTGCTGGAGCAAAATGTCAGATTGATGCAAAAGACACGATTTCCACATTAACACACACACATCTGCTGATAATTGTGCTTTTGATTACAGACAAGCCCAAAGATTTTTTACATTGACGGGAAAGCATCCAACCTTCCATAATTTGTCGCTAGTAGTTTTCTTTTAATTGCTGTGCTAAAATTTTTTATCCATAAGAAAAAAAGAAAAGTCATCAGTTTAATGAATAAAAATAAAAAGCTGAGGTTTTCTGTAGTTAGTAGGAAATATTTTTCTATTATTTAAACAAAGATGTGTATTATTTTCTAATATATCAAAAACTATAATCCAAAATGCACCGACTTTTATCAGACATGCACAGTTAAATATTGCAACATTTTAGGAAAAGAAGGAATAGAAAAGGGAAAAAAAAGCCAGCCTATTTAATGTTGCATTTGCTGGCAGACATCGTTTCTTTGGCCACGTACAGAGACACAAGTGAAGTGTAGCATTTTGTAAACTGCGTCTAATTCCACTCACATCTGTGTTCAATTGTTGTCTGCATCTACATTCTTTGCGAGTGGATTTATTTTTCCTGGGCCACCATGTGGATTCAGCTGACCAGCTTAAGTGGGGATTAGTTGTTTTAAAGTTAAATTTTGATTAAAGCATTGTTTTGCAAAAGTTATAACACACAACACATGGCTCATGTAGTCTGTAAAATGAAATGGATGTACAAAAAGGAAGAATTCAAGAATATTCATTTGTATTCCTT
>JAOWBL010000013.1:7441468-7453926 GCA_028564865.1 Zenarchopterus dispar
TGTGTGTGTGTGTGTGTGTGTGTGTGTGTGTGTGTGTGTGTGTGTGTGTGTGTGTGTGTGTGTGTGTGTGTGCATGTCCTGTCAGGTCTATGGAAATGCAGGATCTAGCCAGTCCTCACAGCCGAGTAAGTGGAAGCAGTGAATCTCCTAATGGTCCCAACCTCGACAATTCGCACATCACTAACAATTCCATGACACCCAATGGCACTGAAGGTACGTTTATATTGTTCAAATTTTAATATATTTCTCAGGAACCTAAACAGTCTGGAGGTATTTAAACGTAACAAAAGAGCCTTGAAAGCAACAAATCCATGCTATGAGTTGGAATTGATTTTTATTTTTAAACCAAAATACGAACGTTTTTTAAAAATATAAAGTAGTATTAAAAAAAGAAGGCAACAGAAGTGAGAATGTTGATGATTATGAGCTTTAGATATTTTTTCAGCCTTGATGTTTATATTTCAAACAATTCATCGCCTATAGTAGTTGCTCTCCAGTGACTATTAGCTGTTTATCTAAGTAGCCATGTAATTATTCAAAGCCCACAGCATGGAAATGATTGAGCTTTGCATGCGGTCTCTACTGTACATAGTTATTTACTCAGGTGATTCAGCTGTGCTTTAAATCTGAGCCTTTGTTTAGTGAAGCAGTCATGCTCATGTCACAAACCAACAATTTATTAAAATCACCCCTTCTCATAAATGTCGGGCTGCAGCTCCTGGTTTTTTTGTCTGCAGTGTTGGTGACGCAGGGCCTGTAGTCATGATGCTGATTGTCATGTGTCCCTTTGCCATTCTTTCTTTCCCTTAGGTGATAACATCACAATGCTTACCACTGCAGACTGGTTGTTAGGTTCTAACTCACAGTCCACTGCAGGTTTGTCTACTCTTAGTGACACGATGAAAGGACAATACTTGGTGTTTTCCTTAACTCAAATGAATACACTCTTTGTAGGTTTTTGGGGCCGGTTATTCCACTCGTAACGTGAATTGCGTTTATTAAAATCTCAGAAATACACAGTTTATCAGCTGCAACATTTCTAAATTGCCTCAACTATTGTGCCTTTCATTATTTATTGTATTTTATTTTATTTTTTTGTGGTATTCTGTTTCAAGCATGGTTTGCCACCCACTGGCCTTGAGTTCATTGATATCGACTGGCCAGATTGTGAACTTCTTGCATACTGAGCATCTTGTTTTCATTTGGATGTTCCATGCTGTTTCCTGAATACAGTGGCTATTGTGTGCCATGTGATTTGAGTGTGTGCTAGTTAATGCATGCACTTCACCACTATATTTTTATCGGTGTGCTGTTCAGAAGTATTACGCCTCATCAACATGTGTTTCTGCAGCGAGCGAGCATAGCGGAAACATGTAAAACATGACAGCAAATGGCTTCTTCAACCGTGAGGGATTCCACTGAGCATGACTCTCTTGCCCACATTGTCAATTTGTTTTGCCAAAAAAGAAAAGAGGGGGGAAAAAAATCCTTCAGCCCGCCTGAAGTGAAATGGATTGATTTCAAAGATTCCTGAGCTGTCAGATAGCTGTGAAATTGTCTTTGCAAGTCTATTGCTGGCCTGTATAACAGAGCCGAGGTCAGACAGCGTTCGCTACACTCTTAAAAAGATTTTATACACCATATATTTCCTTGACATTTCAATTATACTTGCATGCTTCTGCAGAGTGCAGTTAACTGTCAAATACATCTATAGAAACAAGTTTTTTATTTCATTCTCCATTTCACCACTGAAAAGCCAGTATTTAATTTGAATAATAATATAATGCATTAGTAGTTTTTGAGTAGAACAAGACTCTGTCAAATTTAAAGGATTTATTGCACGCTCTCAGAAACCTTTACAAAGCTGTTTTGGGAATAAATTTGCTTATTCCAGATGAATTGCATCTCAACACTAATAGATGTAAGAAATATAAAAAGAAAAATAGTAGCTGATAATCTATAATAGCGGATAAAAGTATCCAAAAAATTGCTTTTTACTAAAAGAAATAAGTGATCATGTACGCTTTTTGAGCTTTTCCAAATGTATTTAAATGTTGAATGTTTGTGATGCATTTAAATCAGTGGATAACTTTTTCCTCTTTTTTTATTATTTTGGAAATGCAATTTAGATGTCTGATGCAACTAATATGTAGTGTGTTTTTTTTCTAATTTTTCATTTGTGACCATGTGGATTCTTTGTTTGCAGTTAAAACAGAGCCAATGAGCAGCAGTGAAATCGTCTCCTCAGTAGCAGACACCTCTCTAGACAGCTTCTCAGGATCAGGTGAGAGGAGAACAGCAGTTTGTGAACATCTGTGTGAGAGTGTGTGTGTGTGTGTGTAGCCCACTCAAGTTGCTCGCTGCTTCTCACACTCACACACAGATATCTGCAGAACTGATTAGATAATGAGATGAGCCTAGAGATGGGTGACTTATAAGCCTGGCCCCAGGAAGTGTTTGAGCAGCTAAAACGACAGCACAATGTGTGTGTAAGAACAACAGACTCGGCCTTAACTTAGTCAGCATATTTTTATGCTGTTTTTTTTTTTTTTTCTTTTTTTGCTTACTTGTGTTTGTGGTTGCTCACTCTGCTGGTTCCCATGCCAGAGAGGACTGAATTGTGACTTGTTGTGCTCTGAACCTGTCTGTCTAGTGGAGTGGCACTTTGTTCCAGTGGCCTTCAGTCTGCAGGGGCTGTTATCTTATCACCCTGCGAGGGCCCGGGGTTTTCACACCTTCCTCTCAACAAACATCTCTCTCACACACACACACACATAAACACACCCACATAAACACATTGGTAAATAAAGCCAAGGCTACAGAGTATAACAAGCATTATAGAAATTATAATAGAAATGATCTTTTCTTTCATAAACTTTTCCCAATCCTCACTGATTTGTTATTTAAAATATTAATATCAATCTGATTTCTTTATACATTTATTAATATTGCTTGTGTAACCATGTGTGATATTAACTTGCTGTTAATTTTCCTCTATTTCCTCAGCTATTTAGCTCAGTACTTGATACTTAACGCCAGAAGCGCATAAATCACAAAATGATTTTTGTCTCTGACATTATTAATGAAATTTAGTAATCTTATACGGCATATCCTCCATGGGGAAGCCCGGAGCTCGGGCCCGGAGAGCAAGTTCTGTCCAGTGGCAGGTGCTGCTGAAGTGGGAAAAGTGTTCAGTATTAATAACGTGTGTGAGGGGTTAAGGCATATAGTTTCATACAGTTAGCTTTTCCTTGCAACCAAATCCCTCATTTTACATGTCATGATCAATTAGACAGATGTTTCAAAACTGTGCCACTGCAGCTGAATATGTCAGAGTCCTTCTGCCCTTTAGCCAACCGTAAATTTATCCAGCTTACATTTTGTCAAATGTAACATGATGTATTGTAATGTCTGGGTCCATCTCTCATAGTTTATTTTACAAATTTACATTTGATTTGAATTCAATTGTGCATAACGCATGCAAATTAAAACTAATATTTCTTTTTTCTGAAAGCAGCTGTAAAGTTGATAGTTCACATCTTGTGTTTGGTATTCATGATTTTGTTAGAATTGTGTTTATTTTTTTAAATCCAAACTTTACTTTTATTGAAAAAGTTGTTTATATCGTGTAATTAAAAGACAATGTAAGGTTTTATTTTAAAAGACTTTGCAGTTAAAATTAAACTCCCAGCTTTGTGCTACATAAATGAGCATTCAAAACAAATATTCTTGTTTAAAGTCATCTGTTTGATTAATATCTTTATCAGTAATGATTATCCAGTGGAAAAGCAGTCACCTGGCTATTCCAGTGTAGCTACTGAAGTCACCAGCTGATGTTCAGGCCATTGTGTCTGTGTGTGTTTTGCATCAGCGGTTGTCATGGCAGCTGAGAAGTGTCTCAGAGACACATGGCTCGGCTGAAGAACGTGATGTCCAACCTGATTATTATGCTTCATTATTGCTCTTCGGTTTTTCAACCTTAAATAAGTTTACCACAATAAATAGAGTTGTGCAATGTAATTACTGTTTCCTTGGAATCCAGAAGTTCTTTTAGCAAAAGATAATATTTACCTTATTTCTTAATGTTTAAATATGTGCTTGCTTCTTTTCTTTTTAACTCTCCCCAGCTATTGGAACCAGTGGCTTCAGCCCAAGACAAACTCACCAGTTCTCTCCGCAGATTTACCCTTCCAAGTAAGGTTTCTTTTATTTTTCTTTAAAAAATAAGCAGCATCCAACTTCATTTGGATCTTTAATTAGATCCTTCTGCTAGATCGGGGCTTTCTGACTGCCTTTGTTTGCCTGGATGTCTGCAGCTTATGCACTCTTGAAATCTGCCGTCATTATTATCTTGCAAAAATTTCCTTCGCCATTTATTGTTCTTTCTCCATGTATATGAGCCATGTGATGTTATCTGTCGTATGGCTTGGCTGACTGTGTAGAACGAAGGAGCGACCGCCATAAGGAATTTGTCAGTTTGCAAACGTGGTGGTGTTGTTTTGGGGGTAAAACTTAGTTCTCGTTCTTCCTGTCCTCCTTTCTCACAGTTGCTTTTTGTTTCTTTTCTCAAATAGCAGAACATATCCGCATATTCTCCCTACCCCTTCATCCCAAAACATGGCTGCGTATGGACAGACACAGTACACCACAGGAATGCAGCAGGCCGCAGCTTATGCGAGCTACCCCCAGCCCGGCCAGCCCTATGGCATCCCGACTTACGGTAAGATCGACACACATCACACAGATTACTCCTCCCGCTGAACAAGTCCCTCAATAATGCCACTGTTCTTTCAATTGTAAGCAGGCAGAAAATGAGAACTAAATACTTTTCCTCGCTGAAGGTCAGAACCAAGACCTTGCTCATACCAAACCACGTTCCCACAGAAAAACAACTGCAGCAGAGATGCTGAGTTGTTGTTTGGTGCCTGTATATTCTCAGTCTGTGCAATAAAGAAGAATTTGCTTGCGAAGCTCTTCAGATAGATCAGAAAGATTAGTGATGTAAATCTGAAAACAGAAACTGGTTTCCTCTGGCATTGCGAGAGAAAGCACAGAGTACATGGCTTTATTTTTGCAAAGTCTTTGGAGTGTTTTGACCCCAGAAAACCTTCCAATATGCGGAGGAATTTACTGTGTTTATTTGAATGGAGTCCTGCAGCCTACCGTTGCATAAAAACTACAACTGTGGTCGATTCAGCCGACCGTGTAACTCACAAACACAAGCAAAATGTTTTATTGCTCGTGCATCTTTTCACTTGTGACCCATATGATGATAGTAATAATCATTATTGTTGTTATCTCTAAAATAAACAGTCATAGTGCAAACATGCTGTTGGTTTTACAGCCCCTCGTATGATTGAACCCAGTGAAAGATAATATTACTAAACTACAGAGGATAGCATAAATCAGTTACCAGATAATCACAGCTCATCCATTGCGATTAGTGTGTTATGTTAACAGACAGAGTCAGTGTCCCTTTGCTGTGTCCAGTGTAATTTAAACCTGTGTTGACTGTTGTCTGTGCATCAAACCGATCTGGTGTCACTAACTGATTTAGGTCCATTGTGGGCAGGCATAAAGACGGAGGGGGGTCTGAGCCAGTCCCAATCCCCGGGACAGACAGGCTTCCTGAGCTACAGCTCCGGCTTCACCACGCCACAGACGGGACAGGCCCCCTACAGTTACCAGATGCAGGGTGAGGACATAGTTGTGAATTCTTTATCTCTTCTGAACAGCTTGTTTGGGTGTTTGCATGATGTTAAAATGCAGCATGGAAAATGGTTAACTTTTTTTTCATGGTTCAATTTCTTCCATCTGTTTGGTTCATATCTTTGTGTCCCTGTTTCAGTCCGTTATCAAAATACTCATCTTCTGGTTAGACAACCAAATATGTTTTATGGTATTGTTTTTTTAAAAAGAGATTATAGAAATAGGTCTCTGTTCCTGATTTAAGCTTTCAGAGGCAGACTGACTCAGGACAGTCCTCGCCTTCACCCCAAACAATGATTGCATCCTGGTGGTGTTATGTGCAGCCACACCAACTGCCTCCCTCTATTCTCTTCTTAAAAGAATCAACAAAGATGGGAAAATGTTAGGCACCAGTCATGTCGCTCCCCAGCCTTTGTTTTTTTTTTTCCCCTGTGATGATATTTGTATTTGTTTAAGCGCTGTGAACATACAGATTTATGGCTTGAAACCGATAAAAATGAGTTGTTTCACCCTGCCACTGGCCCCCTTTTTTCTTTCTTTCTATGTATTCATCAAGTCAGTTTAAATATAGACGCAGTGTTTCTAGTTCTCTTTCTCCTCTCATTCTCATTTTTTTCACGAACAGCAGTTAACTTGCCATTAGCTCCATCTCTGTGTAACATCTAAAGTGTGACAGTTGAAAATATCACCACAACTTGCTGAAAAGCCTTACAAGTTTTTTGCAATAAATAATGCCAGCTCAGTTGCAGATGTTGCGTGGGGAAGCCTCTTTTCTGCAGTTCTTAACCACATACAGTTGGCTACGGTCAGGGTTTTGCGGCACCCATAAGAATACCTGAAAATGGACAGTCAAAGAGAGAGAGAAGAGGGGGGAAAGGCCAGAGCATGTGCAGCAGGGTGAACAAGCTGCTCTCTTGCCCTCAGTGGTTTAACTCACGATGACAGCATTATGTGCCCATTCATCTTCTGAGTATTAAGCTCAGACTCTCTCTTTCTTTTTTCTTCCGTCTATCTCAGTGTGTCCCTCACTCTGTCCTGCTATCTCCTGCTATTGCACGCAGTACGATAGCGTTAAGTGCGTTAGTAATTGACAGCCATGTTGGATGACAGATTGACCACTTTTCTGGCTCTGGGTTCTCTAACTGTGGCTCTGGCCTTCCGCCACACCATCATCATTAGTCTTTCTGGCCTATTGATCTCCCTGGGCGATGTGCCTTAGGCCTGGGTGTCCCAGCCGAAGACTATTTTTCCACATCTGATACTCCACGCTCTGTCAGTGTCCCTGCAACAAGCCTGTGGCCAGCTGTCAAGACTGAGGACGATTAAATTAATGCTTTCGCTCCTTTGATTTCATGTCTGGTCCCATGAAGCTTTGCGTGGGTTCTGAAGCTGTGTCACCAGTCACAAAGTAGACAACATGCCATGTTGGCCAATCTGTTAATGATGCTTGATGTAACATATCTCATGGATTTCCAGAAAAAGGCGAAAAAGTAAAATATGACAGCCATTAGATTGACGGTGGGATGGAGCAGATGCTAATTTAGGTGAATAATTGGATTGTAACATTCTGTCCCAATGAAAGTGTGATTTGAAGAAGCTGAAGTCTTAGTTGCCTTTTTTTTTCTTCTTTTTTAAAGTAGACCCCATCTGGTCTTCATAGCCTATTCCCAAGTGGAGCATACAAACTTCTGCTACAAATATTGTGCACTGATGATAGACATAGCCCATGGCAAGGGGACTGATCAAGCAAAGCAAATGGACTTCCAATTGTGGAGCCAGAAGGCAAGAGGGAAGGAGGAGAGGGGGGAGGGATGTTGTCTGGTCTTGAGTGAGTGAACTAACTGGAGCAGGACAGGGGGAGGGAGAAGAAAACATGCCCCCCGGGGAACCACAAGACCCCCTCTTCTCCCCCTGCTATAACCAGCACCACCACCACTCCCAACAGCATGGGCTCATTCTCACCGGGCTAGCGGGGGTCCCTCCAGCTTTTATGTGGCTCCTTGTTCCCCACAGAGCAGCCCTCAAATGCTGCCAGTGAGAGCTTTTATGACTGTTTGAAATGTGCATTAGGCTAATTTGTTGTCCTTCACAGCCTTACTCCTTCTTGTCTCCATTGTACTTTCACTTGATGTTGAACTTTCTGCAGAGTACAAAAGTTGTGGAAATCCCCCTGTTGGCCTTGAAACATTAAACAAAACAGCACAGAGAGAGAGAGAGAGCGAAAGAGAGGACAGTTCTTATGAAAATTACTGGTAGAGGTTGGGATGAAAAACATGAAATCTGCTGCGTGTGTAATTGCTAGATGTACTGCATGAGATTGTTTGAATCTTTTGAGCTTCATTAGTTACTGCGTTGTAACCACTTTACAAGGCAAATACCCCACTGACAAAAACATACGCTACACAGTCCTCTTTTTTCAGTGTTACCTTTCATACCTTTCAGCCCCCCCACCACACTGTCCCTCCATCCACACACACGCAAACATTCCCAATCATTCCCCCTTTCCTGAAAGCTGCTTTACGTTTGTCACGGTGTGGGAGGGCCTTTCTGATGGGGCCAGTGACCAGAGGATGAAAGGAGCTCCCTGTGTTTGTCTCTGGCAACAAAGGTGTAATTACGCCCCCATTTAAGAACAGTAAATTTATCTCTTAGCTTGTTTTCACCGTAGTAGTGGGGAGACCTCTTGGGCTTTGGGAGCATCACGGATTATAATAAGGGAAAAGATGTTTAAAGCGTGTTCAGTGATGTCCCATGTGACTGTGTGCCTGAGCGTGTTTTTAATTTGTGTGGACAGAAACAATTATCGGGGTCCTGAGACTGTGTGAATGGCTATACTTTTCTTTTTAATGCTTTATTTGTAATTAAATCTTTAAATGTAAAACTCTTGGCACTTTGTAGAGAAAATGCCATAAAACTAATACACCTTTACTATATATTATATTATTTTCATGCAATAAGCAAGCACAAACTAATGGAAATTAGTTGTGTCACGTCCTAATTATTTATCAAGTTAAATCCTCCCTAGAACGACTAAAGTCACTATTTTTCGCAGTGAACACTTTATGATTAAATGCTCCCTTCTTTATGGCCAAGACAACCAGAGCCTGAAGGGAGGAATCTGCTATATATGTTTATTTATTCACAGCCATTGTGTGTCATTATGAAACTATTCGAGTCCAGTTTCAAACTGTTTAGCTCTTGGACCACAATAGGCTCTTCTTCCTGCTGTTCTCTGGCTTGACATGACGATACAGGTGGTTGGCTGCTGAGGAGAGAGGCTGCGTCCCACAGGGCTGAATCAGCGCCCCTGCCCTATAAATCATGACTTGTACATTATTAAGCCATTAGATGCTATCAGCCCTTTTGAATGATTTAATTACCCTGAAGGACCATCCTTTGAGGTAGCGAAAAGAAGAGCATACATATTCATTAGGACTGCTCAGTCTTCATTTTGTATACATCTCCATGTCACTACAATGCCCCCCTCTAAACACCCGACCCCCTCCAGCACCCTCATGCTCAGTCCCAGTGAGTTCACTGTTTCCACCCCTTTTTCACCCCCGTCACCCCACGCCGCCCTTCAGTAGCTCTCACACAACAGTCCCCTGTGTTTCTCACATTGTGCGGGCTTGGAGGCAGGTTCCCTCCTTTCCACTCCTCCGCCCCTGTCACTCATCAGGCCTGATCCAATCACTGATAAGGAAGGAAGAGAAAGATAAGGCCACTGTTAGGAGCGCTCCCCGAGGCTTAACTCTGTTCACCTCCTCAAGTAGTTGTTTAAAAGACTTACCTTTATTTTTCCCCCAACAATGCACCATTTCTAGCAGTTTTTTAAATTTCTGTTTATCTTTGATATAATGGACCATGCATAAATCAAAGTTTTATTGTTCTTGTCCCTTAAGGTGGTACTTTCACCACAACAACAGGACTATACACAGGAAACAACTCCCTGACAAACTCAACTGGCTTCAACAGCACACAACAGGTAGCTGTGCACGTCTTCCTTATCTTTCCGCTTTTCTGATCTGGCATCAGTTTACAAGCTACAAGTTCATAGTTAAATTCTGTAAGATTCTGAATCTGGAAATCTTTATGAAACATGCACATTGATTATGTTCCATTTCTTCCATGACGCCGTCACACATAAATCACTCACCATGTCAAATGCTTTGTACAGAGGATTATCTATTGTGCCTCCTTGAACACATCTGTGTTATGCCACAGAAAAAAAAGACAAGAAAAAAAAGAAAGACAGTCATCCAGATGTGGGACAGGACAGACATGTGTTTGCAGTTATTTTTTTGGAATCTGTGCTGTAAAGTAGCAATGCTGGTGCAGGACATATCTCAGATTGCTTTGCCAAACCACCTACTTGTCTCCTTTTTGATCAAATTGTCCTCTCTCACATTTGTCTCTTCAACTCCACTGTCTTACCTTGTCTTTCTCTGCAGGACTACCCCAGTTATCCAGGTTTTGGCCAGGGCCAGTATGCGCAGTATTACAACAGCTCACCCTACACTTCACCCTACATGACAAGTAACAACACCAGCCCCAGCACGCCTTCCACCACCACCACCTACACCCTTCAGGAGCCACCCGCTGGCATCACCAGTCAAGCCCTTACAGACAACCCTGCAGGTAAGAACAAAAGCATGGTCACAACAGTGGCCTTGTTTAATATGAGAATCGGGAGTTTGACGGTGGTTAGAGCAATAAACAAACATTAAACTGAGCCTTCTCCTTCTCAGTGACTGGAGGTTGCCCTCACAAACAGCGCACGAGTTAAATGTCAGAAGTCTTAACTTACAAATCAGAAGCAAGAGACGATTTCAGCCTAAACGTCTCGTGAACCACAGTGTGGTGAAGAAGAAAGAAAAATGCTCAAATTCAAATCAGATGTAGAATTTTCCATAATTTCATGTGGCATTAATGCATGATCTGGCAATTGAGATTGTATCTCTATAAGTCACTCAAAATTATATCACTGTGTTTAAAATTTTCATCAAACAACACCAAAGATAGACAGAGTTAACTTAACATAATTTTAAACAGACAGTCCTCCAGTTTAGATAAATGACATCTCTGCAATTTCTTGTTGGCATGCACTATGTTACCTCTTGTTTATTAAATCAGCGCGGAGCACAATAGCTCTTCTGTGCTCCAACTGATTGATGATATGCTTGTTATCTGCAGTCCTAAATAATCAACCTCTGAATGATGTCTCGTACATCCTGTCTGTTCTGCATCAAGATAAACGCTCATTTAGAAATATTTTCTAGAACCAAATAATAGCTCATCTTCAATCTGCTCCTTTTATGCTCCCCTTCCTCCTCCTTTCCTTCCTTTCAGGAGAGTACAGTACCATCCACAGTCCATCAACCCCCATTAAAGATTCAGATTCGGATCGATTGCGCCGGGCCTCGGATGGAAAGTCACGTGGCCGTGGAAGAAGGAACAACAACCCATCACCGCCGCCCGACTCTGACCTTGAGGTAGGGTGAGCACGCTACCTTGGCGACAGACAGCCTCGCCCTGTCTGAGGCACGCGGACATTAATCCAGTTACTGTATGGCTGCCACACCAACTTAAACACTTGATGGGCATGAATTGTTTAACTATTGATGGATTATTGATGCATTGTGGAATATATGACTCATCTATTAACGCATATCGTATATAAGGTTCTCATGCATGACTTGTAAACAAACAAAAAGGCACGTAATTTTGAGTCATCACTCAAGTGAACAGAAGATACTGATAGTGACCATATGTCAAAATAAGCTCCTCTTAATTTCAAGGGCTCTTCATTAATATGGTATTAATCTGAATGAGGATAATAGCAGCCATTATAGCGCTGACATCATGGCATGTTAACATATCTAGTTAATTAGTTTGTCACTATTGATTAGTCTAATGTAAAGGGCAATGGGTGGAATGTGTGTAGTGGGGTGATGAGAGAATTGTTGCGGTGACCAACCCAAGCAAATGGATCCTGGTCCCTGTGGCACACAAAAACACGCTCCTGGCCTATTGACCAGGAGGATCACCTTGCAGCCCTACAGAGTGCCCCATTGATTTTGCTTCTTTTCTCTCTGTTTTTCTTCATTTCTTTCTCCGCCCCCCTCCTCCCCGTCTCTCCAGCGAGTTTTCATCTGGGACCTGGATGAAACAATCATCGTTTTCCATTCCTTGCTTACGGGTTCTTATGCCAACAGATATGGACGGGTGAGTGACGTCAGGCTGTGGCAGCGGCGGCAGTTGCACTTTATCAGCAAAACGCATAAATATTAAAAGGAAAGTATAAGGACCAGCGTGGGGGTAATGGCAACTGAGTGGAGGATAGATTTCACTTTGCTCCGAGTCTGCAGCACGAGGACGGGGCAGAACTGGATGTACAGATAATTGTTTCTTTTTTTAATAGCTCCAATGAGGCCTGGCAAGTATTTGGCTGCTCTTTGCAGCTGTTGGAGCTATGCGGGGCTGGTCGGGGCTCGGCTGCAGGGGCTCGCAACAGTTGCACTCTGTCTGTCTATTGACACATCTTGAGTGTTCCTTTCTCCTTCAGAAACGCCACATTGTTAGTTTAATTAAGTGCTTCTCAATCCATCCTTTTCAGGCAGGGATCTCCCTGAGGACCCTGGCAAGAGTCTGAGTCCGCCAAATGTGATTCTTTTACGAGACAGAGGTTCTCGTGAATATGCCTGAGTTAGAATAAAATAAAATTTAAAAAAATATATAGCCCATATATA
>JAOWBL010000013.1:7454026-7484412 GCA_028564865.1 Zenarchopterus dispar
CATACATATACATAAAATATATATATACATATACATAAAATATATATATAGTTACCCAGTGATTATGTATACAAATGTATACATTAATCTTAACAAACATATTTATTATTGTAGCTTTAACTGATTTTCTATCCCATGTCTGTGTGTGTTCTCATAAGATGAAGAGTTTACTTTTCCAGGCCTTGCTATTTGTTGTTTCATGTAAATTGCTTCTCTAAATTTAAACTTTCAAAACAAACAATTTGGGAAATAAGGCAGAATCTTATTCTCATGCCTTCATTGAGGTCGCAGCCTCTATATTGCCATCTAAGTGCACCATCCTCTCTGTTTTTTTCCGTGCAGATACAATACACATCAGTTTGAAAACGTCTTGATGTCAAATCATAAAATGATCCACATTTTATTTTATTTTGTCTACAAGCAGCATGTCAAATCGCCAGTTGTTTTGACTATAGATTTGTCTGGTTTTGAAGTCAGAAAATGACATATTGCTCCTCATATGTCAGAGAGCTTAGTGTCTGCGGCTCATGCTCTGTGCCTTTGTTCTGGTATAAGGGGGTGTTTGATGGGGGCAGTGTTTTGTTTCTGGGGTGAAGGAGGGCTGCCCCGCGACCCTCCACTGTTTATTTACTTTATTTGCAGCCCTGCATGCTGGGCTAAGACAGAGCTGAGGCTTAGGAGAGCTGTGGCTCCGTGATGAGGGGCTCTCGTACCATACACTCACACACAAACACACACACACACAGTAACCCATAGGGCTCTCCAGTGCACTGCTCTGAAACAGGAAACATTCCTGACTCCATAAGGGCCCGTTCCATCAGAGCTCATATAGGATGTGACAGCCACTACAGTCCCTCTCACTCTTGTTTTCTCCTTTGTTCTCTGTTTTAATCCGCCTGTGTCAGTTAAAGTCACCTTTTCCCCCATTTCTCTTCTTTCATCAGGCTCCAACTTGTTGCCACGATCACATTTAAAGCAATATTATAAAAGTGAGGAATGCCTCCTCACAGCAACCGCAGAGGACATGACGCCCAAACCTACCAGAGAAATGGATCTGTAAAAAAGAAAGTGAAGCAGCAACCGCCTTTCCTCTCCTCCATCTCCCTTCTGTCTGCCACTCGTGTCATCTCCATCTTAGTGGGACACACACACAAAAAAAGTTACAAACAGCTCACTCCCTCTCGCTGGGCTTAGCTTGCTATAAATAGATGTGTATCTGAGCGAGTGTGCATCCACACTTTCTCTCACTCACTGTGACCTCCCTCCAACGCTTTTTTCTCCCTCATACACACATAAACACGCTGCTGCTCTTATCAGCCTTCTAATTGGCATCAAGGCAGCTCACCCCCATAAAGCTGATGGCTGGGGCCAGCTGTGCTGCGATTGGGCTGGCTAGAGCTAGAGCTTAAAGTGGGTGGGGATGTGTGTGTGGGTGTGTTATTGCTAAGGGGCTCAGAGGAAGGGTGGACTCGGCGCCCCCCCTGGAAGCACTGACATCTCAGGACAGGTGGTGCTGGAGCATTGACAGCAGCAGCACTTTGGCCTTCTGGCCCGCTTGTATCCTTAACTCCCTCACTGACTGATTGTTTAGATTTAATTGGAAGGATTCACTCGCGCCACAGAGGACTGCTTTTTCCCACCAAACCGGTCCGGACCGCTAAATCGCCCTACAGCAGCAGAAAGTTGGGAAGAGGGAGATGGTAGCCCGTTGATGCATTAGACTTAATTGTTTTTGATGAATTCTTACTGAAAGATTGATTCTGACTCGAGGGGTTAAGAGGACGGAGAAAGCTGAGAGAAGTGGGGATTGAGCTCTACTTGTGTGGTTTGCGCTCTTGTCATTTTAGTGAAAACATAAGCATTGTGGGATGTGACAGCTAATCAGTAGAAAGCTCAGGTGTGTCTTTAGGTGGTTTAACTCCGTAATCCCTGCTTCTGGTCCTGCCTTAAACACAGCCCTCACCCAGCTGCAGGGGAACCTCTTCCACAGACAGCCATTGTCCGTTTCATCCTTTACCTGCCCAAGACAATTTACTGATTAGAGATTTAAGGTATTAGGGAAATTCAGGTTGTGTAAACACAAATAGGAAAGAAAACACTTCTCTGCAGCTACAGAATTAATGACAGTATGAGTTTGTTTTTGGAGACATTTTTGTTTTTTCATCAAGTTAATAACAGTCTGGTATCTTAAATCCTCTACACTTCCCTATGAAAAAAATATTCTTAACACTCTTTGTCTGATCATTATCCTTTAAAATGGAGAATTGAACACATTGTCACATGCTCATTAACTATTTACATATTAGTTCGCTTCTTTTGAGGTATTACCTTACAGACAGTACAACCATATCACCATTACAATGCGGGTCATGTTACCGGCAGAGATCGCGATTTAAAGGAAGAGACTGCAGTTGTCTGACGCAGGGCTCTAAAGGTGGCATTTGTAGTTATTTATCCATTTTGCCCATAAACCACCAGAGTGGCTGTCAATCATCAAAAAAAAAAAAATCAAGAAGAATAGAGTTATATTACAATGTTGTACCTAGAGAGAAGTCAGATGATGCGTCAGCACAAGTATTTGGAGTAAGGACTATTTATGAGGAGGCCATGACCCCCCCCAGCCCTTCTGATTGACCACCCGTTCTGAGAAGAGACATGCTTTTACTGCATTCATTCAAGTCTGTGGCGTTTCTGATGACTATTCTGGTTCCTCTCAGAGGGTCGTAAACGGAGCCCGAAACCCTGGAGTCCATGTGAAGTCTTCTTTTATGAGGAGAGCCTGCTGTGGAATTTAAAGGGTTTCTGTGTTAATTGAGTGACTCATAGCGACTATCATTACTTTCTGCACTACATTATTAGTTCTACAAACAGAAAATAAAAAGTAAAAATCTCAAGCATGGTTTTTGTGTTTAATTTTTTTTTTTTTCTCTCTCACAGGACCCGCCAACATCTGTATCGTTAGGTCTGAGGATGGAAGAAATGATCTTCAACCTGGCTGACACTCACTTATTCTTTAATGATTTAGAGGTGAGTCCAACTGTGCGCTGTTTTCTGATTCTGAGAAAATGACTTTTGTTTGCATTGTGATGATTTTCATGGCTAATTGGAAAATCTTAAATTAACATATTCCAACAGTCAGTCAGTTAAAATTTTTTAAATTTTGGGAAAAGCAGCAACAACTGCAGAAATAGCATGGGGTCTGTCTCTCAGTTATCCATCCAAATGTAGTGAAGTATTACCTCAGAGCCCAAGGGATACCATGAATTTTGCATGTGCTGTCAGTCGCCAGGGTCAGCGGTCCATCCCCCGCCTCCACCTCCTTCCCACTTCCACGGCAGCTAGTGCAATTTGTCAGGCTCTAGTGTTTCTGTGGCTGCTCTGTCTGACTGTGTGTCACGCTGTGTGCTTGGTGTCACTGTCCACCTACACCACATGGCCTTCCGTCACAGCATGAAATCCCCCGCCGTCTCCCTTCTCATGCTCCCCACCTCCCCACCCCCAATTCATGTACAGCCAGTGTAAAGTCTTCCCCTGGGCCATCGGGATAGACGGATCAGGACAGTTTGGGAAGTGTGGGAAGAGTGCTTGCGTGCGTTGCGTGATGTCTGAGGATCTGCTTCACTCGAGGTGAAGATGAAGCACAGACCAGGGGTTTAGAGATGCTTATAGCTTCAGACTATTTATTTAAATATATACAGTATGAAGCACACCTTCTCCTATCAAACCTTACCATCCATGCATATCACATATAGTGATAAACAAAAAAATGTTTTTACTCACTCTGACCAGTTCTCTGGCTTCAGTTTCATTGAGTTTTTTATTTCCTTCATTTTTGTACATACCTCTTCCCCTCAGCCTCTTTATCCTGGCGAATCTGAGCCCACCGACCTTCCTCTTTTCCTCACTGTCTTGCTTTATGCTGACCTCACAGGAGAGGAAATGTTTTTGTTTGATACTTAAGTGTGAAGAGATCTGTGGCCAGTCTGCCAAGTCTCATTACTCACCACCGTGTTCGGCCGCGTTACATGAAGCAAACCCAAGAAAAGGGGAAAAAACACAAGACCGAGAGTGAGAGAGAGAGAGAGAGAGAGACTGAGAAAGAAAACGTGCGTGGTCCTCCAGACGGACGAGTGACTGAGATTCCAAATGCAGTCTTTGTGATCAAAGTTAATTGGCTGCAATTGGCTGGTTAAATATTTCCTTATGCCCTGGCCATGTAGAAAAAAATTCTAGCTGCACTTTATTTAATAGATGTGCCCCAGTCATTTGAAAAAATGGCAGTTTGTGACAACTCTTAAATGTGGTTTTGCTCAACATCTGTCCCGTGTTTTGATTTCTTTTCATGTGATGAAACTGTTCACAGATGAATTGGCAGCTCAGACTACTTATAAAATTATTTGAAAACCCAGCGCATATACTTCTTCTGCTCTATCTCAGTAACAAAATTATTAGATTTTGTTTTGACACTTAAAAGATTCAGATTTTTTCCAGCTTAAACTATCATGACTGAAATAGCTGAATGTGGTCTGCGTGAGGAATGCTTTTTAAAATGTCCAAAGTACAGACCCCTCCGCAGACACTGCGATGATTGTCATAAATAATCATGGGAGAGAAGAAGTGACATTCTCTCGAAGGCATATTGATCTCCCCTCTTAAACTAAGCCAGGCCAGTCTGAGTGTTAAGTGCCAGTTCTCAGCAATGCCTAACCAGTTGTGTTTCCTCTCTGCTGATTTACACTCCTCCATCTCTGATAGAGCTAAATAGAGTGCCACTATAAATACCGCAGCCAGCAGCAGTTATGTATTTAAGCATGTGTAGAAATGCATATGGTCCATCTAATTTAGTCTAAGCCATAAAGGGAGACCCCAGAGGCCGTGTAGAAACACAGGTGCAGAGTTAGTGGCCTAACGGTGTGTGTGAGGATTTCATCCGAGCCTCAGTGTTGTCCACTTGCCAGCCCCAGCACAGAATAATACTAAAGTAAAACAGTTTTAAGTCATCAGGCTTTTTTTTTTACAGGGACTCGAAACATCATTTTTAGGCATAATGTTGCACCCAGTCTACAAATGTGAGAGCGAAGTCACTCGTCCTAGTGTGTGCATTATGTGTGTTCAAGTGTGGATGTGTGTGTGAGTGGAGGCCGGACCGTGTTGATAGAGCTGGTGAGTGATGATTCGGGGGAAAGTCATAAAAAGAAAGAGGGCATGCCGAAGGGGTCAACAGGGATCAGTTTCACCCTTATGTCTCTCTCTCTTTCTCTCCCTCTTTTTCCTCCAACCTTTTTCTGGATCAGTGCTCTCTCTCTCTCTCTCTCTCTCTCTCTCTCTCTCTCTCTTTTTTCTTCACTCGCTGTTTTTTAGGTGGGTCTCTGAAATACTGCAGCTTCTCCAAAAGACTTCCCCTCACACACGTGCAAATCTCTATCGATCGTCCATTTTCTGCTCGGCCCTTTACCAGACGGGTGTAGGATTGTATGAACAGCACAATCTGTTTTTATCATCAAAAATGCTCTCAGTGAAGGAAGTATTAGGAAAGTAATTCAAGGCAATATGATCTTTATTGATGTGATCACTGTATTAATTTTTTCCATGTTAAAAAGTTGTATTTCAATAGCTGCTGAGATAAACAAAGTCAGTTTTATATGCCTTCAGATCAAATTTCAAACCTGAAATAAAACCAGGATTTGTTGTAATTTGTCAATCAAGTGCCATAATATAATCGAAATGGATTATTTTTATTTGCATAATGAAAATGAACATTTGTTTTTGAAATAATGTCCTCTTGAGGTAAATTGTATCGATTAAAATATAATAAGTCAACCCAACTGGAGGGCTGCGTGTGCAGTTAGCTGACGGTCCAAAGTGATGTGGGTAATGAATCCCACCGAGGTTGAGTTCACCGGGAAGACTGACAGCTCTGCTGTGACTCAGGGTGTGAGTTTACTATAGGTGTGTTGCTACAGCCCAAGCCCCTAACGCTAAACACAATGTGGGAACCAGGGGCCTCTCTCTAGCTGGCCGAGCCCCCTGTGATCCCCTCTCAGTGGGATACGGGGGCTGCCGTCTCCCACCTCCTCAGGATGAGAAAACAACCCTCCCTGTCTGGAGAACAAAGGGCATGGGGGCAAACTACTCACAGGGAGAGAGTGGGTGAGAGGTCTCGAAAGGTGGGAACATTTTAAATGAGTCCTCTGATGCATCCGCACACTCAAAAGCATGTGGAGCTGCGAAAGTCTCGCATGCAAACACATGCGTGCTTTACAAAATGCTCATGAAAGTGTCCACAAAACTCTCACACACACATACCTGGGTAGCAGCCCCGTAACACTGTACGCTGACTACTTTTTATAGCTCCCAGCCCACAGTCACAGGGTTGAAACCTCCTCTGTCACTCTCACACAGGGGCTGGCTGTTAATGAGAGATGCTGTGAAAGTCATGGTTACCTTTACCCGGCTGAAATGGTTCTCCAGAGCCTCTCAGCTTAGAGCCATTCTGTTAGTTTTACGTCGCACTGCAGAGCCCTGAACTAGCCTTCCCATAAGACCATAAGGTATTATTATCGTATTTATGTCTTTTTTTATTATTATTATTAATAGCATGCTTCTGAATATAGACAGTACCATTTTCATACATTTTGACTTGCTTTGGTTCATACAGGCTGATGCATTTCTTCATTTGCTTTTCCACTGATGCAGCACCTCTGTCATGTTCCTCGACATAACTCCATCAAATCTTAATGAGAGGACATTCATGTGTTCTGAAAAGTTCATAAACAGAAAGTGGAAGTTTCAAACCCCCCCTTTAAGGCTTCACTCCGCACCGCTCCGCGTCACGCTCACCTTCCACCCAGCATCCCAACACGGCCGCTTCACACACCAATAAGAGCTGTGAGTGCACGTAAAATATAGAATTACTGTCTGGTGACAAATGATCATATTTAAGAATAGATTACTTGCCCTGCATCAAAAATAGAGACACCACCTGCACGACACAGTCCATGGGGGAAAAGAGGAGAAACTTGCTCAGATTTGTTCAGACACCAGTCCACTTGGCAGAAACAAACACTTTTATTGTGGATATGTTCGGTTCCCGGGGAAAATGCTGAAGTGACTGAGATCTGATACAGCACTTAATGTTGCTCACTTTGAGGAGCGGGTTGGACATGAAATGACAAAAAATTGGAAAGAATGAGCAGCAGCACATCTATCACGCATAACAAATCTATACTTTAACTGCCTACCTGTGGGGTGTTCCCTTTTTTAAATTTTTTTCCATCTTTTCAGACACAGAGCTTGAAAGACCTAGTTTCTTGAAATACATTTAGTTTCCTAGCCGAGCTCTGTCTGTATCTTTTCTCCTCAATGGGATTTTTTTCAGATGTTTTTCTTTATTTTTCATCAAATCAGCATAGATTTCTCTGTACCTGTGCTTTGTTTGGCACTGCTGTTTGAATTCCTCGACTGTTCAAGCACAGATTGTGGATTGGAATGAAGTGGGTTTGAAGAACTCTCCCTTTGTTACCCACATCCTGTGTTTGACCCCCAGATAATCACATCCCCCCTCCCTCCTGCACCCTCTTCCCTCCCCCCTCCGTAGAAAAGGGTGCCTGTGGTGGGAACGGGAAAGGAAGTTACTGGGGGTCACAGACGAGGGGTGGGGGGTAGATGACAGCCTCTGCCGGTAGAGTGGCGGTATTGAGAACCTGCGAACCGTGGATGAGCCTTTTTCACATGGCATTAGCCTGTAGGCTCACAAAGAATGTTGTGATGATGGCTGTTGTCGCTCACACTGCGACTTTGACCACCTACCCCCACCCCGGCAGAGCACACAGCTCACCTGAGGGGAAGGAGAGAAGGAGAGAGAGAGTGGGGAAAAACTGGTCCAAAGGGGAGTTAACATGCTTGTGTCCGTGTTTTGGTAACGTGTGCATGGCAGCGTTGCCCCAGCTTTCTTCTCCCTGCCCCTGACTGCTGCAGTCACCACTCTGAGTTCTTTCCAGGGCTACAGGAAGACTCGAGCCGTCATCACTGATTGCTTAACGACAGATGCCAAAGGAACAAAGAGAGCTCTGATAACTTCCTCCCCAGTGAAAGGTTTTCAGCACACTGGTGGACAGACAGAGAGAAAAAGGACGATCGAGTGAGATGGGGGCACCCTGAAGTGGAAGCATCCCGTCTTTTTCTTCCCTCCTGCACAGATAAAGACTACTTGGGAGCCAAGTAAACTCAACGACAAAAACGTCGCTGATGAAATTAACAGAATTACTCAGTGTTTGCATAGGGCGTAATTGCAACAGCTTCTGGTGGAGGGTCTTCACTCCTTAGTACAGTAGGAACATCTGGTGTGTGTTAGTAGTGATTGTAGGTTTTAGGAAGACCGCTGTTTACTTGGTGAGGGGAGAACGGAGAGATTCATTGGGAAAGAGGTGTTCAAAAGGCTCTGAAACTGGCCCTCAATACAGCAAGGAAGCCCTGCCAATCTATTGTCAGCACTACATTAAGAAAATAATCATAATATGTTATTTTCTCTTTTAAGCTTTCCACTAAATTCGCATGCATGAATTGCTTTATCAGGGCATGACTCTGAATTTGCTCCTGTGACTCTATTTTACCCGCAGTTCATCTTCCAGGTGTTTATTTGCCAAATGATAGTGTGAGCAGTAAAATTCACCACCTACAGTAATAGTTTCTTTCCATTCTCTCTGCCTCGACCTGCACCAGTCATGACTCTACGGTGTTTATGAGGCCCTCAGAAGTGGCTTGTAATGAGTATGTGTAAGGGTTACTGTACAACATTACCCGCAGCCACCTCCTCTATTAGCGTTCCCAGTCCTCCCAGGGAGCCGGTGCAGAGGTTTATACCAGCGCCAGCTGGGAATAGTAATTGTTGGAGTCTGCTCATTCTTCCAGCAGCTCTCCCTCTTTTTTTCCTAGTGCGCACACACACACGCACACACACACACACAGACGAGCTCCCATCTGGACATCCAAACTTAGTTCATCGTTTAATTAAGCATCTTCACTTAATTGAACCAAAAAAAAACTGTAAAAACACACAAAAACAATAAAGTTGGAGAGTGCAGGCGTTGGAACTGTAAGCCCAAACCGTTGTATTTATCTTGGCCCTTTTGAATCTTTGATGCTTTACATTTGTTAAGATTTGCTGTGTTTATTAGCTCTGAGCCCATGAAAAATCATTCATAATCAGGCTACGTTTATAACAGCTGCAGTAAGGCTTAATTACCGAGACTATGTGTGCGTTTCGAGTCCTTTTGGCTGAGGCTGAAGGAACGTAGGCATCGGTCCATAATTAACATGCTGAGTAACGTTGCTCTCAAATGTCTGTTTTAGATCCACGCTGCCTGTCACAGTCTGAAAGAGAGAGATTACACGGGCAGAACAGACATGGGGAGCCATTGTCAACAAGTAGACAGCATACAATTTAGGATGTTGTGCCAAATGAATGGTCCTGTACCAAAGCCGTGAAAGAGGTGATTGTTGGTAGATTGTGTCTGATTCATTAGTTGGTAATTACTGGATAATAGAAAATAATTTGGGGGGGTGAAAGGAGGCATTAAACCAAGGTGATGTTTTTGTTTTCCTAAACAAACAGACATGCCGCCACTACTTAAGAAATTAAATGCACCTATACGTGTGCTCCTGATAACATGTGGATTACTATGCATCCATCTCCACCCTCTCTACCCTTCTACCCCCTTATCGGGGTGCCACAGTCCCGGAGAGGAGGGGAGAAGAGGGGTCAGGGGGTCAAAGTCTTTTCCTCTTTGGATCTCGGGGCTTGCTGGGAGAGGCTTGGGGAGAGAATGGCTGCATTAGCGCTGGGGTTGGGGGTCAAGATTTTAATTCTGTTAAAGAACAGCTGGTTTGAGTTTCTCCTCGCGTCCTTCTTCCCTCCCTCTCCCCACAAATCCAGGGAGATGAAAAATTTGTTCAGAGGGGAACCAGTAAAATAAAAAAGGTTTATGGTCCAAAGCCCTTACCCTTACCCTGCTCCAGCATTAGAGAGGAATGTAATAACGTCAGCAGTTGGCCTCACTTAGATTGACTTAAAACAAGGAAGTCCTTTCTGTGTTTAGGTGTCTTAACAACCGGATGAAACTTAATTAAAAAGCTCAAAAAATTGGAAGGGACTTTTCATACTTGAAACCGGAGGAATTTTCTTTCTCGAGTTTCAATTTCCATGAGAAATTATTTTTGCTCTCGCAAAACATAAAACAGGTGAGACCAACCTTCTGGCAGTTATTTTATCGATCCATCTACGTAAAAGCTGCAGCGACGTTCAACTGAGCAATTACAAGAGAAACTGCATCATAGTAATATCAAACGCCGTTGTTGTGATTCACACTAGATTACGGCTGACTTCGACAAATGTTAAACTTAACATCATGTGAATTTTGCAGCCTTTTGATGTTAACAGGGCTGTTGCTCAACCTCCTGTTGTCTAAATTCCTCGTTACCCAGACTTTTCGCGAAAGAGCGCTCAGCTCTCCCGTATCCCCTCTGCTGTATTCGAAATGTGTTGATCTGAATGCCAAAGCAGGACTCCCTCACATCTTGAGCAGGCTGGTGGGGAGGAGAGCGTGGAGGAAAGGGAAAGGAGGGGGAGAGACACTAGAGCTCTCCTATAAATGGAAAACTAATAACAGATTTTTTGTCTGCTCTCTACTGCGCTCCTTTGCCGGCCGGCTGACTGACTGACTGGCTGGCTGGCTGGCTGGTTGGCTGGCTGGCTAGCCCCGGGGCTGTGTTGGTGTGTGGCGCAGCAGCAATCAGAGGTCATAATTTCATTGGCGGTTAGCATCAGGTTCAATTTTTCTAGTAGGTTACATTTACCAGAAAGTCTGGTTTGTGTTACCGTGTAACGGTGGAATCAGCGAAGGGCTGGAGAAAGCCTCTACCTTTCCAAAAGAAGCCAGGAACACCCCCCAAAAGAGGGGAAGAGGCATGTGCACATATGATTGGATATGCACAAACAAATACATAATCATGCACAGACTGTTAGAGCCCGTGCATGTTATGCTCATTAGTTTTATATTATTAGACCTTATAAAAGCTAGCCTGTGTGTATTCATCTACTATACACATATTTATTTGTAGTTTTAGACGCTGCTTTCCAGCAGCCCTGTTAAAATTTGGAAGAGCTGGTAAGAGTAAAGAAATGAAGGGGAGTTTGTTGAAAAAACTGAAGTAAAAAAAAAAAGAAAAGAAAAGAAAAGAAAAAAGATTTGTTGTGAAAAAGTGTCCTTTGCCAGAAAGGAAGGCTTTCTAAGTTGTGCAGCTAAGAGTGTTGTTATCAGAAGCAAATGTTTTGTGTTTTTCAGGAATGTGACCAGGTACACATCGACGACGTGTCCTCTGATGACAACGGTCAGGATCTAAGGTGCGGTACCGTCTCGCTTTGGTCGAACGCTCACTAATGGACAAGAAATGTCCCGAATGCGTTGCGGCTTGTGGTAACAAATCCCGTCTCTGTCTGTATTTTAGTACGTATAACTTCAGCGCTGACGGTTTCCATGCAGCAGCTACCAGTGCCAACCTGTGTCTGGCCACAGGCGTGCGGGGAGGCGTGGACTGGATGAGAAAACTGGCCTTCCGTTACAGACGAGTAAAAGAAATCTACACCACCTACAAAAATAACGTCGGAGGTAATCCCCAACAAGCAGCGCTCCTCTGCACTGATCTGTTGAGTAGAAATGACCCTACGCGCGTTTGTGTGAGTGCTTGCGAGTGTTCAAACGCACGCGCGTGCTAAAAGCAGGGGTAAATTTTGAAAATTTCAGTGGTATTCGGATGGCTGGTCCAACCCAAACAATGTTACCCTGCGTTTCAGGTCTGCTGGGCCCAGCCAAAAGGGAAGCCTGGTTGCAATTGCGAGCAGAAATTGAAGCCTTGACGGACTCCTGGTTAACACTGGCACTGAAAGCACTAACATTAATCCACTCAAGGTAGGACTTCAGTGGGGAAAATCCTTCCCAGTCCTGCACCACACATATATAAACTTGTATGCCGTGTAAATAAGGCAGCGCTATTCCAAGCTATGCAAAACACACACACACAAAGAAATGATGCTGTGGATTTGTCGTTTGGACAGCCCGTCTCCTCTAATTTTAACAAATAAGCCTGCTAAAAGATCTCATTTGAAAAAGGAACCAATTCTTCACTGTAGGACACGCTTTAAAGAAGTGAAGCATTGCTGCGTCTTTAGATTCTGCACATTGTGTTTTCTTTTGTCCTCCCTTGGCGGGATCTAGAATGATGTCACCTCTTAACTCTCCTCCTCAGGTCAAACTGTGTGAATATCCTGGTGACCACCACGCAGCTCATCCCTGCCCTGGCTAAGGTCCTGCTCTACGGCCTGGGAATCGTCTTTCCTATCGAGAATATTTATAGCGCAACCAAAATAGGTAAACGCTGTATTTTATGTTTGAGATGTGTGATTAGTTTCTGTTGTTAAGCCCGCTGTGATCAGGAAATCACTGTGATACGTCCATGCTTATTTATTTTAGTTTGCCTCGTGGTAATAGTTATGACTCATGTGCTACTTAAATGATAAGACTGTTACGGGCTGGAGGAGGGGGGAGGGAGGTTGCTCAGCTCAGAGGGTTGATGTTCCTCTGTGAGGGAATAGTCCTAATCAGCCTGGGATTATTTTCTTGGAGCGGGGCCTGTGCTGGGCCTCTGCTCCTAGATCTCTGCATATGAAACCACTTCTGCACATTTATGTCATTCCAAAGCAACAGGAACCCCCGCTCCTCCCTCCTCCAGCTCCCCACTTTTCCTCCCACTTTTCCCCTTTTCACTGTTTCAAATGCAAAATAAACACCAAGCTCCACTGTTGCAACAGGCCCATCAGTGTAAATGGGGGCAGAGAATAAGCTCCGAGTTTCTCAGGAGCACAGCGCAAGAGTGATTTGTCTATTTGTCCCAGGTTTTAGGAGCGGAGGGGCGAAGTTAATTCTTTTAAGATTGCCTTTATCCCGGGACTGATCTTATCACGTCTCTTTCTCGAATGCAGTGTTTACATTCTGCCTTATTTTGTAAGTGTGGTGTTCTGAAAGGGCTCTTGTCACTCTGTGGCTCTAAATCAGCGTGTGTGTGTGTGTGTGCTCATGTATTTGTTTGCATCCATGCATTGCTCCACTAACATCCTGCCCTCGACGTCTCCGCAGGGAAGGAGAGTTGCTTTGAGAGAGTAATTCAAAGGTTCGGGAGGAAAGTTGTTTACATTGTCGTCGGAGATGGGGTAGAAGAGGAGCAAGGCTCGAAAAAGGTAAGAGGTTTCTGAATGCCTCCACAAGATAAAACATACCTGCCATCTCCAAAGAAAGAAGGAAGGAAATCAGTGCTCCAGCCCTCCTGTGCAATCTCACTCTGCTTTCATTAGTTTATCCGCTTATAAGGCGTCCAAGTACAAGAGAGAGAGTCTGTGGTGTGTAATCAGCGCTCTTCCTCCACCATCTCAGGTTTACAGAGCAGGGGAGAGGGGGGTGGGGGGGTGGGGCAGATGGCATAATTATATATTCCTTCTTGGTGCTCTGAGCAGTGTGAATGCTGGATGTGTAATGTTAGACAAGCCCTTTCAGGCACGCTGAAGGCACATCGTAAAAAGAGCACACATAAAGGAGACTTAAATCATTGTTGATGAAATTAGAATATTTACTGCAGTGACAAGCTTGTTAGCACGAGATGGATCAAGATGCCGGCATCCTACTGTACTCTCAGGAAACACAGCCGCACCGCTTCAGATGAAGCCGACATCCTGCTCGTCCTTTTCTATGGAACTTGTCGGAGCTTGCTCCCCATCTTGTGCATTCAGCGTTTCTGTCACATTTGGGTGTAAACTAAGTGCGGCGCACAGCGAGTATACTCATTAGCAAATTAGTCAGCGGCGCTGGAGCATTTTTCTCTGACAGCTTCGGTGAGCCGCAGTATCAGGTTGAAGACGTGACTTTGAAAATCCTCCAGCTCTTTTTTTTTCATCTATTTGTCAGAAAACACTGAATACAATCTTGAGGGCAGATGAGGAGTGATTAGGCCAGCGATTAGGGAGAAGTAACAGACTTCGCCCTGGATGAAAGTGTAAAGCAATAGCTTTGTATTTTGAAAAGCGAACACACCCGGGGAACGTAGTCTGGAGGGACGATCGTGGAAATACATGCAAATATTTTTCCTCTGTCTTGAGTTGTTGGAGTGTGACATTGATGGAAGGATAAGGTGTTTTTTTTCCCATCAGAGTGGTGCGAGTCCCACGACACGCCACGGAGTAAAAGGTTTCTGTGTCAACATCAGAGAGGATGTGAAATAACACAACAATTTCACCCGTCAGGAGGCGCGGATCAGACGTGACACTGCGTGGAACTACAAAAGCAAATGTCTGAAAGTCCTCTGAAGTCCTCATTCCTTCAACTGGGAAAAAAAAAAAAAAATCCACAATCCCCGAAACAATTCTGTCTTCAGTTATTACCGTCGCCTGGGAGAGAAGGCAGAGATAACATCTCCAGCTTTTAAACTTAAAAGCAAAGACAATTTACAAAACAAAAAGCAAAGAGCTTTTTAAGGGTCAGTGCAGGCTCTCCTAAGCGGAACATATGCCTGGGAGAGGCCATACCTTTGATAAGGGGAGGGTAATGGGCTCCGCACACTGAGGAGCTGAGGACTCTACCTGACAAGCTCCTTTCATTCGCTGCGACTCAGGTTTCTCCCTCCGTCCTCTGCTTGGGAACAACAGCTCATTTGCACAGTCCTAAAAACACACCGGCAGGGCAGGAGGCTCATTGAAAAGACACCGCTGGGAGTTGGTTTCTGTCCGGGCTGAAAACTGGATTATTTTATAAAACAGCATGGTGATGCAGTGGAGGAATTAGTTAAAGGCCCAGATATATGATAGAACTGCACAGACCTGCCGGTGAGGGAGCTGCGGGAGCAGCGGCGGCGTGTTACTGATATGATTGCTTTTCCTCCCGAGTAACGGGCTGGTTTCGGCGTGAAGAATTTAAACTTCGTGAAAGTGGTAGGAAAGCCTGAAAGTAGCAGCATTTTCGATATTTAAATGCAGAAATCTCCAGCAAAAATAACTGCGATTTCTTTTGTGTTCTGCTTTTGACCACTTAATTGACTTTCCGTCCTAAAATGATGCCTGTATTCTTCCCGCAGCACAACATGCCCTTCTGGAGGATCTCCAGTCATTCAGACCTCATGGCCCTCCACCACGCTCTGGACCTGGAGTACTTGTAGCACTACACCACCACCATACACCCCTCTGCGCCTCAGCACATCAAGCAAGCTTTTTACCCTCCCACCCCCCGTCCCACGCTTTACCACAGCCACCAGAGCTCCACAGAGAACACAACCCCCCCCGCCTCTCTTCCCTGTGCTGCCTGGCATCTGTCTGTCACTACAAAAAGAAGAAAAGACGAGGAGAGCAGAAAAAAAGAGAAGCACGCCGTTAATGTGCTGACATACAGTCACACATCGTCTTAACCCTCAACTTTTTCTTCTTTTTTTTTTTTCTGCCGAGCGAGGGAGGGAAAGGTGAATTTACGGCGCAGCAGCTGCTTGCCCTTGGTTACCGTGAATCAGCCGCTTTCTGAAGCTGTCAGGGAGGTTTACGGCCCCCCTACCCCAGCCCCCGCCCCCCGTTTGCGCCGGGACTTCGTCAGGGTTCACGCCCACGAGGAGAGCAGCGCCATCGTCGTGCTCGCCTCGCCAGCCACAGACTGGTGGTGACATTTCTCCATCCCTTTAGATCACCCCCCCCCCACACACACACACACACACACACACACACACCCTCCCCACCTCCACCCCCACATCTTCTGCTCTTTTCGGTCTCCCCTCCAAAATAGGGCATAGAGACAGAGAGACTGCTCCAGCGTCGGCCCGGGAGTGCTGTGCTTCTTATTTATGAACAGAGACTTTGTAAAGTGGCACCGTGCCACCGGGAAGGTACCTCCACGACAAAAGACTTGTGCCTTTTGCAAAGTACTATTAATTTCCACCACAGTGAGAGGAAGAAACAAAAAACAAAAAGGGTTTTCTAATAATTTAAGAAAATTAACAAAAAACTTTATTTACAGTGCTGAGACAATCGTGTACAGAAGAAACCCTTTTTTTGTGTGTGTGTAAGTTTGTAATCACTGGACTATTCCCTCCTATATTCATTTAGGTACATGCTCTTGAAAGGTGGCAACGCTTTTTTAATTGAAGTAAGAAAGAGTAAATAGATAAAGGCATCCCAGCGCACACGACGCTTGTGCGACACCTGAAAGTGTTGACGTGCTCGAGTTATGTTTGATAAACAAATATGTAGATACAGGGATTTTGTGATCGACTGTTTAGTCAAGACCAAAAGCATGGATGTCAAGTGTCAAGGACCTTTCTTTCAATTCTGTGACGTTTCTCATCTTCATGGGAGCTTTCATTCGCGAGTCCTTTTTCGACACATATTTCAAAGTTTTTTTTTTGTTTTTTAATTCAGAAAGGTAGCTCACAACTTGTGTCCTTATGGCATTTCACCAGCTTGCAGCCCTGACCCCATATAACTGAAATTAAACTTAATTCTGATAAGGGTTTCAGAAAACGGCAAGCCCGGGAGCCATTTTAATGACAAATTTGAATAAATCTGATATTTAAAGAAGCAAGCTTGAATAGGTTTTATTATCTTTTATACAAGCACTATAAAAACTCTTGTACAGCAAGCGTAATTTTGTATGATGTAGTGTTTTTATTTCAAAGTTTGGACAAAAAAAAAAAAAAAGAAACCTTCTGTGTCCCTTTTTGAAGTAGCTGAAATCCACAAAGCCCTTCCTGTAGTTTTTCTTCATCTGTGGACGGGAAAAAAACAAAGAGAACAGTGAGAGAAAAGCCACTAACTTTGAGGGGTTTGTGAACTTACAGGACATGTGCTATCGACTGTGAATTTCTTAAACAGAAACCGAACTTGTTGCGTTTCTAATTTTCCCTCCTTTGCACATGATCACTGTTGGCCTTTGCATTTCATTTCGAATCCTTCTCTCCCCACCCCACTCTGTCTCCAATCGACTTCTCTCCCCCACACTCCGGGGTATCTACATATTGCTGCTAGATCAAGGTAATGGTAGGTAAATAGAGGAAATGTTTTATAGATTCATACAGCACGCTTTTATATTATGTTGCAATCATAAATGCAAACTGGAAATACTTTACACTACATGGGCCTCATTGTGAAAACTCGAGATTGTTGTGTCTGCAAAATATGTGTACAGATGTTTTTGACATTATTATTTGATTGTGTTTAAATTAATAAAACTGATTTGTGAACTGTTATTTGTCGCTCTGATTTTTGCTTTTTCCAGCATTCGAAAAATGTGTTCCAGTGACACTGAAATCCAGACCAAATACCACATCCATACACGCAAATTCTGTTGTTTAAATCGACAGAATACTTTTTACATCAAGGCTTTGAGTTTGTGGCTTTTTTTTTTTCCTTTTTTAAACTTCTTGAGGCTCCATAACTCAATCCAATACTTCACCCAAACGCTTCTGTGCATAATTCACATGTAGCAAACCACTTAAATCTTTAAGCGGGTTTAAATAAAACTTTAAAAAATATGCAGATATTTATGAGGCAGATTTTATGAGGTGGTCAGAGTTTAGACAGTGCAGTGTGTAACACTAGCCTGGATGGAGAAGAAAGTGTCTGGCCCCCAAAACCGCGCCGGAGAATTAAGCATGCATGGAATTTTATTTACGGCCGCACGGCACGCCGAGTATCCAGATCAATTATGTTTTCATGTCGAGCTCCAGTGATGGCCGAGGTGAAGCATGCGCCTCTGCCAGGCAGGACAAAGTAAAGAAAGTTGCTGCCGTCAGATTTTACCAGATGTTCCTTCTTTTTTTTTTCTACTTCTGAACAGCTGAAAGACTGCAAAGTGTCTCGAGCTCCCAACTGGCTCTTTTTCTCAAGGAGAGTCGTGGCCCTCTGTCACAGAATAGGAGTCTGTTTTCTTCCATAAGTTTTCCTGATGCTCGGAGACCTGGCACCCGTACCAGACGTTTTGTGAAAGAAAGAGTGGGTGGCGATGCACGCCGGCGGGCCGGCCGGTCGCTCTGGGTGCTCGTGTGGGACCGAGGAGAGCCGGGTTGTGTCTGTTTGCCTCATGTCATTCACCTGTTTCACAACCCTGCGTCATAACCGTGATGGACGCCGGGATTTATCGTCTGCTGCCGTGATATTTACGACCCGCGGGGCTCTTAGTGGACGCGCTTTGCGGGTCGAGTTTGTTAGAGGTTCCTGCGCTTCAGCGGGCCTTCAGCAGCGAGCGTATCATTGTCAAGAGGCCTGATCTCCACTGAACTCCCACCAAACCCCCTTGTGGAAATAAAGGGTCCATTACCTCAAAGGGTCCGGGGCTGGGCATTCCTCTCCGGGACGTCCCACAAAAGTGCAGCCGCCCCCTCCCACCCCACCTCCATAAAACTGTACTTCAATAATAAACAACGCCACTGGTGATTTACGACCTTGCCCAGACAGTGATTTCATGCAGATTTCCAGAGAGAGGGCCTCTTACGGTGCATCACAATTGAACTAATATTGTATTACATACATATCAAACTCCCTCCAAAAATCCTGATCCACATCCACATGAGCCGCATCTCTTTTACGAGCAGGAAGCCTATTAATAGGCCTTTGTTCTTTTGGTGGCTAATGTGTCTCAAGTTAGGGGAATTTGTCTCTGTAGCGAGGAGATGTCCAGAGATTAAGACAATAAGAAAAAGAGGAAATGAGGCAGAATTAGGCACCATTCCATCCTCAACGGAGCTGCTCCGGGTTTCTGCTCAATCTACTAACCTCATACTGCCGGGTTTCACTCTGGATTTCTTTATTCTTGGTTTGGCTGATGCCGTTTGTCTTGGGGCAGGATAGACAGAGCCAATGTTACTGATTGCAGCTCCTCCTCAGATTATCTGAAGCTGAAGAAAGGCCTCCTCTCACAGAGCACAGGGCTCGGTTAGTCCTGGCTGGCAGGCAGCGAGAATGGCAGCCTGTTGTCATGCTGTGGCGGGCGGTGGTGCTAAACTAGGGCCTTTGTTTACTGTTTGTTTATTTCTCAGTTACTGGGATTCTTCAGACAGAGCCGAGCAGGGGGGGGGGATGGGGCAGCTGGTAATCAGGAAGCTGTGCATGCCAGGGATCTTAGCCAGGAGTGTGAAACTCCGACTGGGCCTGGTGTCCGCAGCTATGCCTGTCCAGTACAGTATTCCCAAGCTAACCGGGACTGGGCAGGACTGTTAATGCATGCTGGCGAAGTGTTTGATGGGTTTTGGTGGCGGGGGTTAATGGTCTTGTAGAGTGGGCTGTGCTGTGTAGAGGTCGGGGATGGTTCTGTTTCAGGGTTTAAGGAACAAATCTGACAAAGTTCTGTTGCTCTGATAAAACGTCTCATGGTGCATCTATCCTGTACTAATTCTATTCAACTTGTGGGGTTTTTTTCTGATTTCAAAGTTGTTTTTTCAAGCCCAAAATGTTTTTGGAACAGCAAATTATAATTACTGGTACAACTGCTGCAGCTCAGTCGGTGCCAGAACTCATTTCGCTGAGTAAATCCACCAACACTTCAGCGTGACCTCTCGCCGCAGCAGCTCGTAACCACGGCGAGGTTACAGTGTTTGACTTGTCATGAGGGTGTGTGGCATTGCCAGGGCCGGAGCCGGAGCTGGGGCGATGCTAGACGTCCACCCAACCACACCACAGCTCCACCTGCACCTGTGGTCAAACACGTATTCACTGGACCCACCACACCAGCCCGTCTGAAGGTGAGTGGCAGAGATTTATGTCGTGAGCTCATGCCAGCGTGAGCGTGTGTATAACCGTGCACGTGCGTGACTTCCCGGCTAACCCGTGAGCTGTGAGGTTATTTTGCAGCCCCCCCGGACCTCCATCTGAGTCGTGTGTGAACGCATACAGGGTGTTTACGTGCGAGTGTGTGTGTATATTTGCAGGAACCTCCTTCTTGGTGTTAATTGGGTCGGCCCTCCCCAGTCAGTCCTCGGATCGGGGCCAGGTTCCCTCTTGTCTGGCAGGAGAAGGAGCCCCTGAGCCACTTCGGTACACCGCGTGTCATTCGTTAATAAAACAGCCTGGCATCCCACCTTGGTTTGTTTCTGCTCAATAAGTCACGGCTGGATTTTCTGCCCTCCTCTCATATTTTTGTTTACGAAGAAGAAAACGGGAACCGGGGGTTTCTGTTCTTGCTAATTTTCCTCTTATTCTCTTTGGCCTTAAACTGCTGCTGTTTTATGGCCCAAAATATTGCAAAGATGATTAAATCTCTCCAAGATTCTCTAGATTTGCCCCAAAAAACATTTTTCCTTCACGTTCAAGTGGTCAATTCATCTCCTCATTCAGATGACTGATAGAAAAATAATTTCACCCTGATCCTTTGTGTTTGAACTGTCGTTGAAACTTCCATAGAAGTGAGTGACCTCAAAACAACATGTTATGTTCATCTAAGGGTTTATGATTTAGTTAACAGTCCAGTAGGTTCAGTTTAAGTGCTTTAAATACTTTTGTTAAAAAAAACAAAAACAATCTCATGCTCCACATATGAGGAGTCTGCAGGTCTTGTCACCTTCAGGCTGAACCCGCTGATTTACATCCTGTTTCTTTAAGCCGAGCTATCATCCAAGGCTGAGTTCACTCTGACTGGTTACCTGACTGGTACGAAATGGCTGATATGTGCTAGAGAGGGATGAGAAGGATCTGGCTGTGAGCCTTAAGGGAAGTGGATCTCACCTCAACACCAGAAACACGTAACCACTCTCATGTGTGGCTGAAAGGCTTTTGGTTCTCGTTGCTTTGGCTCGATTACTTCTGCTTGTTAATATGAAAGGGATTCTGGGATACTTTGCCATCTTGGGTCTATTTTTTGCCAAATAAAATTGGCAGACCAAGAACATAGTGAAGAATTTTGACGGTACTGGACTCGATGGATACTCATGATTTCAATTTGGTTGCGACTGATGGCAGGAGCACACAGCCGGCCAATCAGAGAGAGGATTTTCATCCTCTGGACAGATACCTCTCAATAAGATAAATAAAACCCTGTTAGGAAGGCTTGCACAGTGTTTTTATTTGAGCTGCATTTTGAGTCTGGAGGGTGGGATCAAAACAAGTTATGTTGGTCTGATTTAAGGTTTTCTGCGTTCTTTCGCTTATTAAAAAAAATTGCAGTTCAGAAGTACATGATGTCACACACTAGGTCATATATACCAGACCAGAGCTTGATGCTTCATTATTTACAATTAGCTCTTCCAGATAGGAAAAAATCTCTTCGCACTCCAAATGACCATCCAGGTCAGAAATCCCATTGTAATGTGCCATATTTGTTAACTGCCATATCAGCAATAATTGAGAAAATGCTGGTCTGGTCAAACCTGATACCTTGGTAAAGAAGCAAATGGACATTTCCACATTTTCATTTGAGTTCCAATGTAGATATTCAATGCTGTATTTGCTTAAAAAATAAAATAAAATAAAATAATCCCATTCACTCTCATTTGTCGAGGACTATCTCATGTCTAGTTGAATTGCAGACTTTTTCAGTCCACCAAGAATTAAGATGAAGTGACCAGACGTTTGTACGACTGCCAAACTCTGCTTTCACAAACCCCACGCTCCATGAATACTACACAGTTTGTAGTACTGTCAGTACATATTATGCCACTATAAAGACTTTGTAATAGGTAATATTTGTGGCCAGTTTCTGGTTTTAGAAAGCAGAAGTAGAGCATGGAGTGCTCCTGTCTGCCATGTTTTGTTTTGTTTGTTTGTTGTTTTTTTTGTGACCACAGGTCATCTTGTTGTGTATTATGTTTTAAATAAGGTATACAAGATGGACTGGTCAGTTGCATACTAAAAATTCCTCCAAGGCAGAACATCATCTGGGTATTTTTTCATATACTGCAGATTGAGTACATGTTGTGCACATCACGTCTTGGCAAAATCAGTACATACTTGTGATATAGTACATGGTCTGGAAAAGGCTTTTGTCTGAGATATGCCAAATTATCCACAAAGCAAGCATTAATGCTTAATACAAAAAAAGAAAGAAAAAGAAAAAAGATAATGAGTTCTTTAAATAAAACAAGGCGAAGTGGGTTTTTTGTACAAACAACAGTTATTTTATGCCACATTTGTCTCACTTGCTATCTTGTCTTTGGTCTGGGTCTGTTTATCTCGACTGACCCAGTAGGAATGTTAATGTCCCATTTCAGTTGGCTGAAATGGTTTCTTGCGCTGTTTCTGTCTGGGCCAGGGGCACATCGGGGCTGGAGGACCAGCGCAGTGAGAGGAGCCACCACGACCGGAGAAAATATTCTGTGTCCTGGGTGACTCTGCTGTTCTGGGGGATTACAAAGGGTTTAACTGGCGGATGAAGGAGAGGAAAGTGGTAAGTGACATTTCTGGTCTGGGAATATGGCAATCAGCAGCATGAAGTCCCGCCAAGTCCGCCGGCCTGGCCAGAAAATGCTAAAAAGGCTTTTGAGAGTGTAAACAAACGCAGCGCTGGCTAGCAGTGCGGGAGCGGATAGGAGGGAAGGGAGAGGGGAGTCCGGGGGGACAGATCTGTTAACCATCAGTGGCTGCGTTTCATCCCGCCGCCCGTCTCCAAAAACTTTCAAGGGAGGCTTTGTGTACCTGCTCTGCAGACAGGAGCTGGGAATTTGGGGAACAGGAAGCCAAGCCCTAACCCCCACTCCCCCACCCCCTTTCTCTCCTTTCCCTCCTTCCACACACCTCAACCTTTCCTTTTCCTAGTGGCCCCGGCTGCCCTGCTGCACAAACCCTACTTTGGCTGCAAGCGATGCTCTCTTTCCATCGTTGTCATCCACTGTTAACCTTCTTCCCTCATGGTTTGTATGTCAACCCTGAATGAGCATGTCGAACAGACACATGCACACCTTGACAAGTCAAGTTGATAGTGAAACACTGGCTTTTCCCTTGCATTTGTTTCTCTATTTAAAAAAAAAACATATTTCAATGTTCCTTGTTCAGATCAAAAAGAACGGAGGCATGAATATTTGTCCTGTATAATCTGTTGGCCTGCTTCCCACCGGCTGAACAAAATGGGAAGTGGAGGTATTTAAACCCCAATCCATAATTCATGACCCCCGAGCCACCCTCAGAGAGATGCAGAGCTTTGACAGAGTTCACCATGTTAATTGTTTCAGGTAGTCCACGAGTCTCTCAGTACCGTTGAGCCACACACTTTGTGCCAGTTCACCACTTTGTGTGCTAGAAGAATATTAATGATGACAAAAAAAAAGAAAAAAAAGCTACTACGTTATAAAAGATAGCATGGGAATTAGTCAGAGAGCTCACATGTATTATTGATGAACATTGACTGTCGAATCACAGCTTTGCAACCACTGTAAAGCACAACAGGTTTGGATTTCTCCATGTGCTAACTGCAAGGAACCAGACCGTAAACATACCACACAACAGCTAACAAGCTAGCTACACTTGTAGGGTTAGTATGTGTATTACCTCCAAAGAAAGGAGCATAGCATTGCGATTTTGTGTAGGCTTACAAGCCATATTAGGAAAATGCTCTGCAGGAGTTCACAATCAGGAAAACTAGGGAGCATAATCTTGTCAAAATGCACTACAACTGCTGAATCTACTAGCTTATTAAAGTGCACTTGCTACACTCTAGGAGCCCGCGTAATGCTTATTCACAGGTTCATTGTTCCATCTTTTGTCTATTTGTGCAGGCATATGTGTTTTAATGTTCAAAACAATGTTTTGTCCTGATGTTGTGCATTGTTGCTGTGCCTTTGTCAATGTCAGTGTGAAATATGTCGTTTTAGCCTCTAATCAGTTTACTTATTAAAGTGACACTAAATTTTAATATTTTATTTATAAGACCCTGGGGTTTGCATTATAGGCAGTAACCTCAGCTGGCTAGACCACTTCTGCTCTCTAGACTAACAAAGAGATAAAGGTGGCTTCTGTTCAGCTTTTTCAATTTGAACCTAAGCATGGTGTAAGCGGTGTAGACGATCCAGAAGACATTACCTGAAATATATGCCAAGATGAAGAAGAGCAGAGAGGAAGAAAGGCAAAAATAGAGCAATGTCAGTATTGGCTTTTCCTCGGTATGCATTCTTGTCTGCTCTGGAGGTCTCGTGGACTTGTCAAAACTCATCACCCTCGAGTCGAAGTAACATTTCAATTCACATTTCGCATCTAGTCAAGGATGATAGATGTGTCCAGGAGTGACTTTTGCCATTTCTGAAACTGCATACTATACTACCAGATCTTACTGATTTAAAAATAAAAAAGGGTACTAGTCCTTGTATAGGATGCAGATCCCGATGCTGTTCTAATTCTGGTAAAAACTTCTCTGGAGCAACTGGTCAGTCTGTCTCATGTACTGTATCATCTTCTGTAGTACGCCTCTACAGCAGAATCCGTTTGCAGTGGTCATGTGACCAGTTTGACCACAGCTTAACTGCTTTTATGGTAGTTTGCTACTTACAACCACCAGACCAGCAGCTCCCTGGTCCAGCGTCAAACTACTAATGTTAAAATGTCACAAAATGTAGATTTAGGATGTTTACTTGCGCAAATTCAGTTATCTAACAAATAGCTATTAGTTGTTTATCCATAAACAAAAAATTTCTTCAAGAGTTTATGTTTTTCTTGTGTGGAAGTCAGTCTTTAGGCAGCACTACAATTTTGAGCTACTGACTTTGGGGATCCCCAAAGCTCGCTCGGATTGGAGCCGTGGTGGAGGTGAAGGCAGTCGGTCCATGGTTGAGTAAAGGTCCTATTAGTCAATCTGGAAGGGTTCAGGCTCAGCTGGAGGAACCAGCCGTACGGGACACTCCTGGGGCTAGCAGCCGACAAGTCAGAGACTGTCCTCCAGTTAGCAACCTTTGACCGTGAACGAAGGTAGCTGCTGGTGATTAACAGCACAACAAAGTACGTTATCTTTAAATTAAGAATGATCGTGCTCTGTTAGGTGATCATTCACAGCTTGGAGGACAAGTTCACAGAAAATTCAAAATGATGACAACAAGCTGTGGTTTGTGGCTTCATATCATTTTTCATAATGAGGTACCTCGGTACCTAGAGACCAAAATTGTTTTTCTGTACCAGGCTGTAAATATGTTTATTTTTGCTGTAAAGTTGGACATTTTAACAAGGGAGCTTCAATGGAGATTGACTCGGTTTAGGTGTCAGTCTCTAGTGGTCATTCAAGGACCTAAACTTCCACATAGGCTCCAAGCAGGAAAACTACAGGTCGCCCCTTCATCAGAAGCTGGCTTTTTTTTCATTTTCAAATACACTTTGTTTTTTCAAATTAGCAAAAATTCAAGTCTGTAAACTTACCAGCCTCATCGTCGAAAGCTTATGTACTAAGAGGGAATGGAGAATATTATTTTTGAAAGTGTATGATGTTCATCAAACTGTACTGCTGAGATTAAAAAACAATGGCACCTCACTGATGTATTCTCATCTGAAATGTAATAATATTAGCATCCAGTTATTATTTTACAGTCTACTGCCTGATGTTGAACTTAAACAAGTTCGATGGCTGTTAGTGCATTTATACAAGTGATGGGGAGAAATACTCGTCCCTGGCACTGGCTCGACAGAGATCATAAAGGCTTCATTGTGAATGCTGACTTGTCTCCCAGTATGCTAAATTAAAAAATGGATGTAACCTAACACTGGAAGGTAACGGCGATAAGATCTGGAGTCGGCCCGTGTCCCTGCAGGCCCTGCTGCACCTCGGTACAACACAAGCAACGGCAGCCCATCACTGACAAGAGATGTTCAGGAAGCGGCGGACACCCCACAGATCAGCAGATAATATTTTTCTGGCAAATAAATTCATTCCTGATACTTAAATTACAGTCACCTTTCAAAGACTTTTGGAGCCCGAGGTGGTATTTGCCTGAAAGAGGAAATGCAAGGTGTTAGCTGAGAGTCGCTGCACGTATAGTGAGAAGTATGACCCTATTAGCTCTTTTGACTTTTTGTGTGTGATGATAGAATCAATGTAAAAAGCTGTCAGTGAGCGTGTTTCATGAGCGTTATGACCAAATCTGCTGGTGCACATGTTCATGTATGTGTGTGTAGTGCCAGAGAGCCACGACGCAGCACCATGACAACAGTGGAGCCGTCTGATCCTCCCTGTCTAATTGTCTGTGACCTCGTAACTGGAGACGCACTCTCAAGGCAGGAGGAGGGCCTTTCACACGGCAATCACTTTTGGATTTGTTCTCTATGCATCTCCTGAATGCTGCTGCCAGAAAGGGTTGTGTTTGTGTGTCTTTGTGTCTGCATGAGAGTGCACTTACGTGCAGGTGTGACCACGTCTTTAAATCCTAACTCACAGGAGTATATTGAACTTTGTGGCATGGGGGCAGACAGGTACATCCAACACGTGTGTACTATAGGCTTTGATGTTTTGAGAACAGATCAAACTCAATATAAGTTAAATAAAACTCCAAAAGTGTAAGACAGTTTTAGATTTTGGGAAATCTTGTCACATGAGTGAATATACCTGTGCAGTTTCACCCTTAAAACTCTGTGTACACACAAATATGCATACCAGATCCATAAATACCTGCATCTGTATCTGAAATAGGCTCCTCTGTAATTCCAGTTCACCATATCAAGCTTAGACTGCTCCAAAACCACGAGTACACAGGGTTTAAAGAATTTACATTATGTGCGAAGTGCAAACAATCTCATCTCACATTATTCCTTTATAAACACGAGCTTGTGCGTAGTAAAAGACAAATGCATGGGTTTAGTTTTTATGCATAATTTTTTGGCATCATACACAACTTTTCAAATCATGTTCAACGAAGGATAGACAGGAAATATTTAGTATTATTATTATTTAATTGTTTCTGATTAGTTTATCTCTTTTACACCTCAGGGTCATTGTGATCATTCAAACCCTTTTTGACCCCAAGGACCATCGAACTACAACATTGTTTGTGTTTTGTTCTACTCAACAAAAGTCAAACAGCAGGTTCTCTGTAATCCTTGCATTAATGTGCAAATAGATTACCAATTTCAAACAAATGAGACGAGACCTTTTCTTTCAACTGGAGAAGTTCTCTGCAACCCTTTATAAATACTGAAAGAACAAACTTAAAAACTTTCTTCTTTCTTTCGTGTTATTCTTTATGATGTTACAAGGCAATCCTTCCCAGCACTCCACTTAAAGTACAAAGCGATGGTGGAAGTACTTTTCTCCTGGAGGCTATTTACAGGCTTCCCAGGGAATGCACTCTCCCCTATCTCTGTGCTGTCTGCCTTTTCCTCCTGTCTGCAGAGATCGGCCTGTTCTGATGTCTCTGTTGTGTTCCTCCATAAAGGGGCCTCAGTAATGGCCCCTGTCACACACAAAGGTATTAAGGCCTAAAGCCTCTCTCTCTCCCTCCGACGCCACTGGCAGCTGGACCAAGGGAATAATTTGATTTGGTATTTTATGCTGGAAAAGAGCCTTTCTTCCCAAGCCACATTTGCACTTGGCTTCTCCTCAGCTCCACAGCCCCCTGAAAGACTTTACATGACATTAACACATTTCAGAGAGCATTATGGCTTGAAAAGAGATTTGTCTAGACAAAGACGTGGTTTATTTGTAGTTAGAGCTTCATTTCCTGCCTGTTCCCTCTCCTGCACTCTTTCCCTGCACCTTTTTGCCCCCTCCCCTGCCGCCCCTCCTCCCCCTGTGACTCCTGCCGGGCGCACAATGGTTGGCGTCCTGACAGGTAAGAGGATTTCAATTAGTTTACCTCAGAATGGGCCCAGCAAAACGTGATTAATGAAAGCAATTAGTCTCTGTCATGTCTTCAGCACACTCCTGCTAAATCACCGGACTGCTCCTCGCTGACGCTAAGAGCAAATTACATCACCCGGATCCTCTCACTCTCGGCCTCTTTATGAGCTCCCTGCGTCTCAATGAAGAGAGTAACTGAAAGGAAGAGGAGTGAAACCCAGCTGATACCCATGAGTCGGTTTTTGCTCTTTACGAGAGTGCCCCATAAACATCTACAGTTTTTTAAAGACCGGCAATAAAAAAAGAATAACACTCATCTTTTCTTTTACAAATACTTTATGAAAAGAGGTAGAAAACTGCCGCACGAAAACAAAAAGTTACGGCAAAGTGAGAAAAGTATTATAAATCATGATAGATGTTCTTTGCATGTGTGTGTCACAGTCTGACTGATGTTCAGTGTGTATGCGTGTGTTTCTTAATGAGCAGTAAATCGATCAGGGACCTCGGTTGTGCTCCCTTGATTATAGCGCAGATGATCTACGGCATCACGCAAATGTTTATACTTCATAACATCATACAAAGCATACAAACTTGTAAATGAAAGTGGGATTTATGAAGACGTGTTTCAAACTTTCAGGCTTCAAGGTCTGCAAGCGTTATGGGTTTCTGTCACGGCATCATGGCAGCCCTGAAACTAAGAAAAAAAAGGAAAAGAAAAAGATCAAATTGAATAAAAGGGAATTCACTGAGCCATAGATAATGTTTTGCTAGCTGCAGGCTGGGCGGACCTCAGCCAACAGTAATCACCACGCACTAAGAGGGAAACAGCCCCACCTGCTCCATAACCGTTGCATGCTCGCTTCCTCTTCTCGCTGTTCCTCTCAGTGATATGTTTATGCCGCGATGCCTGTACTCCCACAAATCTGTCATGTACTTTCTCTCAAAAGTTTTTCTTCTTCATTTCTGAACTAAAATCTTGTTCATTCATGCTGAGAGAAGAAAACAGGTCAAGAACCACTTTTTTGTGTGATTTAATCTGCAGTTAGAATATTTCAAGCACAGCGCCTCCACCCTGGCAGGCTGGGGTTCATGTGCTCCGTATTTCTGTAACTTGTAATGGTTTCATTTCTTTAACTTCTGGTGTTTGGTTATGTGCTAAAACTGCATGTCTCTGGAATAATTTTGGTTTGGATTCAAAACAATTTTTTGACGTCTTTTTAAATATTAAAAAAAGACCCTTTAACAATGGTAAAGTTCATTGCAGGAGGGACAGCAAGTCCTCTGTAGCAAGGGTTCTGTAGAAGCTCGGGTGGATCTCCTGCTGCAACAGTACTCTTTTCAAATGTTGTTTTGGTAGCGACAACAGTGGCTGGATTAACGGATTGGATCAGAGTCAGTGTAAGGTGATGCTAATTAGCATAATAGCTTACCATGAGCTAATCCTGCTAAAATAACATATTTCACCCAGTTACCATCGATACTTGGTCTGCCTGTTCGCACATTTGATTAACTGTGATTTCGTCGGCACCTGCCTAGATGTCTTCATAGAAAATGGGCTTTAAAAGTATTTTCAGAAGCCCTTTGGGTGACACCTCAGAAGGTCTTGTTATGGTGTATGGTGGAGATCATTTTTTATGTTTTGGCTAGACTGGATCATGTCTGTGTGAGTTATGACTGCTTCATTTTCATGGCAAATCATAGAAATTCATCAGGCCATCTTGGGCACATGCTGCAGCATACTAAAAACTGCAAAATCTGTTCATTTTGATTTAGTGTGCTGCACAGCTTGACAACGGGATTAAAGCTCTGAAAAGAGTACCTAAAATACATTTATCTATACCTGTCTAATACTGTACAGGGTCACGGGGGTCTGCTGGAGCCTGTCCCAGTTCATTGCAGGGGTACACCCTGGACAGGTCACAGTCCATCCCAGGGCCAGATATAGACAAACAACCATCCATGCTCACACTGATGCCTACAAGCAATTCAGAATAATCAATCAACCTAACATACATGTTTTTGGACTGTGGGGGTAAACTGGAATACCCAGAGAAAACCCACACAAGCACAGATCCTGCCAGCTTCAAACCAGGAACCTTCTTGCTATGAGGCAACAGTGCTAACAACTAAGCCACCGTGCTGCATCTCAAAAACGCAAAGCATTAAAATAGCAAAAATTGAAAATTCCATTTAAAATCGTTAAGGTTCAGTCAAGTTTTGTTAATGGGGCAAACATATTTTTTGTGAAGTTATATCAGTGTTGCAAATATCACACCTGTCATAAATCAGCGAGGCTCTTATAAGCTGTTGAATTTTCCAAAGAGCTGCCCGCCAATGTGTAAAACTTAATTTATGACTCTTCATTGTTTTCTTCCCTATATCAGTGCCTAAGACATACTCTGCTAACACCTTCAAAAGAAGTGATTAGTATTTGTTGTTCTTTCTCACAGTTGTTTGATTTCTGTCTCACAATTAATAATCCGTTCAGGGAATTTTTGTATGTATTGGCACGACTGGCTAACCGGTTTTCAGACATATGCTTTATTATACCGTCATCTGCTGCCCCCCCCCCCCACC
>JAOWBL010000013.1:7486455-7520583 GCA_028564865.1 Zenarchopterus dispar
CCCCCCCATTGTTAAAACACATTTTTCAATAAATGCCATAAAATTGATTCATCTGGTCTAAGGTTAAACTGCTAAATCCTATGTTGGCTTGTGTGTGGCCTTTGAAAAGGTGTGCTCAGGATGATAGGGCTTGCATATTTTGATGTGATCCTATTTCTTCATTTCCTGCGCTGGCTGGGAACCGGGGAGCAGCACGGGCTTCAGCTCCGCCACACTCTGCTCCACAGTAATTCTTTCCCTTCCTCTCTTGCTCTGACTGTCAGATCGAGGATACCAGGTTGATGGGCTCCTTTCTGCTGGAAGCGGTATGAATGGAGTTCTTTGACATAAACCCTGACCTGTCTCCTCAGCTTCTCAACACATAAGGACCAATTCTATCATGTAGCTCCATGTTTCAGATTAACAGGCATTCCTAAGCATGTGTATATGGTGTGCAGTCATATTGCACGTTTGCAGCCCTTCCTTTATGTGCCATGGCTTGTGAGCGTCTTGTTTCTTCCTGTAAAGCTTCAAACTGAGACTACCTTGTCAAGCTGTCATGCTTTAGGACAGTAATATCTGAAAACCCAACACCCGCAATTCCCCTCATCATTCAGAAGCTTGAAAAGCCAAAACTGCTGCACATACACACATTTTTCTTGCATCGTCTGTCAGTCTCTTTCTTTTTCAATTCATCTTTCCTGTTGTCTAAGGTTTGCCTGTCACCAAGCCAACATCTAATTGTTTAAAGCCCGGTTAGCTTCCAAGACTTTGATATTTTTCTGGCCTTCATGAGAACACGATAACAATAGTTGTGTGACTGCAGGGCAGGCCAGGTAGCCAGGACTGTTTTACCTATCACGTCTTCATGTCTCTGCCAGGACCTTCACTGGGTGGAAGAGGGTGTTACGAAAGGAAGCAGACTCATTAGCAGCTTCTCAGATGGCTTGTTCAAGGCCCGGGGATATTTTTTGGCTTGCCATTGACTTTTCAATGTGTGCTCAGGTAAATATCTAAAGTGTACAGTGTCAAAGATAAAAATGGTGCAGCGTCTGTTCTATTTTAAAAGCAATGTTGTGGTTTCTGTAATTGACACTGTATTGCTGCGTGAGATTTTCACACATTGTTACTTGGCCAACCACAATGCCCAGTATTTAAGGATCTGAGTGATTGAGCCAGTAGATGATAGACAAGATGAGATAATATATTGCAGATTTAACCCTGACAGTACATCAGGAAAACTGGAGGGATACTACAAGATAGATGTGTACCTTTATATATATATATATATATATATATATATATATATATTATTATTATTATTATTATTATTATTATTAAAGTATGCTAATTTTCAAAGCATAACAGACTGTTGGTGGATGAAATAAATAAATAAAAATCTAATGTTTCTGCTAAATGGTCAAATAAGATTAATTTAATGTGAAATGATGAAATAAGATGAGCTAAAGTTGAATTGCATTGCTGATTTCAGACTGTGTAGCCTGGACAGGAACTATGTGACTTCCCATTAGTGGAGCGCCTTTCCCTGACATCTAACCCCAGCCCGAACCACTCAGGAGGTCACATGGTCCCAATCCAGAGTGGCGCTCAGTGGAGCTCCACTCCTTGCACATTCTGCAACTGGGTCCTGTTGGATTTTATTCACTGACATTTGTTTTTTTTTTGGTTTTTTTTTGCACTGCTGCTAAGTCTTACTAGTGTCTTAAAGTATAGAAGCATGCACAGCTGGGTTTTAGCAAAATACTTTAGCAGTGCATGCCATAGCTTAGAATTTAGCAGCAGTGTTTTAGCAAATGTTGTATGCTTTCATGTTTAATTAGCATGGCATCACAAAATGGACCTTTACCTGACTGATCCCAGATAGTAAACACATTTGGGTCTGATCCGGCCCACAGCTGGCACTTGTGGTTCAGTTTGAGCACTGACAATTACGTTTGTGGCCTGGACCTGTCTCAAAGTTCATGAACTTTGGCCAAACTTGAGTTTTGGCATGTGCTATATGAGCTAGATGTGGCCCACATCTAGCACATCCCACAAGCTAGTTTTGACATGGGATATAGCAAGTGTTTTGGGCCACATCTGGTGGATATGTTGCCGAGTTCAAGCAGCCACACTCACCTTGAGTCACTGCCATCAGTCAGTAGATGTTGGGCCAAAGGCCAAACATCGAGGGCATGCTGAGTGTTAACATGTATTTCACTGTATGTCTGAGTAATTCTTGTAAATAAACTACATAACGATACACATTTTTTAAATTATATATTTATTTTGAAAGGAAAAACCTTCCATACACATTTTTTTTTTTTTCATTAAAAATCAAAAAAATGTCTTTGTTTTGATTCTCACACATCACACCACACAACCAAAGAGAACCCTGTTGTTTTTCACTTGCTTGTAATATAATTCTGTCAAGGGAACCAGCACATGACAACAATAAGCATTAGATTGCGTTACACTTTCTTGTGTTTTACTCCACATAACATTAGTTCACTTTTCACACAACAGTGATCCAATTTCTGTGTTTCTCTGTAACAAGTATTGTTTAGTGTGGAGGTTGCCAGCAGCAGGTTAGCACCTACTCAGCCCCGCTAACATGATATGCATTCACCTCCATTGGGATATGCTCCGCCGTTCTATTTATGGATGCTGAGTAAAATGACACTTCACCCTCAAACCCCTCTGTCTGAAATGAAACAAAGCAAAAAAAAAAAAAAAAAACAACAACAACAACAAAAAAGAAAAACAGTAGTCTTAAATGTTAAATGCAGGACAAGATCTGAAGAATTAAACTTACAGTCTTTAATGTATCTAAACATTTGCTCAGTGCAAATATAACTACTGGACATGTTTAAGAAATTTCTTTGACAGGACTGGAATACAGTTAAAGAGAGATAATTCAAAGATATCAACAAAACTTTTCAAGGCTGCATGGGTTGCTGTGGCAACAACGTAGGATATAGCTACTCTGCTGAAAAAAGCGTTTTCCAGTATCGTGCCAGCAGACAAGTAATTGTAGCATCCTTCGCCAGGCAGTTGTTCCCTGTGTTGTTCTTAACAGGATGTTATGAGTTGAAAGTGATTCAAAAGAACTTTTGAAATTCAATCAGATAATTATGTCCGGCTGAGGCTCATCTGTACAAAACTAAACAGAATCAAATTTCCAAATCCTTGCTCATTTGGTTTGGATCTAAATGTACAAAAATTAATTAAATAAGCTATTTTGCCGTGCAGATGTTCAAAAATCTTCAGTGAACTGTATTTTACTTGAGTTTCTGAATAATGTCAGAAGTTCCTGTGAGAAATGAGCAAAGAAGGTAATAACACTGCTCAAAATGAGAATTTAGTGGTACTCCAACATAATGGCACTGATAATTGTGACATGAATAAGATTAAGTAGTATTCAAAATTAGGAAAGGAATGTATACAATAATATAATTTAAAAAATTGGATATACATTGTAGTTACTACCAGTCATACTGTGCAGCAAAAATCTGAAAAATATGCAATAAAATGACTACCTACCTGTTTGTAGTTGCAATATATTACTCGGAGTCTGTTATTATATTTGTCATTATGTCGTATGCGATAAAAGGTGAAGGCAAGAGTCCAGCACCTGGGGGACAGATTTTTTGGACTTCATAAATAAGCATAAGCTTTTTTATGAAGCATAAATAAGGTGGTGATCTATGGGGAGAGCTGAGCTGCAGTCAGCCCTAACACCTTGTTTCCATTTGCCTTAAATCAATCCATACAAAAATTCAAAACATGCCCCCTAGTGTTCAACGCAAAGAAGTACAGTTAGTAGATCACTGGGCTCGATGCTAATTATGCTAAAGTTGCTAATGCCAATGGAAAGAAAGTACTTTAATAACAGCCTACACTTGAAGCCCGTACAATTTCACTACAAAGTTAATCAACTGAAAGAAGTTAATTGTTTTAAACACCTGCTAGTCATTCACGCTGTGCTAGCTAGCATGTGAGCTAAAATGGTGTTTACATTCTCTGCAAAATCCACCGAACAAGTTGTAACTACTCAACACATACAAGGCCAATAAATTACGCAAAAGGTAAGTTAATAAGTTTGTATGTTCCTTAGCACTTTATATTTTATTAGTAACTTATTTAGCTAACAAAAGGACAAAATGTGCAATAAAACTAAAAGTTCAAACCTACTGATAGCAACAAAACTATCTTTTGTCACAAAAACCTTGCTGTGAACATTTGATATTATGGCAGCTCTTTTTTTAAGAATTGTGCTAACAAGTGCATTTTTTTCTACATTATCATTAATATGAAAATTATTATCATTGCTATTGTTGTCTTATATTTTGATTTCAAAATTTATGAGAAGCTTATCCAACTCTCTGCAGGCTGTAATTTCATAGACAGGCAGGAAACTCTTTAGATGTAAAAATACATGCCACTAAAGGAGCTCCCTCTCCGTCCATCCATAAAATAAGTAAAGTGATTGTAAATACTTTTACCAGACAGAATAATGTGTGAAAATGGTTGCGGCATCTGTGTTTTACTGAGTCTCTTCTGAACTCTGTAGGATTTCTTTAAGAATCCCAATGCTCCCGTTGAACATGGAGCGGGTAAAGAGAGAGATGCCTAACAAGCTCCTTCTCCGTGTGAAACCAGACTTTAAGTCAGACTTGCAGAAAATGCCACACTCTACTGGGACGGACGAGGTTTGGCTTCAGACGCAGATCGCGGTGAGTCTGCTGACTGCAGCAGTCAGCCAGCCAGTCCCCAGCCCCTCTCCGTTTCTTCCAGCAGCTGAAACAGTGGGAGTTACAGGCTGTGACTACTGGCCAGGACAGAGCTGATGTCCAGACGACTGCTGCTTTGCTCTCTTTCACCAGGAGCTGTTTTTAGAAGCCTCCGAACGTGATATTTTGGAAATGATAAGCCAATGAACGATGATCTCTTTCAATAAAACGCTCAACATCAGCATTCACTTCTGTGAAGCCAAATATAACAGAAAGGTATTTATCATTAAGCTAAAAGTTTTACAGTAACACAAGTTCAAATAAAATATAAATATAAGGAAAACCGCATTTATTTCTTGGAAACAGTGTTTACTCATAGGAAAGCCTTCCCGCATATTTTCCTGGAAGCAGTCATGCAGCATCGAGGAAAAAGTGTACATCAAAACCTTTTTTTTCTAACCTTAACGGAGAACAACATAATACTCCTGTCCTTCCCATCACAGTCTGTCTTTGCCATTTGTCCTGCATTTGGCAGTTTAAGAAACTATGTGTATGCATATGTGTGTCTTATTAGGCCTAAGACTGTATTATTCTACATTTTGCCTTCCATGTCTTCTTGTCCTACTGCCAAACTCAATTACCAGAGTAAAAAGTTTTGCATGTCTTGAAACCATGGATACATATAATATCAAGGTTTGACGTATTAAGCAGTAAAAACTGATCAAGCCAGTTAAAATATCAAAATTCTGATGTTGCAGTGAGATTATTGCTTCAGTCCTTGGTTTTAACCCAGTGTGACTATTATTTCTTCTTTGATACTGTGGTCTCTCATGAATCCCATATGAAATTACTATAGCGTGTTTTTTTCTTCTTCTTATTCTTCTGTCTAGTTAAGGTAAGAAAACCACTTACCTGTGAGCTTTTTTCATTAAAGAAAAAAGTGCACAATATCTTAAATATTTTATGTTAATAGTCCGCACTATACATATTGAGCTATTTGTTATATATTTTATAGGTAGGTTGGGAGGAATTTATTTAGTTTTTTTGTTTGCACACAAGCCCCCTATAAGGGTTTGTTAAATTCAAATTCAGCTGACTGATACGTCAAAGAAAATATTTATGAAATCACATCAAACTCATTTAAATTAAGTCAGGTTATAAAATCAACATAAAATCCTGTTTCATGTTGATTTTATATTAAATTACTATTTAAAATAGCCTAAAGGTAATATTTATTGAAAAAAGTTTTTCAATAAATATAAAATACACAGAGATCATGAAGAAACACAAATTAAAAATGACACTTATAGCCATATATAATGTGTACTGTAGATTTGAGACAGCCTAATCTGGGCTACTTTTGGCACTTCAGGCTCAGTTACAGTGCTATGAGTTCATGAAGGGCATCAGTCTTAGGATTTGATATCTGTGATTTGATATATGAGCCCAAATTTTATAAGCTAGTTTTGACATGGGGCTTGGCAAGTGTTGTGAGGCCCAGATATGGCCCAAAGGCCTTTAAAAAAATAAGAATTTGTCCATATCTGGTGCCTGTATGGTTAAATTCAAGCAGCATCACTCATCTAGAGTCAGTGCGAAATGTCATCCAAAGAAAACTGCAGATAAAAATAATGTTTGGTCCAAAGAATCTATAAGAGAAAGTAGTGATGGAGGAGAACCTCACCACTAAAAGTTACAACTTTGAGATGCTGTTGTTATTTTGCAACAATGTGTAGTTTTAAGATGTTAAAATTGAATTCATTTTATTTTTATTTTTTTCTCTAGATAGAGCGTGTTGCAGAGTATTTTCCTGGCAGAGCTGACTGATGGTTATTTTCCTCTAATGCTTTCAGAGACATGTGGGCCTGCTAGCTGAGCTGTGATGTCATCATTAAGCTACTGTTTTAAAGTTTGTCTTCACAAGTTCACCTTACTGATATTGTTATTGAGAAACAGCCCTGTTTTTATACTTAAAGGGGCAGCTTGTGGTGCACCTAATGCCAGTGTAGAAATATTAACGGACCATTGAGCGAGTCTGCCGTTGTCTTCTGTTTCTTCTTCCTAGCCATTCGCTCCGTTAGCATGTAACCTGACTGTGTTATCAGACACTTTCACTCAAGCCAAACAGCCTTATTGTTTCTGGTTAAAAACTCTGACTCCTTTTAAGAGGGCCTGTGTTTCTCTCAATCTTGAAGTTAAGTTTATTTTTGACAGAGACATAATACTTCAGTGCACTTTATACCATGCTAATGTTAGCATTAGCTAAACATGGTGCCCAAACACTATGGTCATCGACTTATCTTCACCTTAGAGGCCATAAAAGAGCAAACTTTCAAGACACTCTAAGTCTTTTTCTTTCTTTTACTGGTTAACTATGACTTGCTTTACACGAGAAAGCGGTTGATATTCCTCTTGCTTGTCTGTGAGAACCTTTGAAGTCCAACAGGAATTTGCACTTCTTTTGGGAATTGTATAGTATATAGTGTGCAGTGTACATGTGCATTAAATCAAAACTTACATTTATTGCATAGTTGTAATTTGAAATAAGAATGTGGTTTGTTACAAAATCCTGTAGGACACCTGAAATTTTCTCATGCCACGCTACAACCTTTATGTACTATTGCCTGAAAGAGGCAACAATTTGTGTAAAACCTGATAACGCAGTGAACCTTTAACAATGAGCTCTACAGTATGAAATATTTACTGCTATAAAATTGAGAGAAAGAAATTATTGACTTGCAGTGTGTTGAGTTTTACCAAAATTACTCTTTAATTGTGCCGTTTCATCTCGTCATCTTCCTGCGGTGACTGCAAATGGATTTATGCGTATGTGGTTGCCCAGAAGCCCCTCTACTGTACCCTCCCTGCAGAGCCTGTCACACAGCCTGATGTATTCCCCTCCACCCCCACTCCCTCTCCAAGCTTTATGATGGAAACTGATACAAACACTGCGATAGGGTTTCGGGATAAATTATTCACGGTTCCAATGCTCTCTGCTGCTGTTTCAGTTCTTAGAGGACGTCCATTTCACAAATGGCCCTTTTTTTAGACCTCATCCTTTTAATTGATCCGCGGTAAAGACAATACATGTGTGACTGAGAGTGCGCACGACTCCACGCTAAAAGTTTAAGGCAACGGGCGGCGCTGCTGTGTGTTGTCGGGGCATTCGGTGCCTTAAGATTTACTGTCTGGTAAATGAAATGGCTGTCCATCGGTCGGAGGGGCAGCACATCAACAGAGTACTGGCCTAATGTTTCTACCATCTGCTAGGATAGGCCTTTAATTGAAAAGAATTTCTGGACTGAAAGAGAGGAGCTGGACCAAGTCTCCCAGTCCCCCAAGAGAGAGAAGTAATGAAAAGAAAATAACTTCTCTCCTCTTTAGTGCCTATGGAACCCATAAAGAATAACAGGACATGGTGATATAACAGACACACTGCAGTAGTGAGTGGGTGAATAACTTTCATATTACAGCCTACCATCTGCTAAGACGGTTTCGCAGTGAGGAAGCCAATTGGATTAAACGTTATGGCCACTTTGCTCGCTGCGGCTTTTAGGACTACCTTCAGGTGGCGGTTCATAAAGCATTTCTTTGTCAGATTTATTTAGACATGAAAGATGTGTTTTTACTTTTGTGTCAGACACACCCACTCCATATTCCCACTTCGAGAGCGGGGTTTTTCTTAAAACAAACAGGGTCGGGGAAAGGGTTGATGGCAGACATCTCTGAGGATAAGTGATGAGTCTACCAGGACCGAAGGCGGGATAACAGCGCTCACCTTTAATGTGGCTTTGACCGTTGGGATTCACTCCGTCCCAGACACAGCCGCTGTGGGTGAGTCTGTGTGTTTGTATGTGAATAACACGTGGGTTGGAATCACACAGAACGCACATCGCACAAATTATGAATTGGATTGCCTGATGTTTGGGCTGCTGTCGGAGAAGACCGTGGGTCCAGTGTATATCACGGCTCCGGTATGCTCTTGTGGCACACAGACGCAATTCCACTTGTCAGTTTTACCTTCTGCAACGAGGACGCTGCCAGTGGCGTATGTCTACCAGTTCAGCCAGCTGAGCTGTGCTGGCTACCTCTGTGACAACCCTCTAGATTCCCAGACTATTCAACTATGTGAGAAAATATATCATTTACATGCGCTCAAAAGAATAAAAAAAAAACAGCCTGTAAAATGTGCTGTTAGGACCCGTGCTTACTTCAGTTGACAAGAGTGTATACTGGATGAGGTCATCAGCTAAAGCATTTTAAATACTCAAGAGAGTCCCCCACACCCAAGGTAAATAGATATAGATCCTAAAGATAAACAATAAGGAAAGTTTCAAGTAGGCAACATCAATGGCAGATACTGTACTGCAGCAAATGAAGTAAAAACAGGCGGTAATAATGATGATTTTCAACATCTATTTTCCCACCTCTTTGTAAACATCAGCGGTGTTGAAATTAGGCAGACAGGCCCTCTTTGAGCACACATCCAAAGGCTCTTGTTTGTTTTGGCATTTGTTGCTTTGGAAGCCGCGTCCGCGTGCACTCACGTACGTGACAACGTACACAGTCAGAGATTCAGGCTTTTCAACCAGCGCTCCCAAAACCGTGTTCCAAGGTGGCTCATTGCATTACACGTTAATCACCAGACAAGCCAAGGCCTGGCCGCGATACGTTTCACTTTCTGGCCTTGGTTGTTTTCAGTCAACAGAGCGGCCAGCGACGTCAAAGGCAAATCTGCAAGTACGAAGGAAAACACTCCTGTCAACAGAGCTCGAGTGTCAGAGTGATCCACCAACTTATGGCAGGAAAAACGTAATCAGATATATCTCTAATCACAAATGCAGTAATGAACGTATTGCACATGGGTAAACTGTTTTGTTAAAACAATGGCCAAGAATAGGCAGGGTGACATAGACTCCGTTCTGTGTGTGTGTGAGATGTTGGATATATATATGTGTGTGTGTGTGTGTAGGCATGGGTCACAGCTTGTCCACCGACATGGACCCCATTAGATCAGATGACAGCACTTCATAATATTGACACATTCACAGCATGAGGTGTGCTATTCAAGAGTTCACTGCACTAGTGATATACTGTACACACCTGACGTGTCAAGAGCTAATTTTGAACCAGTAAACCGCCTCTGTCACGAGACATAATGAGAGAAAGCTGAGCCTTATAGAGATGTAAGTCCAAGAGATGACACGCATACACCGAAACATGTACAGGCACATGTTCACTTGTATGACAGCACGGGTTAAACAGATTGGAAAATGGAGTCATAAAATAATTTAGTGAGCACATGAGAACATCTATGCTTTGATTTTAGTGTGAATTTGAAAATACTGAACAATATGTGTGCTGCAATACTACATTTATGTTTCGTGTATATGTAGACATTTGTGATTTGAAAATATAGAAATAATTTTAACAAGTACCTGGATTCAGTCAAATTCTCAAACCAAGTGTTAAAGGAGAGGCAAAGTGTAAACGTGCGCTTTTATCAAAATCCAGTTTTTTAGCAAATCCAATCTGAATCCAGTCTTCCTGACGGGAGATGGGTTGTTATGTATTCAACAAGATCTGAGAAATTTGTTCGATTTCTTGAGGTGGCAAAAACAAGGGCAAAAGAGATTTCATACTTCAGGAGAAATGAAAGTGTAGAACGTCTGGAAGTCCTTACAGAGACCTCCCAAACAACAATACTGCCACAGCACGGTGACACTGGCAGAGATGGCAGTTTCTGAGATGAGGAGGAGCGAGGAACATTTTTAAAGGAAGATTTGTTGCTGAGCAGATGGAAAGAAAGAGTAGTGACTCCATTTTTACAGATTAATCATGCCCACCTAAGATTTCTGACCAGTCACACCAAAGTTCTCGGACACCAAATGATGAAATGAAGTGTCAAGAACAAGCTGCGAGAATTCTCAAACTAGTGTGTCCTTGAAGACGTATTCCCTAATCTGGATGACTGCTGTGGTAGTCCATGGAACGGAGATAAACAAACCAAAATGGAGGGCGGTGAACGGACTTTGCTGTTGTTGCATATGGTTATAGGAAGCCATGATGCAAATTTTCTACAAAGTATAAGCACCAGGGACAGACGAGACTATTATGTAGCGCTTTATTTCAGCATCCATTTGAACTGTCATGTCAACTGTCCATCATGTCAAAACTGGATCGAAATATTCGGATATTCATTTGTTAGCTTTCCTAGTTTGTTTGTTTTTTACAAACAGCCAAATCCTCAAATTCAGCATGGCCGTGTACATCACCTGCAGTGCTGTTTTTGTTAATTTTTGTTGCAAAAAGAAAGATAACATTCTAGACAACTCAGCTGTGTGGCACACATGTTAAATTGTCTGATGACAAGCTGGAAAATTTGAAATCCCCCACCACCCACAGAATACCCCCAAAACTGGCAGTCTGACCCACCAAAGTCACAACAGAGCAAAAGAGCTCACTCTCGGGCTCCCAAAACCCCACTTCTGTCACTCAGGTGGATGTAGTCTTTGTCTGCATCATGCCTCAAATGGCACGAAATCAAAAACTTTTTAAAATGTTAAATGAGTGACAAGACCCCTGAAAATAGGATTAGGTTTGCTGTTCAAACCAATGCTGCATGTGATTGGAATAATAATTGGAAAATTCTTATTTTTGAATGCTTTATGGCTCTTCAGATTGTCAAAAAAATCTATATGGATACAACCTGGATGTTCTAAAAGTCGAACATGGGCTAAACTTTTCACAGGATTCAGGTTCACTTTCAGTTTTATTTTGGAATTATTATTCCTCGCTAGGTATTTGAAATCTCTAAACCAACCCTCTTTGGACTTGTAGAGAAGGTCAGATTACCTCAGAATAATTTGCCAGTGTTTGGATGGCAAATGAGATCATTATGATGTCGATGGCCCAGAGATGATTCCAGCTAAAGCTGAAGCCTCCCCAATTATATGTGTGAGGTAAAGTGGCCTCAGCCGAAGCCAATGAGAGCCCCCGTGGCTCTCCTCGCCTCTTTGCTCCTAAACAAACACCCCAGTCAGACATCAGTGGGAAGCGTTTCTGTTTTAGCACGCCTGACCTTTAGCCGCTGTCCCAGTCTGTGCCCACCAAGTCCAGCCCTGCACGTCCAAGACGTTTACTCGTAATCACTAATACCAACATGAATAACATCATAAACCTGGTGTGACCCTCCTCTACCACTGAGCTCCCAGCTGATCGGCCGAGCGTGATGGACAGATGCATTGCTTGGAGAACAGCAGAAGACTAAAATAAATAAAATGGTGCAGTTGGATGGCAGTGAGGGCTTTAAATGCTGGGCGATGGAGGGTGGAAAAAAGGGGGGAGGGAGAAAAAGAGTGAGAAGGCCTGATTGAGTATGTGTGTGTTTGAGAGAGAGAGGGGATAGCAAAGGCAGGGCCCTCGAGGGGAGTCGGTGTTATGCCATGCGATGGGGGCCAGCTGGCAGGGCCCAAAGCTGGCATGACAGAATGTGACAGAGGATCCGGAGAGCAGGGACTCGAGGAATCCCGACACAATAATGTGGATGGCAGAGGCTAAAGCCCAGATTTAATCACAGCCATCCCCCACCTGCCAATAGAAAATTACACAACGGATATCTATGGCAGCCTCCCCATAGTGTTGAGTCCCCGAGCAGCGTTTCCAGGCTCGTCCCAGCTGTCACTCACTCGGCTTTAATGGGGAAACCTCCACACCGACAGTCGACAGCGAAAAATCACAACTTCGCCAAAATCTTATAAAATTCACTCGAGGTGTTTGTTTGTTATGTCATGCTAATGATAAAATGACTTTCATCAGACTGTGCAGTAAGATTTTACAATATAAAACAAGGTTGGAAAAAAAGTATAATTTCTTGTTTTAATGCATCATCTTAGTGACTCACAAACTTAAATATTGCTAATAGCAAAATAATTTATTTAATTGTCCCCTATGATAAAGATTTTATACACATGTATTTATTTAGAGTACAAAAATTCATTACAACTCATATTTTTCTTATTTATCTGTAATTTGAATTTTTTTTTTTTTTTTTTCTGCAGGTCCAGTTTCAAATGTCACATATTTTTGAGAGAAAACTACGTGTAGGCCTATATTGGTCTGGTTGATCAAGGCTCACCCTGTGCAAATGTACATCTGTGTTGTCTGAAATCAAATCACCCAGAATTTAGATTATATAATGACGTTGTCAGTCTAGAGCGGAGCAGGCTCTTTGATTCAAACCAGAGCTTTTTTTATTGTCCCGTGCAGGCCTCAGTTTCAATCATATATAATCATGTACATGCACACTAATTTCCACACGCTCGCTCGCACACACACACATTCATCAGGTCCGTACGCACTGCTCGGTCTTGACAGGTAACGGTCCTGTGGTTTGGATGCTAATCAGTCTCTGAAAATGTTTACATTTTTCAACTGTGCCGCGTGCTCCAACTCTCAGGTGCCCCTCTATAGATTGCTCCACCACAATTAACATCTTCCAAAATTAGAGCAGTTTTACATCCAGAGAGCTCCAGCACACACCGACATACATATATTCCATTTGTGCAACCTTTTCTTTTTGGGTTTCTGCTAAAATTTTGAATTCATTTTTCTGTTTTAAGTATTCGATCCCACTGTTTTGCTTTTTGAATCATCCTCCACTTAACGTTATTTACGACATCAAATTGACTAAAAAGTCGGAATTACTCGAAGGCGCTCCATTTTCAGGTTTTGTTTGAGGAAGATTTGCTTGGACTGCACGTGTTTATGTTTGCGCGAGTTTGTGTTTATGCTTCCGTTTGTCGGAGCTTGACAGCTATCACTTCTGACACGGAGCAGTTGTTTTTTTCCGGAGACTTTGCGCTCTTGCATGTCCTAATAGCTTCCCTGAGATGGAGGGGAGAGGGGACCTCTGCTCCGCGCTGCTCTCACTCATGACTCCTGCAATATTTACATGTTTACACTCACAATTTCCATCTGTTGTATCTGGAACAATCAGCAGCAGGGGCCCGGAGAGAAGCGCAGGGGGAAACGGCTTTAAGCCCCGCTCAACTTGGGTTTCATGATTGGGAGGCTGGGCCTGATTATGCTCAACTAGGGTTAAGGGACAGGAGGGTGTTTTTTTTTTTTGTTTTTTTTCCTTCAAGGCCTTCTCAAGGTTTCTGGTGGAGGGGCTTCGGGGATCTGTGCAAGCTCGCCCTCAGAGAGAAGCCTCACTCAGGGTGAGATCAGTCATTACGGGCTCAAGATCCAACTGGCCAGGGCCAAACATACTAATGGATTTCAGCTATATATTTCAAAATTAATCACAAATTTGAGATTGGGTCAAAGAATGATGTGGACGATTAGGAGGGAAACTAGCTAGTTTATCTGCCTTGACGTTACAGCAACTATATCGAGGGGCTTAAGCTTCATATTGGATCTGTAATAACTTTTACATTTGTAAAAAAAAAACAAAAAAAAAAAACTTTTATTATTAGAAAGAATTAGCAAAATACTTCTACTGGCAGGTGAAGAGTTTAAACCAAAAAAAAAGTTCTTGGAGTTTAATGAGATATTATCAAAGAATCAACAACACAGCTACAATTGGAATGCTAAATAATCATTTAGAAGTCAAAGGAAAACTATTACTACTGAGAAGGAAAGTTAAACCCCCCGAGGAGAAGTGGGAGCTCCACGAGAACGGCTGATACTGATGACTGTGTGGATAGAGGGAGAAAGAAAGCAAAGAAACAGAGGCAGGATGAAAGGGTGTGTTGGTCCCTTGTGAGGTGGCTGCAGACGTAGCGGGTCCCAGCGTCAGCCTGGCCTAGCGTCGGGTTTCCCCATGCCGGAAGTGGCGCGTTTCCCCTGGCGACAAGCTCTTCCTGCAAAATAAAGAAATCATTAGAAAGATGACAGCTGGACCAGCCAGCGCGAAGCCCAGGGGGCTCGGCCTCAGAGAGCTGCCACCCAGCATTAGCTGGCCGCGTTTGCTTTAGCCATCGTGGTCTTCAGAGGATAAACAACGAATGCCACGGCCAGCCGGCTCTCTGTAAGATCACTCTTTTTATTTGTGTCACACTCTATCTTATTCCTAATTTTCCTTCTTTTCATTTTTTTTTTTTTTTTGAATCTCTGATCTGAATGTGCTTATCTGACTCTTGGCCTCACATTTGCACGCATCCCTCAACCTCTCCCAGTCCCTGAGAATGACGACTCGGGGAACAATGTGGGGGTTTTGGCCAGCAGGCGGGGAAGTATTCTGACATGTTAACCCCAACTCATGCGTGATGAGTATGGAGCTGAAGGCTCCAGGCCCAGGCAGTGACCCCTGGCAATCATGGCGTGTGGCAGCCACACTGGGGCCTCTGTAGCGTGGCCTTCTGGGAGCACACTGTGCTACATTCCAGCCCCAAGTCCTCCTAAAGCATTTCCTCCACAAACCATCGCCAACTTCTGTCTCCCCAAACGTTAACGAAAGAGCCAGAGGACTTAAGAGACGCATTAAGAGAGCGCTCCCAAAAACCATCAGTAGTTGACCTCAGCTAAAATGATTACTCCATAAGAAAGATATTTCAAGCTGATCTCAAAAGATAATCAAGGAAGAAGTGGTGCTGCTTTCGCAGGAACTTATGCTGCACTTTAGTTGCTTGTTATGATTTCTTTTATTCGCAGATCTTTACTTTGATCTCTTTAACTTAATGTTAAAGAGATCGTTAGACATGTGGGAAAGTCCCTTATGCTCTTGTGTGTAGAGAATTTATGTCAGTGAAATATAAATTTAAGCCAAAAGACAGTGAGCCTAGCTGTAGGGGTAAACAGCTGGATTGTTGCTAGCTCTGAAACTCGCCAGATTATAAGCTTCATAATGTCTTTTTAACAAAGGAAGTTGCTGTTCCAAGCTACAAAATAGTCTAGCATGTTAGAAAAATAGCAAACGCATGTTCAGTAACTACCCTTCATATTTGCATTCGACGCTAATTGACCTTTAAAGCTACATAGCAGGAATTAACAGTAGAATCTAATGTAACTAGTAAAACATTGCTGTTTTAAAAAATGGCTGGCATGAGATCTTAATGCAGGAGTTTGTTGCTGCACTTTTACCAGTAAATACTTGGAAAAGCAAAAGTCCCAGACTGGAACAGTGAGTACAAGATTTAAATATGAAAACCTCTCCAGACCCACCGACAAGCACAGAATCAATATTTGCATTATGAGGGCATGGTATCTGCTGATTCTCTGCCTTCTCATAAATGGCATCCTTTCACTTCCCGCCATAAAGGTATTGTGGCATAATTTCAAAATGCTTGACCCTAAACAGATCTGCAAAGCCAAACTTGAGCTTTCACACCATTTACAGTACTTTTTTTATTCAAATAAAAGAGCATGAGAAGTTGTAATAGTGTCCTTTTTATAATAAACATGTCGATGTGTGTTGTGGTTGGACGTGATGATCAAAACACGACACAGCCCCACAGACACCTCCAGGTGCCACGACTCGGTTGCTATGGCGATTAGGAGTGACATAGGTTAACACCTGCTAGCGCTCACTCATGGAGATTAATGTGGCTGCTCAAGCAAGGCACACAAAGGCGCACACACCAACGCACTGGCGTTAGACTCCTGTCCCCTCTAATGGGGACTGATAAAAGACAGGCTCCATCTCTCACAAACAGGACTGACTGGGCTGCTAGAGGTCAGCTCCGTGCAACCATTTCCATGTGCTGCTGCATGTAGACATGCAGGCCCACGACTAAGAAGCAGCCCAGTTTCTCTGGCTTTAGTTTGCTTCAAAATGCAACCGGCAAACACTGTGACAGAAGGCTGGTGGCTGCACGAGGCTGCTGCGTTTTCTCCGTGAAGTAAGGCTACGAAAACACATGTCAGCGAGTTGCTGGAATCAGCAGTTAAACAGATGCCGGCTGCTTTTTATTGTCCCTTCAACAAATGTTTTTGGGCAACCAAAATAAAAATAAGGAAGAAAAAAAATAGCCATTAATTCATACTCTCACCACTTTCACCACATGCAGAAGATCTTAAATCAGACACGACGAGCAAGCTGACAGAAACAGCTTCGAGACTGTTGACACACCATAGCTCATTTCCATCGCTGATGTCTGAGCCAGAAGCCACTGCGGTCGTGTCTCAGGCTTATTTACACACACAAATGAGGCCGACAGCGGAGGCGGACGTCGTTCGATGGGAAGGCTGCCAGGATCTCCATTTGATGGCGGCAAACAATCATTGGATGCCCTGTCTATTCTGGACTCAAAGAGTCTGTTCGTCCACAGTTCAAAACAGTATGTTCTCATTTAGCTGGAGCTGCAGCGACGCAGGGGATCGGCTTTTCATTTGGGCTGCCCTCTCTCCCCGCTGATGAGTAACAGTTGAAAAGTTCCCCATGTCCAGATCATCTCAGCGTGGCTCTTAGGAGTGGAAATGGCAGGCTGGTGGTTGTTCAGTCCACTGTTTAACCTAATGTGCCAGATGGTTTGTTACACAGAACCATCTGGGAAGCTGTCATTGGAGAAAGTTTGGAAAAGTGCAGGCACTTTAGAAAAAAAAATACTTGGCAGGCAATTAAAGAACAATCTATCCATCACTGTCAATTATAAGTCAGATTCAGCCACAAAGTGGAGAAAAAAAAAATAGACCCAAAAGTGCTATACTCCTGACAGCCGGATGGTGCTAGTCATCAGTTCCTACATTTTTCCCACAAGTCACTCTGATGTCGCTCTGTCTGATCTGTGTGGCAGTGTTCCTACTGAAATAGTTGTTTTGTTGACTACATATGTATTTTCAAAGCTTTCTCCAATCAACTTTTGAGTGTCCAGCTTCACCTCCTTGGGTCAGTTCTGGCTACTAAAACTTCAAAACATAGTGGCAAACAAATACTAAAATACAATCAGTCAAATAAATGAATATGGCCCTGACATGCATTGATTCATGGCTCATGATTTCATCAAAATAACTCAATGAACCACTATAGCCTGTTGGGAAAATCTAAATTTTCCAGTTGGCAGTCAGAAAATATACAAAGATTTTCAAACGAAAAAAGTCACCAGTGTTGTTCATTTACTTTTTTTTAAAAGAGTTGAAATACTCTCCAACTCTGCTATAATATGGTGGTGGGCAACATTTAAAGGCAAAGAAAAAGATTTGAACATTGTACAATCTAAAACATGCAAGGGATCAGTTTACTTGCTTTTTTTTTAAACTTCATCAATTTGATACGTTTGTACATTGACTTTTACCTATCTGCTACTATTAATTTGTGGATGCTGGACTGTTCTCTAAAACCATCTGCATGTATATTAATTTTAAAATCCTTATCAGGGCATTATCTAACCACATTAATGGCACATTTGTACTACAGTTTGCATGATTGGTTGAAAACTTTTTTTTTCTTCGAACACAGAGGTACTCGCTCGACTTCTCAGACACGTTGCGAGGGAATCGACACATATGACAGACGGCCAGTGACGTCTCCATATCTTGTGTCAGCCCTTTTCTTTTCCAAAAGCATTATTACAGGTTGCGGTCTTTCGTCAAAATCTGCTGCATCACTGACCCGTCACTGCAGAGCAAGTTATTAATCCCATCTGAGTGTGGGATCTCTGAAGTGGAGTTTTGCTGTGTGTGTTTGTGGTTTTTCTTTATATTTAAGGAGGACTGGAGGGATTGTATTTTTTTTCCATGTGTGCTACTCTTGAATGGCATCACACCTAAAACCCTCAACAGCGACCACTGTGTGATATTTAATCTTTCTCTTGCAACTTCTTTCCAACAAAGGTGCATCTTTCCTGTGGCACGGCAAGATGGATTCTCTCCTGCGATCTGATGGATCCAGCTGTGTCACAAGTCGATCCACTTTTACTACAAAGCACAAATTTATTCTGGATTGATTTGGTTTTAAGAGGAGGCATCCTGTTCACACTGATCTCAAGACTTTTTTTTTTTTTTTTAGCAACACCAAGAAGGTCTCTGACATGCTTTGAAATTTAACGTCTTGTGATTTCGCGTAAAGTTGACGCGTAAGGATGCAATCAGAGATGAGTGTGAAAACTTTATTTTCTTCAGTCTGCATGACCTCTTTCAAATGATATGGCCCTTTTTAAAATTAAATCATAACGTTTCTGATGCCTTATACTTGTTCATTAGTTTCTCTTCATTTGTCTTCAGTTTAACCGTCCTTTGCTAAGTTCAAAAGCGATTTTCTTCGGGCCAACAAGCCGCTCTGGGCCTGTGTGTGTCCCAAAGCAGCATCTGTAAAACCCATTTGGGACAATAAGCTCTTAATGAGGAGGGGATGCTTACCTCTTAAAGTCTGATAGTTTTTGGACAACTATAACTCCGCTGGACTTCAGTGTCCATCTGGACCAAATCACTCGCATGGTATTATTTATTTGGCCGGTTATAGACGAATAAACCGAACCCTCCTGTTTTTTCTCTTGCTCTTCTTTTTCTCCTTTAACTTTTTTTTTTTTTTTTGTCTCTGGCCATAGAAAGCAATTGAAAGCAATTGATATGCGCTATTAGAGGGTATTTACTGTGTAGTTTCTTTACTCACATGAAAGCAGTGGTTTGTTTACAGGACTCTAAATGACTGGGATTTGGAAAGCATTGTCATCACGGTTAAAACGAGGAAAAGGATACAACGCTCTTAATAATAATGAACAAAGATATCCTCAGACACGCTTCAAGGACAAGGCAGAATGTTAGTGCGAATGAACACCAGATTGGCATGTTTTTTCTACGGTATATAACAGACTTTAAGGAAGTGCATTATTTCCTGATTTGAAGTATGTTGCCACGTAGCTTATCAGCCAGTTGTATCAGTTCTCTTTTAGAAAGAGAAGTGATACAGGATTAACATAGTGTCAAAGACTTTCCAAAACCGTTCATACCATACTTACAAAAAACAAACAAAAAAACAATCTTACTCAAGTCAAAATAGGCAGTAAGGCTTTTTTTTTAAGGGTTTTTCCCATCAGCTCAGTCAAATGCTGCACAGCCATGTTCAGAATAACAACTTTTTTACCCCTTAATTTATGGGCCAAACTTAAGAAATCTCTAATATTAAACAGCAAGCATCTCAGTCTGTTTTCACAATTATTATTATCAGCAATTCATCATTCATCACTGAACTCGAAACGAACTCTTGTCACACTCTGTCACCACTATAATGCCAAACAACAAAAATAAGGCCCTCAGTCTTTTGTGGAGCAGCCCTGTGGGCTTCATCCGCTTATTCCAGAGTTCCCAAAAATATTTTTTTGCAGTCGATCGGCCCTGTCGTTTTGCATATCGCACAAGAAGCGGGAGGAGGGTGGACGAAACAAAGCTCGGAGGCGTAAAAATAGCCTTAAGGCCTCAGGATGCATTGTTTTGGTCACAATGCGCAAGGGCGGAGTGACTGGAGCTGAGGCTGGGAATCACCCTTAGGGACGAGGGTGGAGAGGTGGAGGCACGGTAGGAAACAAAGTCCAGGTGACATTCTAGTGTCAGTGTCACATATTTAGGGCGCAGTGGAGCCCTATCAGTGACACAAAACGCTGCAGGCTCTCGGTTTCTGCCAATGCCGACATGATCCTTACTGGGAGCAGAAGACTGAAGGTTTCCTCCACAAAACTCACGAAGACAATGCGTATCTTATATAAGCTCCCACTTGTCACTGTTAATGGTTAAAAACTGATCTCTCAGTTTGTAAAGGGGGGGACTTTGGACAAATAAGGTTCATAACTCATATGCATATTCTGGGAGTACTGTGAGAAAAATGGATCTTTATATTACCCATCCATCCATTTACTATACCCGCTGAATCCTGATATTTACATTTCATTTCATTTATCTTTACAGAACTAGATTAAATCTACACTCTATACAACCATCTCTCTTCTTCTTTTTCAGGCAGTCGTTGTGAACTAAAAATAATAAGTCAAATATTTTTAGTCAACTTTAGAAGCTTGTAGATATACGGGGTGTTGATACACCCCGTATATCTACAAACTAAATTAATAACTTAACCTTCAAGGTCAGATACCTCCCAACATGAGCTAAAAAAACCAAATAACAAGAATTAACACATTCCGCTTATCTTACACACCATTTGAATGTCATCAGTGAACAAACTATGACCTGTTTCGAATGAGGTGTGATGACCTTCTTCCAAGAAATCTCTCAGTCTTGTACGAACTCCAGCAGGGGACAACAGACATGAAGGCCGACTTAAGAAAAGACTACAGTGTCATCAGCAAAAAAAAAAAAAAAATGCAAGAATGCTAACATAGGCTAATAATCTTGAAACTTACCACTATACAGTGAAGCATGCACACTGCACCCAGGGGGAAACATCTGGTTTTTATATTTGTTTGTTTGTTTTTTGTCTCAAGCCAATGTGGAAGTGTCATACCTTGGGTGATCACTAGGGTTGGGGCCCAAAATTGACTTAAAATGTCCCACTTTACTGCAGAAATACCTATACTCAGACCTTAACCCTTTTCCATCCACTTGCCCATTTTTGGGTAGGGTGAAATCAGCTCCTACCAAAATGATGTCTCCCAGAGCTCCGAAAAATGGGCTTCAGAACCACTTTTCAATAAACCCATGGATGGTGTTACAAAGAGTTTGTCCAGTTCATTTAATACAGTCTATGCCTGCACCCTCGTGTAGGGAGAAGCCAAGGAAAGAGCATCAAGTGAATGTCTCCAGATAAAAAGATGTCTTTTTGCCAGGAGACATTCCTGAGACACTACAGATCTCAGCTGGTCTCCAGGAGCAACTGTGGGACATGGATGATGTTGAACGTTCTCTCACCGGCATCATCATCACATTATGATGATGATGCACGAGGTGCCCTTAGTGCCACATTTTATGAGCAAAAAAATGATAATTTAGAGTTAAATGAACTAAATATAAAACACAGGAGAAACGAGTTAGAAACTTGAGTATGGAAGGGATAGAATGGATAAACTATTTTATTTTTTAGGTTAAAACATTATAGGGGCACCCAGTCTGTTTAAAAAAACAACAAGTGATATGATGGGGTTCTGACAAAGCACCTTTTACGTGATAAGATTTGAGTAAACAAAGCTACAAGGAGGGACATAAAAGCAAATAAGCAGTAGAAAATGGATTGAGATGAAAATATTGAACTCCTCTTTTGCTTTGGTCTCTCAGGTGTAACTCTTTTGTGTTTTGAGATCAGAGCTGGGCCTCTTTCCAATCACCGTGGTGGTCGAGCATTTTCCTATGACGAAGTAGAGTCCGGAGTAATGGATCCATTTAGCAGTAATATTCCTTAATGGAAACAACCTAATTACAACCGCAAATAACCACAAGCCTTCACAAAGGATTAAATGTACAACAGAGGAAAAAAGGCAGGTATACATTTTCCAAATGATGAAAAAAAAAAGAAACATCTGCAGTTCTTTGCAGGTTAAAAAAAAGAGAAAGAAAACTTCCAACCATAGAAGGAAGGAGAAAAATGCTTTGTCACTTTAGATTTTTTTCAGATCTGGTTTGAGCAACAGTGCAGCCGGTTTGGATTTCAAAGCTCTCTGGATCCAAGGAGAAAACAAAAACAAATATTTGTTTTGCGGTTTATTGTGTTTTAATATGGCAGCGAGATGGGACGCAAATTGAAACCTGGAAAAAGTAAGATGCAGCTGCTGAAATCAACTAAACGGATCCATCTTTCCAACAATCATGAATAAGCCATGACTTAATCCTCCTTTGAGGAAGATTTGTGATTTTGATTACTCACCAGCCTGATTATTTGACTTTTAGCTAGTTTAATTGTGTTACTCAGATACAGATTTCAGGGGAAATTGGAACTTTTGACTTTTCCTCAAAGGATTTGCTTGGCTTAGCCTGTTCTGTCCTTTCAGCTATGGCCCAGTCATTTGTTACTAAATAGATGATCTCAGATAGAAAACGCAAACTGCCACTTTCAGAAACAATAACCGTAGACAATTTCAGCCGGGGTTACTGTCAGGCTGGTGGGAATCCACGGTCAGTGGCAGGTATGGTGAAGCCAGGCCACCGGGGACCGCTGATTGTGAGTGAAGGCCTGCGATCGTCACTCACCACCAGCCGTTACGCGCCTGTCGCTGCTGCTGGCGAGCCCCGCTGGCAGCTAAAATTGAATGTCATGCTGTGTCCTATTTTGGTTTGAGGAACAGGTGATGTGCTTGGCCCAGCGTGTTTCGCTTGCCTCCACACCACCCCCTTGGGGCTGTCAGCGAATGCAACAGCAACATAGTTTTCCAAGAAAAGGAGCAGGGAGGCGAGGCGGGTCCTCTGTTGCTGTGACACAGATCGATACCTTGTTAATAAAACCTAGACGTGGCAGGACTTTGGCACATGTGGTTGTTTTTAACATGGGAAAAAGACATGTTAACACACGAGCATCTGAAAAGACATCCCTCTCTGATTTTGTTTGGTAAAATAAATCCGTACTGGACAGCCTGTGGTAATCAATCCGGCAGTGTTTAATTTGCTGTCTTGCTTGCGTAGCACAGAGCTGTCTGTCTCGCTTTGTTGGCTTTTGTTGACAAATGCTTGAGTGACTTGAAAAAATCCATTCAAATTACGCAAATCCTTCTTTCCCGATGTGCTCAGATGAAAACGGCGCAGCAGAATAAGTTTGCAAGGTACGCGAATAATTTTCCACCATAAATTACATACTGCTGTGGTCTGTGGAGGGAATACAAACAGAAACACAGGGGGGACATGTGTCATTGTCGGCACACCTGGACTTTCCTCTGCTCCGCACCTGTCTGCCTGCTTTCAGTGTAAACTTCCATCAACCTACCATTTACATGCAGGTCAAACCCTATTCAAATCCCTCCATCTAAACAGAGCAGCATTTCAAAACAGACTCTGCTGACCTGTGTTTATGCATCAGCTTCTATAGGGTCTGAAATTAGAATAATCAAATTGACGCCGCAAACTATAATCTCTTTTTGTTAATCAGGTCAAGACGGGGCTTTAAATATCAAATCTGACTCGTGTACAGACTGTTTCGCGCAACTGCGAACGTGTATTCTTCTTGTTAGCGATTAAATTGTTGTTATTTGCCTGGCACGCAACCCAAAAGTTCCCTACGGTCTCACAGTTATTTCTACCATGTGGGTGATTACAATGGGAGCAACAGATACGCCCGCACAAATCATACTCCAATCCGGGACGCTTAGGTCGGGATACCGGGGTGCTTAACGACAAAGACCATGTTAGAGACGCAGGGGGAAAATAAACAGAGGGCATCATGCAGTCAAAGGTTCCACATCGCTGGTTTCACGTTTGTGGGTAGTACGAGTAGATCTGTATTTACGTACATCCGAGGGGAAAATACCCCCATGCTGCGACTTCATTTGAAAAAAACGGGGCTGATTATTTTAGGAACAATGAAGACCAACTGGCACAGTGGCTGCTCTTTCCTGTGAAAGTGATCACGTCTTTATGGCTCCCGTCACTGCTCTTTACAGATCTGTTTCCCAGAGGTATTTGATGAGGAGGGCCAAAAGCAGGAGGAAGTGTGGGTCTGCAGCCCGCATGTTAACAATGGCTCTCCTCAGACCCCCCGGCCCAAGCCCAGCCAGTCATGAAACACCATGGAGATGTTATTGACCTCAAGGTTAACTCTCCTCAGGTAAGCCTGGGAGATAATGGACAAAGAGCAGTTCTTTTACAGGTGGAGTGACACTGCATATCCGCGCTGCGCAACTCCTCTCGCACTGACAGATTTTCTAATTCACTGCAGATTCCCATAAAACTGGGTGGCCAGGGCCAGCGCGGCCCAACAGAGGGCCCATTCATGCTGGGTGGGATAAGGGGGCCTGGCCAAATTAACCTGGATTAATTTAAAAGAGCAAGAGGGTCCTTACATCCGAATAAAATGAAGATCAATAAATTAAATGCTCGGGTCAGGATGTCAAGTTGCAGCGATGATCGACTTGCGTATGGGGAGTTAACGTTTTTTGGCTCAGATCAGGCTCAGCAAAAACATGAGCGAGAGCCTTAATTACTTTATTCCGAGGAAGAGAAGTGCTTCCATGCGTCTCTCTTTACATGCTAGAGTTGTGCTCCTATAAACACTCTCATGTCAGTAAAGAATGCTCATTATTTCTCTCATTTGGCCCCGGGATTAGTTACTGCCACAGAAAAGTCATCAAAGAAACCACTATGAGATGTTTGTATTCTGCTCTATGAATTATTATGTAAATGTGTGATTTATGTCTCAGGATTTTCCATTATTTTTAGTTGTTTTTCATTTATGAATATGTTGTTCTTCTCCATATGCAAATTTATACAAAGTCTTTAATTTCTGGGGAGAATAAAAATTTCTGTTGCAGCTTTTCTTTAAGGTTATAAGATTTTTAAGCAAAGAAAAGAAAGGAAACAAGGTGATCACGTGCTTCGGCGTTGAAGCAGCTAGAACTAAACCTGAACCACGTCATGTCATTCACAGCGCGATCAATTATCCAGTAAGGGCAGCCTTGTAAGGAGCCCATCTCATCATGCAGCCATTAATATCTAAACAGTGTCTGCCTGGAGATGACATGTAGGACAATGGAAAGAGGACCACAGAAATGACCAAGTGGCCTAAAGCCAAGCTGTTAGCAGATTAAAGTGACTTGAAGGCACGGCGACCAAAATTCTCCACGACAGGCGGTAAGGCGGCCGATACAGAGATTTTTGTTTCGGGTCATTTGAAGGACTAACTGCATATTTAAGACCGCTCTTCACTTCAAATGATTTTTAATTTCCATTCAAACGAGGTTTGAATGCATGCGTGAAATCAAAAAAATGCCTCATTCACCGTGTGAACCCTAGTGGGATATTTAAAAAAAAAAAAGCAGTAAGGACGGTGTATTTTTTTCTCTTGATTTCTAAAGTGATAGATTGGTATATAAAAGTACATCTGTTGTTTTTTTCCCCCCTTTAACTTTTACTCTCGTGATGCCAGCAGTGACTTTCTAAATGAAACGGTGACGCTGTTGCTGCCAGCAGGATACTTCCTCAGATTAGCAGGGCTGTTTACAAAGTCCACTGGTAATCTGGGCCACATGGGACATACCTGTACTGTGTCAGAGACAGAGCTAGAGTTACACAGTCCAAGCAAGCAGCCACAACGGCCCACACCAGAATAAGATCCAGAGGGTCCAGTTTGACTGGCCCACCTCCAAAAGGGGGTTGGCACCAGGTTCGGCTGGCCTTGTCTGCCCCTGCCAGAACAAGGGGAGGAGGAGGAGCGGGGTGGACTGCCGTGTCTTCTGTATGTGCTTTTGTAGTGAAACTGCTACGCTGGCTGCCACTTCTACATCCTTCCTTCCTGTTCTTGTTTTTTGGGACATAGTTCGGAAATTAGCTTCCCTACAGGTTCTTGAGAAACGATCCAAGACCAGTAAGGGACCCATAAGAGATGGTAGCCGTGCCTGCTGAAGAATACTGGTGTTATTGTGTAGTGAGCAAAGGGTGGTGCTAATGGAGCCTAAAGCTGATGGGAAGATAATAGGAGAGAGTCGCCTTGTTTGAACTGCATGTATTATAATCAAGCATGCACACACACAAATACAAACACACAACTCGATGCGTGTGTGTGTGTGTGCACATATTCCCTGGACATAACCCTTTCTTCCAGGTACTCCTGTCCCTTCATCCTTCAGCTGCTTCTCTCTACAAACAGAAGTCTGGGCACAAAAGACATGGATGCTCACCACCTGTTCACCAGCAAACAAACACACAAGACACTATTTGACAGAGATGTGCACAGAAAACAGTGTTTAGGAAGAACTGCATACACATTTTTACATGTGAAACTACCCTAATATGTACGTGGCAGGACCTCTAATAAGTGTGCTTACCTATCTGATATATATTTGTGCATTTCTAATCCACATGGCTGGTGTGCTAGGAAGCAAAGGTGCAACATATACTAGCGAAATTAAAAAATAAACATAAAACTGGAAGAAACACCCTGAGACTTCCTAAATTAGTTAGCTATAGGTGCTCCCCAATTGATGTACTCTTATCAAACTGAACCTTGTATGTGACATCTGGCTTCAAAAAAAAAAAAAAAAAACCAAGATTGAGGCAGTCAAACGAGAAATTTGAGACCTCAGTGGTCCACAAACCAGTGGGTGATGTCACACCGGCCATGGCCGTGTTTTATATACAGTCTGTGGTTAGGATTTATGAGGAGAGAGTCGTATTGTGAAGCGCTTCCATCGAAGCTCCAGCTCTTCAGACTCCAAGGGAGCATTCACTAAACATCAAGACAACCCACTGAAGATCTGCCAGTGAAGCTCGCTCATTCAGCCTAAGGAAGGGACGGCTGCAAAAAGATGTGGAGGAACTTTCACAGTCCGCTGTCTATAATGGTATGAAGGAGTCGCAGTTGAGAGAAAACGTGGAAGAAGCAGCCACAGATGAACAATGAGCCATATTCGGCCATAAAAAAAATACGACTCATGAGCACTTTTAACTGACCGGGAGTCGTATGAGGTCGGCGTAGGATGTGAAGCAAAACTAATGATGGTTTCATAAGATGACTATAATTCAATTTAGAATAGACTTAAACAGCAGGAAACTCCTACTGTTACTCTGTGTTCTCACTTTGTCTTTTCATACAGTCAGTTAAAACCTATACACTGACATATATCTTTATTGCAGTCACGGTTTAAAGCTTTTATGAATTCGCTCCACCGCCAACACCCCACCTTTAGTCTTGTCTCATGCAAACTGTGACGTTCCATGATGCAATTTATGTCAACCACGTGAAGCGTTTCTTTTATGCATTTAGCTTAGTTAGTTCCAGTCAACTTTGCTCACTACCATGTTTCACACCTGGTCTGAGTGAATTACCGTCACCTTGTGTTCAGTTGTCATTATTTGCCACATTGTGTCTGAACCTCCTCGTTTCTGAGGGCTCTTGTCAGATCTTTGTTATCCCTTCTCTGTTTCTTCCTGTCAGGGTTTTCTGTTAAGTTTTTTGTACTTTTGGCTTGTGTTTATTAGTTTAGATTGTCAAAATGGCAGGTCTGCAGGCTGCTACAACTACGTTCAGAGTGCCTGCCCAAATCTGAGTTTTCACCAATCTAAGAATCACATCTTTGTGTCTGGTTATTTCCAGTATATGTTGCATGTGATCAAGGCGAATCTGTGTGTTTGTGCTGACACTCCTCCCATGGTTAACATGAGAAGCCTACATGTATTGAAGGGATGTAAGCAAACCAACATGGATGGATGGGGCTTGTTTCAGAAAGCAGGTTACATCCAAATTCTGAAAAGAACTTCAAATGAGGGAAATTCAGGGTTTTCTGTTTTCACATAGTGAGGTCGCCCTGAGACTGAGGGTCAAGTCAAACCTGTTTAAAAAAACTGAGGTAAATTATACTCGGTCCGTTACCATGGTAACTTATTCTGTGAAGGTAACCTGGTCAAGAACAGGTTTCATTCCACAAAACCCAGTTCCTGTCCTTCTTCTCCTCTCCTTCATAAACCTGAAATCGATTTCATACCTCACATTTTGGAGACGTCAGAACAATGACAGGTCCTTCTATTGACTGAAGAGGCTTCAGTGGTTAGAAAAAAAATATGTTTGTATCGGGAAAGTAGGACATATCGAGCATCAGAATAGAGAGTTTTGTCTACCTCTATAAAAAAAAATTGCATGATACATAATCTTATGCAGCCACGCATCACAAACATCAGCCCTTATGTGTCCATTATACACACAAAATGATTTAGTTTAATTTAGTTTTAGTTAATATGAATTTTCTTCATCAGGACGAGCATCCTAGTAGAAGGGGACTGATGTTGAGAGCTGTCTTTTTTTTTTCTTATTTGTTATTTCTTTGCTAATCTTTAAAAAATCTTATCATTAATAATTTACAATAAGTTTTTTTTTTCAAATAGACTCCTTCTGTCCCTAAAGAAAGACCCTAAAGAAATTTTCCTCAATCAATATGACTGGATGAATTGATGATGTCTATATTCCCATGAAACCTCCTCGAATGACTTTTTCTCCCCTTTGCTATAGGGCAAAATCTTATTTAAGTGAGTGAGAATTGAAGCTGGAGTACTCAAGTTACCTATCTGAATTATTCTTCTCTACTTCATTTCACCTGCAGCATTTCACCTGCATAAGAAGTCAGTCTCAGGTGGTCGGCCTATAACACACCTGCATCCCACCACTTGTCACTTATTAAGATACATCTGGGAAAATTTGAATTCATTCACATTTGAAATCACCCCCATATGGGGTTTGAATCTGTTTTGGGAAAAGAAAAAAAATCACATTTCATGTGGTTTTTGGCTGTTCAGACTGTTGAAAATGTATCTAGATACAATCTGGATTTAGATTAAAAAAAAAAAAAAAAAAGGATTTTGTGAACATAGTCTAAGATTTAAATAACCTCCTAATTCCTAAATTCTTATTTTGCTCTGACTTTGGCATTAATATGTTTGTATAATTCAGGCTGTAATAAGCATACACTCATCCACCGCCTTGCCACAGTTAAACATTAGTGAAAAGGGAGACAACACATGCTTAACCATACTGCTAATGACAATAATAATGATGTCATCGTGTTCCCTGCCTTCTTCATAAAGGGAGAGCAGCTACAGGGTGTGTTCAACAAGCTAGTGAGGCAGGAGGATGATTCTGGAGTAAATCACTTGTGGAAAGGTGAAATGTGGCCAGCACAAGTCGGCCTAATCCATGCCAGACATGTGCAGAACACCAGAGGAGCAGGTGCAAACAATTGGAGCAGCTGTCAGTGAGCTACCGTGATCTCTTTTGATATCTTAATTGTTAGTCAATCCAAGAGCAATTTTGGCAACATTGCTGTCAGCCCCAGGACTTGCCCTGCTCGGCTCCCATCTGTCAGGGGGCTCGCGGGGCTCTGGTGCGGCTCTCCCTCGGTTCAGTCTTCTGGATGTGTGTGTCCAGCCCATCGAGCATCTCCAAGGGAAATCGGGCCTGATTGCTGCCATTTCCGCTCACTTTGGAGGTTTGGGTCGGGGGTGCAGGCTAATGCTGATAATTGCCACGTTTCAAAACTACTGGAATTCGACGGGCCTCTCGCTCAACTCTGTCCAGCCCTGTCCCAGCACCACCACCGCCCCCCAAACCCATGTCTGCTCAATACTCCTAAACATTGTGATTAGCATAAGAGCAAAGTGTGTGTCAGTACGGATTTAAGTCCATGACGTGAGACTCTCCAGATACCATAGCTATGGAGTCGTTAGGACAGGGGTGATCAGGAGCAACGTGGCTCTTGCTGCACAGATGTGAAACCATGCAGTCAGACAGTAAGCAGCACCACAAAGAGCATATGAGCTCATGCACCTCTCAGCCAAGCATAGCCGAAAAAAAAAAAGCCAGATGAAAAATAAGTTTCTATGAAAAAAAAAGTGCCATTCACATTTTCACTAAAGCACACACGCAGAGCGGACACACATTCACAGACATCCAAGAGGCGTCATTATGAAGAGATAATTCACAGTGCAGTGACAGTGAGTGACCTGCTTCTGCTCATTCAAAGTGAGGTGAGGCCCGACTCCCGGCCCAGCTTGACCCCCCCTTTGTGATTTATGTGGCCCCAGTAAGCCGGGTCTATTTGAGGGCCCTGCGAGGAATGAAAGTGTTAACAGTGGGTGTTGAGGAAGGTGGGTGCGGAAGGGGAGAGTTATGAGTTTTCTCAGCTGAGCGCCCAGCTTTGGGTTTCTGACATTGTTTTCATCAGGGAGGGCGGGGAGAGCAGGAGTAGTAAAAGGTGTTGGTGGCGGGGGGAGTGAGGGAATGAGGGAATAGGATGGGAGGAGGGACTGGAAGGGGGTCCATGGAGCCCGCGGGCTTGAACCCCACAGCTGAACCGCTGACCTCAACCATCCATCAGTGCCGGGCTGTGACAAGGCAGGGGCAGGGGTATGCGACACGAGGGGGCACGAATGGAGACTATGGCTGGTGACGGGGGAGGAAAGGGGCTGGGGGGCTATAATGGGCCTTGGTACATGGGAGGGTCTAGTCACTGGGGGCGTTGAGCAATATGAGGGAAAGGCCAGTGTACTGTAAAAGGATGGAGAAGTTTTAAGAGCCGATATGTCTGTTTAATGACTGAGACAATGAAGTAGGCGTATTTGCACGGCCAACTGTCATATATAGTAAATATCTAACAGGTCTGGATTGCGGTTCAGCAGCTTTTTGTCTGATCTGAACTCAGGATGTAAAAGGACAAACTCAAAATCTCTACGTTTATATTGTCAGAACACCTGGTTTCATTTGATCACTTGAATGTTGTCAGTGTTTAACCAAATGTATTGTTTTCAGCCCCCCAGCTGCAAACTGAGTTCCAAAAAAAAAAAAACCTACAAAGTTCAATTTTACCAGGCCAAAAAAAAAAAAAAAGGGGGAAATAATTATAATCCAGATTTAATGACATATAGTTTTTATTTTTTGGTCTGCACTTTGAAACAAAAAAGGGGAGGGGGGGAGTAAATAATAACTGGAGTTCAACTCGCGAACATTTTTCTGTTGCATTACTGTGATTTTTGTGATATTTTAACCGAGCTCAAAGCTGCCCTGGACCCTTCCCCCATATGGACTCATGCTCCCAGCGTCTTTCAGCTGTTGCCCAGGACTCACTGTCACTACACACAATATATAGCCAAAGGGGAAGACTGGACCCCGGCATTCGTCCTCAGAGGAGCGTTGGCCCCCAGCCAGAGAATCCTGAGCAGGGGCCTCTGTCGCAATGACAGACTAAAGAAACACTAATGGTTAACCCTGAATCAAGGAATGAAGAAGAGGCTCGGGTATAGGGGAAACGATCGTTTTTATATGATCCACTTTGGAACGTCATAACACTTATTCCGATTTCATTAGGGGCCAAAGATGGATCCATATGTCGGTAGTATTAGCAGTTACAGGAGATGCTGTGTTTGTCTGTTTCACACTGTATAAAAATGGGCCCGTAGGATGAGGACATGAAGAGGGGAAAAGGGGCGGAGGGGGAGAGTGATAGAGACCGAGAGTTCACGGTCCTCCCAGTTAGGTTATGGTACTGCAGCGTGGACAAATCCATGAGCAAGCGAAACCACTGTTTTAAATAGCAGGTATCTGGTGTCAGCCTGCCCTGAGAGAGGCCCTCTCCATCAATATGTTCCTTTGCCCTTGTCTGCTCCTGATATCTTTATCTTGTCAGGACCTCTTCTGTATGTTCCGCCTCAATAACTTCCGCCTGTGCAGATGGACCCCTGCTGGTCAATCCACAAAAGGGCCTTGAGGCTGGATGGCAAAGGTGGAGAGAGAGCAGGAGGGGTTACGGTGCAGTTGGGCTGAGCCGAAGGCGGTCTCATGTCAACCTGTTGTCTACAGGGGCCTCATTACATAGACGCCAATGGAGAAGCTTTTAGGGGGTAATTAGACCATTACAGATAGCCAGGGGAATAAATGGGCACTCGCCATATCCTCTGAATAGATGAAATGTTAAAATGTGCAGTTATTCTATCCAACTAATGTATTTTTTTTCTTTGGCTTAGAAATATTTCACACACACTTTTTTTTGCCCACTTTTGCCCACTGCATACAATGTTGTTTACCTGCAGCACATTAAGACAGAAAAACACAATACTCTTTTTTATTCCCAATCCAGCTTGATAAAATTGACTCAGCACACTGTGCACAACAGTTTCGAGGCAAGAGGAAGCCTCCGCTGCTCTTTCCTGTAATTTCGAGCTTACCCTGAGATGAAAATGGGAGCGGGATTGTGGGAAATGACAGATGCGGCTCGGGAGGGCCATTGAAGAGGTCATATGTCATCACGGGGTCGCACATGCCCTTTGAGGAGGGGCTGGCGGGGGGAAGCTAGCCTTCCCACACTACCTGGCGAGACGAGGCCTGGGAATGCGACTAACCTGGATCTGGCTGACTCCACTCACTTGTCATTCTGACTATAAACACGTATCCTGGATTGACTTTCAGTATCTTCTACATCACTGCCTTCATATTTGTCTCTGTATGGCAGAAACTCTTGTAATGTAGACTTATCATATATTACACTTATAAATCATGACCATCGTTGGTTGTGTGTTCTTTTGCCTGCCGGTGTTTCTGACAGACAGGCGCCTGCTCTGTGTTTCATTTCTGCTCTCTTCCTCCCTCTCTACTTCTCTTTTAGGCTCCTGCAGCAACTTGCCGTGTGAATGTGTGTGCGTGTGCATGTGTGGATGTGTGTGCGTGTGTGAGAGGACCTGTGTGATTTTAATAGCCATCCGTTACCTGCTCACATATGATACCCCTGCAGCCTGCTCGGGCAGATGGCTATTACTTTCCAGTTGTGAAAATCAAGCTTACATAAACACAGGCAAGACTGAGATGCACTGGACCAAGTGCAGTGTCTCTCTGATAGATAGTATTGGTCTGTGTGTGAATGTGCGTGTGTGTGTGTGTGTATGTTATGAGGGTTGATTCTCTGGCGTCTGTCATGCGCAGCCTATCCTGTGGAAATCATTAAGTAGGAGCATTAGGCCGTCACTTCCTGGCAAAGCATGCAAGCGAGATGAGGGGCTTTATCACTTTCAGGACAGGTGGGAACTTTATTGATGGCAGAAGAGTATTAGTGTCAGATCAGAATTAAAAGTGAAAAGAGGTTTACAGATTTTCAGTCAGAGCTGCTTTGCATATGAGCTTTGTTTTTGTGAACATTTGTAAGTACACATCCAATCAAATGGCAATGGATTTTTATTGTTAAATGTAATTGTTTCGATTTTAAAACACAATTCCACTTTTTTATTGCACCTGCCCTTTAATTAAAGTTTCCAACTATGCTAAAATCTATAACCTTTAGAACATCTTCGACTTGCCCACATCCAGGTACCCACTGTAATTTTCCGGTTCCATTAATTGTGGGCGCTTCAAATGAAACCCGACCTTCTTCAGTGTCTGAAAACTCGATATTCCTTTTAGTGTCAAGGTTGGGCCTGTCGTGCTGCCTCTCTCATGGAATCTGCCATCATGTGACTTGAACCTCGGTGTCCCAAACTGCCGGGGTTATCGATCACTCGCTGTTGTGAGTGGGGCTTTTACAGTAGCCTATTTAACCACACAGGACAGAGCTGTGAATCATTTCTTTGCTGTGGCCATGAGTCAGTTGACAGTAAGAAATTCAGAACGTGATGCTTACAACAACAACAACAATAAAAACAACAAAGTATTTTACTGCACATCAGAGAATTTGTTTCTTTTTTGTAAAGCAAGATGTTGCCATAACCTGTAAAATACTTAATAATTCTTTCCCCGTTATATTATGCTTTTGAGTAACAATAATAGCATTATATTAACTATAGATAATTGCTTTAACTGACAGAGAAGTTTGAATATGTACATTTTTTTCTTTACTGTTTATGGATTATCATTTTCAATTTCCAT
>JAOWBL010000013.1:7532915-7549699 GCA_028564865.1 Zenarchopterus dispar
ATATATATTATAAAGGTGTATATATTATAAAGAAGTATAAAGCTGAAAAAAATACTGCTTAACATTAACAGTACAGTAACAGTATTTTTTTCAACTTTATACTTCCAGTCTACCATATTTCAGGAAGAACTCAGATTTGGTGACAGCTTTTAAGACCAACATTTTATAGAATAAATAATATTTTTAAAAATGGGTTAAAATATAACAAACACAGAGTGTTATAAATATCACATTTCAGGTCTTCATGAGTTGTTAAAGGAGACAAACTATTGCCCTGTATCAAAATTTCTTGAGTTTTTAGTGAAATGCCTGTAACTTGTTTTGGTCAAATACCACAGTTAAAGTACAAAAGGTTTTTTTTTTTTATCCATGCCTTTAAAGCTCTATTCGGGACAGTATTAGGGAGTGGAATGAGCCACTCCTCTCTCCTCCATATAAACTCTTCTCTTACCCCACAGGGTGTGTTTCTTTTGTTTCACATTATCCAGTTCTGAGCTGTAACAAATACAGCGTGATGTGAAGCAACCTCTTGAAGACGTTTGCTTATGTCGTTCCCTTGTTGCATTGTGTTAATAGAGGGCTGGAAACTCCAGACAAGCAACGTGCCAAATGGTTAACTTTTTACAGAAGTGCCTTAGGGATTTTTTTGACTCTCTCTTTGGCCCGGTTTATTAGGTAATTTATAGCACGGTGGAAATCATTTTAAGTTGCTGCTTATCTGAGGTTGTGTTTGTTTAATAGGAGAACCTGTTATGATCCGATGAAGTTAATTATATTTTTGCACAAAAAGGAAAATCTGTTGCACAGCTGGATATTCTGCTGTTTGTGGTAAAGTTTTCCGTGGACGTTTACATACTTCGGATTGACTCAGTAAGTCTATTCCTGATGAGTTTTCGGGTGCCAGTGGTTAAATAAAATAATAAAAACAGGGACCCACGGGCTCTTCTCCTTACACTCCAAACCTCTAGGATGCGACAGAGAGCCCCAGCTGTTTTCTCTCTCGTGTCTCGTTGTTGACGCGCAGCGGCTCTATCCTCGCACCCTCCCACTAACAGCGGAGTGACACGCCATTCATAGCTGCCTGGCCCTGTGCGTGAAGGAAGCAGAGACGTCTTCGAGCGGTCTCCTACGCAAGAATACCAAGACCACCTGAAAGGAAGGTTTCGCACATCTGCGCTGCGAAAAGCGACGGCTCGACGAAACGCGCCTCGACATGGGGATCCGAAAAAAGACGAACAAAAACCCGCCGGTGCTGAGCCACGAGTTTGTCATCCAGAACCATGCAGATATTGTTTCCTGCGTTGCTATGGTGTTCCTCCTCGGGCTGATGTTTGAGGTAAGTCCACATGTTGAATGGACTGTGGTGGTGGGTCGCACGGGAGGAGGGAGGTGGGGGATGCTCGGCCGGCAGCGCGATTACTCCCCATCTGTTCTCGTGGAAACAGACATGGCTGTCTCTTCCACTCTTCTCACTACTTCCTCCTGTGATCGAAAGTTTTCTCTTCGCGTTTTGGTTTTATTCTGCGCCACGGCCAAGCCAGTCCGTCGGCGTCAACGGGATTTCTGTCTAGTAAGGGGACGTGGGGAACCAGCGCTCACTTTCCATCTGGCTGCTGCCCTCCCTCTGATCGATATTTGTAATTATTCGTCTCCACTCCACCCGACTGATCGTGTAGTAAAAGAAAATCGCTACGTCGAGTATGTGCAAACGCATTATTTATTTATTTTTTTTATATAATTATCCGTGTTTCGCAGGAGTGAAAAGTTGGACTGCGGTTTGAATATTTTGCAACTCTCGTCTCGGTTAGTTTATGCGTGGATGTGTTACGTGGCAATCGTACAGCGGCTGAGAGCGCTGTCATCGCCGAAACCCGCAGGCACGTAAACTCAAAGTTGTCCCCGTCGCTAAAGTGTGTCCAAAATCCGACTGTTTGCACCGTATTAACAACCAGACTCTAAAACTACAACAGCTCAGCCTTTGAGGTGAATTCTGGTTAACTTAAGCTCATGTTTCTTCAACGTATCTTAGGTGTCTTTCTGGTAGTAAGGAGCCGCAATTAAAGCTACTTCCTGTTTGGGATTTTCAAAGTAAAACTCTTGTCAAATGGAACCGGTCGCTGCGTCTTTTGTTGTTGCACAATAAATGCGGAAAAGCATTGAAATTTTGTCGTGGTAATTTTACAGCTAGAACCTAACCAAAAATTGAGAGCGTTCGCCTTCTGTTAGAAGTGTGTAATTGGTTTATTGTGAAGGATTACATTGTTATTATTTGGCTGGCTTGATACTGTGGCAAGGATGTGACCACTGTTTCAGTGAAAAATAGGAAAACTTTTTTTTTTTTTTTTTTTTTTTTTTTTTTTAATGAGGCAGTTGCTGGGTGTAATCCTCAGGTCTATATCACGTTTAACAAAATCAGTCCAACTTGGGTTACTGCCAAATTACAGGCCAAGCGAAATTCTGCTAATTCTAGTTTCCAGGCAAATTAAATCTCTGTGGAGGTGGACCTCAGCAAGATTGGAATCTAAATATTACTAAGATATTTCTCTGAGGCTTTTTTTTTGTTTTTAACTATAGTAGTGTCATATTTTTTTAACTCAGAATCCCATCATTATCTCAGATTTGGTTGATATTTACATATTTTACCATAAAATGAATTTATATAGTGTTGACTGACTTCAAAACTCATGTTAAGTGACAGTCATACTTTGTGGGTAAAATTGATATGTGGTAAGACAACACTTGGTACCCCCTGTTTAAATTTATAGAAAATAAAATGTTATGTGCACTCTAGCAGAAGTCTGGTCCAGATTTGCATAACTGAGTGTTATCTTGTGTATCCATAGGTTACCTCAAAGTTTGCAGTATTATTCATAACTGTCCAGTACAACGTGACCATATCAACAAATGGTAAGTGAGCTGTTGTCATATGGTGGAGGCATGCATTTCAGATGGTGTCTTAATCTTTGATTTTCCATAAAATGCCATGCTTTCTCGAAGTTTCCTTTCTGAAAGCTTCTCATTTGGATTCTGGAGTGGTACTTGCATGACCTTATACAAACCCATCTGAGAACTCTCTTTTCCCCCCGTTTGGAGCTAATTTTAGTCAGCCTGATTTATAAATTTCTCTTGTGGCAAGGTTGTGCCGGGCAGTTTAAAACTGAGGTCTCTCAATTTAAAAACTTGTACTTTTCAAGGTTAACAGTTTTTCTTGGCAGCTTCAGATACTATTGAAAGACTCACGAGCTCGGGACACATTCAGAGTGTGTCTCGCTTGGCTGCAGGTTTACAGGATGCCTGCTGGTGATCTGGGATACCTTACTACTGAGTTACCTCTGTAACTTATTTACAGCTTGTATCTATCAGGACAAATAAATACTGCACCCAAATCTCCCTATAGACTGAGAGAGTTCAATAATCCAGATGAAGCTTCTTTTTGTCAGGGTGGACTTTTGGTTTCTTCACGTGGAATCACAAGTAATGAGCGAAGGAGAGGCATTTGAAGAATTTGCTGAGAGCTTTGTTTATTTGCTACCTATGGAAAATATCAAACTTTGAAAAGAAATTTCACTCTGGTGTAACACTGCACAGTCCAGCCTCGCTAATTCAAACACCACCTTTCAGGATTTAAGGTTATTAAACGTATGGATCACTTGCCTCAAAAAGTTGCCTTTTTTATTTTTTTCTTGGAGTATGAATCAGTTCTATATGTTTGAAAAGTCTCCATGACCTTTGTGTGCACCAGAAGGCCCAGAAGAGACTGCAGTGAACCACTTCCACCATGGCATTAAGGACTTGGCTACCATCTTCTTCTACATGCTGGTGGCCATCATCATGCACGCCATCATCCAGGAGTACGTGCTGGATGTGAGTGAGACGCAGTCATGCATGCGAAATTCTCCTTTTTTCTGTTTGCTTTTGTTTCATTCTTAAACGATTGTCGATCTTTGCAGAAACTCAACAGGAAGAAGCACTTCTCCAAAACCAAGCACAGCAAGTTTAATGAGTCGGGCCAGCTGAGCGCCTTCTACTTGTTCTCATTCGGTTGGGGCACAAGCATTCTGCTTTCTGTATGTACAAAAAGAAGCCGGCATTGTTTTTAATTCAATTATTTTAAGCCCAACAGCGTATTTAAAAGCTTCCTTGTTCTTAGGAAAACTTCCTGTCCAATCCAGTCTCCTTGTGGGAAGATTATCCTCACACACTGATGCCGTAAGTGTTGAACATGAAAACATGCTTTGTACAAAGAAGCAACTTATTTTGCAAGAACTTTGTATGTGACTGGGGGAAAAAAAGTCTTATTTTTATATTTTTTTCCCTCTCAGATTCCAAATGAAATTCTTCTATATTTGTCAGCTGGGTTACTGGTTACACGCCCTCCCAGAACTATATTTCCAAAAGACAAAGAAAGTAAGTAGTCTTTGGTGGGCCCATCCTTCCAGAATAGGATGATGTCATGCAGCTTCTTTTTGCTTTTTCCTGTTTGCCTTCCTTGACTATGTGGCATTGTTTCAAAGGCTCGTGCTCGTGTCGCTTAAATCGACGTGCGCAGCCACACTGCTGTAAATATTTTGACCATTCTTGGCCTCCCATCATTTTGTGTGTACTGTTTAGGAGGATATTCCACGCCAGCTTGTGTACATCTTCCTGTACCTGGTCCACATCGCTGGCGCCTACGTTCTGAAGTAAGAGCTGCCACTTAAGAAAACCCTAAATTAAGTGTGCGATTGTTCTGGAACTTATGTTCGTATGCTGTTCTTTTTGGAGAAACCTAGCGGTGTCTCCCCGTCTCTAAAAATGCCTCTTTGCGTCTGTCTGTCAGTCTGAACCGTCTGGGCCTGGTCCTGCTGGTGCTGCACTACTTTGTGGAGCTGCTGTTCCACCTTTCCCGCCTGGTTTACTTCAGCAATGAGAACAGACAATTGGGGTGAGTTTTTGTCTTTGTGCATTAATAATGTCAAATTTACAAAGGGAAGAAAATAGCTTTAAATTACACCGTCAAGCTCATCCTTTTTTTTTTTTTTTTGTCTCTCAGTTTCACCATTTGGGCTGTCTTGTTCGTTTTCGCGCGGCTGCTCACCCTGTCCTTATCTGTCCTCACCGTGGGCTTTGGCCTCTCCACAGCTGAGAATCAAGGCTTTGATTTGGCTTCAGGGAACTTTAATGTTCTCTTTGTGCGGTAAGTGAATTTGAAACATGACTAATCTTATTGTAAATTCTTAATAACTGCGATCGGGCTGTTCTGAATATCTGCAGTTGCCCTTTTTATAAAATGTGAAATTCATCAAACCATTCCGTAGGATATTCTCAAATGCATTTTAAAGGTGCAGAGCATTAGGCACATTGAAATCTTTTAATTTTCATTATATTATTTCCAAAATTAAACGCACAGTATTAAAATCTGCCTTGCTGAGCTGCTACAGAGATTTAAACAATCATTAAAAGGACAGTGGAGGTTAATTAACCCCACAGTGGTCCAAATTAAAATAAAGAAGCTTCTTTGTAGATCTTACACCTTCTGGTGCATGTTGTACAGAAAGGACTCTTTTTGCAGAAGAGGAAAGTGAACATCAGCATTGATGAAGTGGCATGATATGCAACCACAATGCATCTTGTGCTTACCAAAGTGAGCTTTAAATAGCCATTCTTTTTTCCACAACCCCACATGGAACTTCGTCTTGGACCATTTCTGCGGTGGTGTTGTATATCTTGCACATTTTGAGGGATTGACCTTTTCTCTCTATTAGGGTAACCGTCCTGGCTGCCATTTGCCTCACGCAGGCCTTCATGATGTGGAAGTTCATCAACTTTCAGTTGCGCCGATGGAGAGAGCATGCTCAAGCTCAGACCTTGAAAAAGAAACAAGTTCCTGCAAAGAGCAAATCAAAGAAAGACAAAGGTTAGAAAACAATGAGGACATTCCTCAGAAGATCCTATCATTTCCCCCAAACAGAAACTGGGACAGCCTATCATCAGAAAATTTAAAGGGGACATATGAATTTTTTTTTTTCCCCTCTTGAGAGCATATATTTGGGTGTCTGACATCATTATCCAGTGAATAGCTTTTATGTAAGACAGTTGTTTGGGGTGGCCTGGGTCTGAAAGTGATATTCAGGGAGCCATTCATATTTTCAGCACTGTGACATCACAACCCTGATAAGAGCAGAATTATCCAGCCTCCCCCTCACTAGCCACCCAATTTCATATCATGCTCCATTTACCCTAACACAAAAGCTGGTTAGTACAAACTTTTTCTTTTTTTTAAAAGATGCACTCCCAATAATAGAGGGGGATGGGGAGGAGTCGGATGGCTAACTCCACCCCTAGAAAACAACCGCTGTCCAGCTGTAATGGCATTTTGTACTATTTGTACCCAAGCTTGCGACAGACATTTCATTCGCCTCAGAAAGCTGATTAAGTTTATATAAAATGTCCAATTTAAAGCATATGTGTAATATATCCACACTTGTTCAAATGAAACTAACTCAGATGGGTTTTTTTTTCTTTTAGCTAATGGAGTAAATGGCGTGAATTCTCATGGAGCTGATTCGCCAAGAGCAAGAAAAGAAAAGTCATCGTAAAACTAAAAAAGGGAAAAAAAAAATCCTCAACTCCATCCTTGAGTGACCCACCTGAAAGAAGCATTCCTCCCGGAGCCTTGGCTGCTGTACCCGGCCAGCGGATTCCCCTGCTCCTTGACCCCGACGTGCGTTTTCAGCTCCCACACAGAACCCCCAGATTCACGTCCCAGCCGGACTTCCAACAAGGGGGGCGGCTGCCTAGCTTTGCTTTGCCGCCAGTCGTCCAGCACACTTTCAATTTTGAATCTTTGCCCTGTTGTGCCATTACGAATGCAAAGAAAACAATTCCCAAAATAAACTGAGGACAACAAAAAAACGGACCTTATTTAAGAAGTGCCTATTGATACGGATCATTTTGTACAGCGTGTGTAATTTTAACCGTTCAGGAATGATCACTTCAGTGTTTGTTTCTCCCACTTCAGCTTATTTGTTCAGATACTGTGTATTCCATTTATTTCCTTTCCTTCCTTGTATTTATGACTGTCAGATCGGCTCTTCTTTGCAGCTGAAACCCTGCCCTTCCCTTGAAGGAGTTTTTCTGACTTCATCTAGAGTTTATGAACTAGTGAGTAAAATCTCTTCTTTTCTTTTTTTTTTCCATGAGTGGAGGTTACATACGTCCTGTAATCACCATCCTAAAGAAACCACAGACTTTATGTCATAGCTAGGAACACATGTTCATGTCAGTTGTCAAAGACTTATAGATAAATTAGGGTATAATATGAACGTGACTTTCAAACTTTGTCATGGATGGAAAGTGGTGTACAAAAGCAACAAAGGAAAGTAGAAAACATGCTGTAAAAGATGTAAGTGCATCCATTGTTCAGTATTGTGCAAAACTGCCAGCAGAGACATTTTTAACCTGATGTAGCATATGATTATTGGAGTTCAGAACAGGTTTGTTATATCACAACAAAAAAAAACATGCTTCATGCCACGAATTTATATGCAACCTATTGCAGTTGTATCTATAAGGCTGTTAATGACACCCCATGCTTTAGTTAATCGTGTATCTTTGAATGAAATGCAATTCAGGACAAAAAAAAAAACCACATCCCTTTAGTGAGTTTGACTGTCTTGTGTAGTCGGGACTCATTTGGTGTTTTTAAGTGGAATGATTTCAATGTATCTCTTAACATTAATGCTTATGTTTAAAAAGTCTGCAAGAATGATGTTTGTAAAAGCATGGACAACGAATGAAACGAAATTTGTCGGTTTCCCACACCCACCCAACGATCGACTGTGCCAAATGAGCGTGGTTGGCTGTCCGTATGCCTTTTTGCTGCGTGCTACGAAGCTATGGAACGCAGTCGGCTGTACTTTAAGAATCAATCACTTATAGGCATTACCAACTTATAGACCAGTAAATTGAGTGAGTCATGATTAAATCCAACGGTATGTGTGGTTTTTATTTTCAGCTTATCATGAGGGTTTATCCTGGAAAGAAATAAAATGTTCTGATAAGATATGACCTTTTGGAATTATTTCACTGCGCTAGTTGCACCGTGCTGCCTTTGCTTCTGTTAAATTTGATGGTTTAAAAAAACAAAAGGAAAAGTTAAATGTCCCTGATATTTAACGTGGTGAAATGGTCACCCCTCTTTTCTCAGACAATGTTTTATGTCAGCAAAAGTAAGAGGTGAACAGTTTTACAGTAAATTTTATGACAGCCTGCAGTTAAAGCTGAAAACTGATACCAGAATTTAGAAAACAAAATTGGTAGATATTAACTTTTGCTTTCGCAAAAACAGCTCATCCTGCAGCAGTTAGTCAAAATATTTATTAAGTCCCCTCAGATGTACCATTTTGGAATAAAAGTGACACAATCCCACACACACAGACAGCAAAAGTGAAGTGCTCTGAACAAATAGTTTGAAAGGGCTTGTTCAAACATACCTGGATGTCCTATATGAGGCCCACACACGACGTCGGTGCCCTGAACACAAAATTATACTAACAGCAGAGCACAAAAAAGCCACAGACCAAAGGGTCACAGATCAAAGCGAGTTAGAAGATTCAGTAAAGAAAAGAACCACACATGACCAAGTGACAACCACTATTAGATAACCACATCCACAAACAGTGATTCCAGCTGGGGTGACTCAATATCACACTGGTTCCACCCGGCCAGAAACAAGCTAAAGTAGACCTCTCAACACGGTGGATTAAGTTTTGGCTCACTGGTGATTCTAAATTGCTTTCAGGGGTAACTGTGTGTGGTTGTTTGTCTGCATGTGGCCCTGCGATGGACCGGCGACCTGTCCAGGGTGTACTATAGCCCGCCTTTCACCCAAAGACAGCTTGGATAGACTCCAAAAGTTCCTGAATAGGAAGAAGTGAGAATGGTGATAAGTAGATGGAAAACATTCCTGGACTATCCTATCTGGCTTCCTTTTTAATGTAAGTTTTCTTTATACAAAATGTAATGAAAACTGAGGTAAAAATATACAACCCCAATTTCAAGAAAGCTGAGACACTGTCAGAAATATAAATAAAACCAGAATGCAATGATTTGCAAATCTCATCAAGCAAGATTTTATTCCCTGAGATGTTTTGCCATTTGAGGAAAATTGTTTGCTTATTTTGAATTTGGTGGCAGCAAATTCATCTGAACAGGGGGAAGGGTGTGCGCACTGCTTCTAGGAGAGGTGCTTAGCTGCAAAGTACAAAGAGGCAAATTCTGTTCAAAACAAACCTAGATGTGATGAAAGATCTACCCAACTTTGGAGAGGAAAACCATGAGAAATGTCAACAAGAATCCCCTGGTGTCTGCAAAGATGATTGTTGATAAACTGACTTTCTCTGAACTTTATGCTTCCCAGAGGACTATTATGGGGGCTCTTCCAGAGCTCATGGGGATGAGTTTTGAAAGTATGTCCTTTGGTCTGACTATTTGCAAGGATGCTGCTTTTAGTGTAACGTGGTAATGGGAACATGTAGCTCTAAGGCTGTTTTGCTGCTTCGGGGACAGGGAACCTTGTTCTGGTGCATTACATCATGAAATAACGAGGATTATTTTAACAACCCAAGGAACAATGCAAAGAAATGTACTGCCAGTCTAACATTTGGTCACTGCTTGTCACTCTCAAAGCCCAGATTTCAGCCCTACTGAGAATCTGTGGTGGAAACTCAACGTTAATGTCTATGTTGAGAAATCATGCTGAGCTAGAGCAACATGCACTTGAAGAATGGGCGAGGATCTCCTCAGACACATAAGCCAACTCGGTTTGGAGCTACAACAAGAGATTCTTGACAGTTGTAAGTCACAAAAGCTGCACTCTTTATTATTCATTGTCAAAGGACTACTAAGTTTGGCCTCTGAATGATTTTACGTATTAGTTTACTTTTGTTTCAGTTGAACTTATCAGTAAAATATCTTAATTTGGCTGAACCATTTAACAGGCAAATAACTATAACTGATCAAGTCAGTATAGCCCATAGCATAAAAAATGATGTTTTTTTAAATATTGGTAAAAGTTAAAAAAAAAAACTTGCCTCGTGTATCATATGTGATATATGAATTTCTGAGACCTCTGTACCACCCATATAATAAAATAAATAAATAATGTGTTTTATACAAAAATAAAATTATTATTTTTATTAAAATTATTATTTAAACATTGTTAAAGTTCAAATTGGACATGTTTTTTAATTTCTATGACCAGTAAACAGTTCATATAAAATGAAACATAACATTTTCTGCGTATTATTTCCTATATGAGGCATTAAGTGGTTAATATTCTTCAATAACTCTCAAGGGTTAAATTCTTTTAAATCCAAGTATTTCATGGAGTGCCTTAGAAAGGGCTAACAGCGACTATGTCTTTGTTCTCTTGAGGCCAAATATACTACAAACACTTTTAGTTGTGGTCATAGCCATGGAAAAGTTAGTTGTTTTATCTGATTTCATGAAGGAAAGCGAACAATTTTGACCTGAGGTGTACAATAAACCTCATAAATTGAGGACATGACCTCAGTCCAGAGTTACATCACCTAGATCCACCACTTGGTGGCGGTGTTGCACAGGTTTTAACTAAAAGAGGACAGGTTTGCAGGTTTGATCCGTGGACAGTCCATCAAGATAGTTAAATAAGTAGGACACGCTCATTTGCAAGTTTTCTAAAGCTTCCCTTGTTATTTCAAGGTTACCCTTTCAAAAGCATTTGTCAGTTTCCTCAAATAGACACCAAAAAACAATGATGAACAACATCATCCTCCATTGCACATTTGTGTCACCGTCTTATTGTAATATTTCTGTAATATCATAGTGTTAAGGGTTGAATTTGAACTTTGTGTGTATGTGTGTGATGAGTGAATTATAACAGACTGTAACACACTAACAGTTGTACATAATGACGTGAACTGATGTCCATTTATGGTCCTGAATTTACATACATCTCAGTGAAGTATATACCCACCGCCCATGGTCTATTTGGATGTAATAACATGTGAACAGTGCACTTTTTGTTCTTCAGGAACCATAGGTAAGGATGATGGGGGGGTATCATTAATTCAACTAGACGATGCGTTAAACTAGGATTAATATGACTCTCAAGTAACTGTCAAACTGAGAGTGAATGCTGATCGAGAGTGATGTTGATTAATCAAATTGAAAGTACCGTAATCCTGACAGGTAAACCTCCGTAGGATTGCGTACGAGCCTGCCGGCGGTAAGTGAGTTGATGCTGCTGGAAGCCCCGTGATGTGGTTTGGTGTGGGGGAGGATAGCAGCGGCGACCAGCCAGATAAACACTCAGCATTGGTTTTTTGCAGAGCAGGAGTAACATGGCGGCACAGTTAGCCAGCAGAAATGTTGTTTCACTACCGCGAAGGTCAGAGCTACTTGGGATAAACGGATTTTAACAGCGAGGACTCCGCCAAAAGTATCAAATAGTAAGTAGCCACACGTCCCCCTTTATTTTATTTATTTATTTTTTTTGCTCCGTGTACAGACGAGGCGGCGTGTTTTCGTTGAAAATCCACGACTCAGTGCGGGGAGCCGTTCAATCTCGGTTGTGTGTCTGTCTGGCAGTTAGCCTGTTAGCAGCAGCTAGCTCCTGGGCTAAGTTTGCTGCTTGTGTCAATAGTGTTTTCTGCAGCAAACTCGCTTTAGACGCCAACAGACAGCGGGTTTGATTTTGGGGAGTTATTGCATTTGCTTATGTGACATTCGTCTGCGACGGCGGCCCACTGTCACATGCACGTTTGGCGAAAAGTCATATGCGTGTGTGCACAGTACTTTCATGTGTCATTGTTTTCTTTTATTTTGTGCTGAGTTAGCGAGTGACCGTTCCTACAACAACCGGACGAAGTTTAGCAGCAACGGAGTTAGCATGCTAACAGTTTAGCTGCAGGCTAAGTAGCCTCGCTCTTTGGCAGAATATGAGTGACTTCTAGGCACTTCTCAGCACCATGTGTCTGCGCGGGCTGTTAATGTTATTTGGTCGTGGTTGTAGTCAGGCATCTTTACTACTAGCCACATTAACGGCGGTGATGAAATGTCAGCGTTTGCTCGCGGTGCGCGGACTAATGTTTTTCTTGTGCTTGGCTGGCGTCACTGACTGTACATTGTCGACATACTGTCTGTAAACTGGCAGTCGGCTCGTAGCTCGGCGCTCTCAGACTTGCACTAATGGCTTAAAACGTTTGAAAAATATATCCAGAAAGTTGCTCATGGCTGTATTAGGAACCAAGCAACACCAGGAAAGGGCTCGCAATGTTTCCCCAAACGTAAAAAAAAGTGTTTACTGTATGTATAAAACAAGCATTACGACCTTACAGTTAAAAGGGGCTCAAGTACGTGTCACGTCGGTGTGGATACATATGACGTATGCAGCTGGGCACAACTGATATTTCTATATTTACTTTAAGACACCGTGTATTTCAGATGGGTGAAAAATAATCCTTTTGAAAATAAATCTTTTTTTTAATATCACTTTCTTTTCTCACACCACAAAAATGATGATGAATGCTGTAGCTGAGAAACTGGATAGTTGCATGCACTGCTTTACTCTATACCGCCATTGTTTCCATGTAATGTTCCTCTGTCACTCCAGGCTAAAACTAAGGATCTCAGGCCCTTTTCAGAGATGAAATATGTAACATTAATGGATCCATCTATCTATTAAAGTAGTGGCATTCAGACTTTGGTCACTTTTCTATTAATATTTCTCACATTTTATTCACACCTGTGAAAGTGACAGCGACATGGTGGAAGTGATATTTTTCATTGGCTCAAGTATGTCAAGTAGGGTATGCTTCTGAAGTTCTTGTTGGGTCATAGTTTTGTCATAAAAACATGTGGTAATGTCATAACAAGCATTATATTAGCATAGCTCTCAATCTGGGGGGTATTGGACCCCCAGATGTGCCCCACAAGATAATCTCTGAGGGTTGTCATATGGTTATGTCACAAAGATAAAAGTAACACAGTTTAGATTAGGGAGTGGGGTGTGTGTTAAATAATCAGCATCAGTGATAGGAATTGAATAAGAATAGATGAAAATTTCCGTACATAAGTCTCTGTTTAAAAGGGGCTCCAAATTAGGAATCTGATTATGAAGTTGAGAACCACTACACTAAAGCTGACGAAAACATTGTTTTTAAATTGCATAAGCTTATGTAACTGTCACTTATGAATGTAATTATGCTACTGTAGCAGCAGCGTTATCAACTCCAGAAAAACCTGATCTATTACTTTACTGGAAGACATTTTCCCCACTGTTTCTCAGATGGACTGAACACTAGTCCTCGGAGAATTAGTTTAGTCATAACAACTTGCTTTTTGGCCATTTAAAAAGATCATACTGAACTAACAAGCATTGTACATTATGTTTAACAAAATAGCAGCAGTTGGGAACCAATAATATATAGCCCAACTGCTTGGAGAGCAGGAGTCTCAGGTGAAGCTTTTTTGTATCATGCATTTGGCTCAGACGGCATGGAAAAAATGCCAAGGTGCTGAACTTGTTGTTGGAATCATCTGAATGGCTGACCAGAAGCCAAAATAACTCTTATAACTCATCTCTGCTTTGCTCGCCTACATATAAATGTGACTGCAGAAGTTCAAACTTGTATTGTGTTGAAAGTGATGCATAGATGTTACAAGGTCAGTTCTTGTTGCACAGTGGTTGAAAAATGTTACAGAAAGGTAGCAAAGGAGTTTGGTTATCCAGACATGGTGGCACCTATATGCCCTGAATAATAGAAATTGATGTATCTCTGAAAAAAGTGTTAATTATAAGACATTATCTTGTTGAGTTTATACTAATGGGAAAATGGGTTCACTTTGCATTTTCTTGCGCTCTAGTTGGACCTTCTGAAGAAAGAAAATGCTCTCTGAATGAAAGGCACCAATGCAGAGTGGGGGGATGCTGCGTCGAGACTTCACTTGTGTGTTGCGTATTTGTGCCTGTGTCTTGAGTGCAGTGCTCCCTTTCTAAAGGGCCCTTCTGCTTGGCTGATTCAGTACTATACAGGCAGACAGCTTGTGTCATTTCAATGAGTGTCAGCATTTCTCTCAGTAATGCTGGAGGAACGTAACCCGTGGAACCAGTTGAGCAGCCTCTGTTGCATCAGTCTGCCCACCTGATGGTGCATAGCAATCGTTACATCACTGATACAAGATTAAACATGACATGCTGTCCAGCTGCAGTTTGTCTGCAACTCCATTGCATCTGTGAAAATGTGACGCAATAGATTTCAGCCAAATCTGTCAGAAGTCATAGGGAAGGTAAACTTGCAAGAAGTTTACATAGGCCAGAGCATATAAATAATTATCGCCCTCAACTAAAAAGAAGCATCAGAATTTGTCTGTTTTGACACATGCTTTTAGTTATATATGTCAATGTGAGTGTCAGTTCATGACAAAGATAAAATTTTAACAGGTTCAGTTAGGCTATCTGGGGGCTCTTTGAAGCTGTGGGGTACATTTTACTGAAAAAAGCAACACAAAGTTGTTCCAGATGATTCCCTTTACCATGTCATGTAACATTTCTATCTATACAAGGGTGGGCTGTTCTTGGATGGCTGCCATTATCCATTGAGCATAAAGACTAACTGAAAAGTTTTAGTAAGAACATTAGGTACATAATATACCATAACTGTCTTAGTTACCACAGTTAGGCACGTGCCATTGCAGTGTATAATGAGGGAATATCGTTTGCTAAAATATGCTAGTGAGTCATTCCAGTAAAATATAAGTGCATTGAAATAGATTTTTATCTACTTGATATCAGATCACATTTCTTAAGATACTTTGTTATTTTTTTCCCAACAGTAGTGTGTCACTTGTTTTTGCTGTAAATGCCTTATTGAGGTGTGTGGTTTAAATGCAATGCGTATTCAGAGGAAAATGTAGTTTTGTGCAGGAGACTGAGACAAGAAAGTTAGGTGTATTTTAATGTGTTTATTTTTTCACTTCTGTGCATGTGTGGTCTGTTAACCACTTTGAAAATACTCCCCCCATCAGCTCAGACTGCAGTTGATCTCACACTGTCTGAAGTTATTGACTTTGTAGTTTGCAGCAAAGCAAAACTTGCTCACAAACAAGTATTTTGTTTGTGGATGAAGACAGATGAAAATTTTCAACCTTGCAAGAAGCAAAAAGGGACTTGAATTCACATTTTGGCAGTATAATAGATGACAACTTAAAGTATACATATGACGGCTCTACTAATTCAAAAGAATGTGGCCTAGTCTGCATTCCTACAGTATGTGACACTGTTGTATATCCAAGTTTTTGTTTGCTGATTTTGCTTTAAAATGGAGATACACTATACTGGTTTAAGAGAGAGATAAACTGGAAAAAGAGGACGAAATGGTTCTGACCTCAATTTGTGAAAGAATGACCGGGATGATGGCAGAATTTTGGAAGTACATGGATTCTGACTGGAGGAGTCTCACACTTGCTTTGCACATTTTAGGCAATAGCAGGCTTCTCTTAGTAATTATTTGGCTTAAGTAAATTGTCAACTACAGTTTTAGCAACAGGTGTGTGGTATAGTAAAGCCTATTTTGCCACATAATTCAAATGCAGTTTTTCTCTCTTGCTTGTTAGTTGCACAACATGATCTTTTTCTTCTGTATTGAGGTTTAACTGTTTTATGCTTTTAGTCACAATTGAAGTGCAGGTTCATAATTTTATTAACCAAAGAAAGATCTTCTAATGCTCGCTCCAAGACAAACTTGTCATCTTGTACGTGCTGACTTTTGCCCTGTGATAGGCTGCCTTGTTGCATCACCTGAGTGATACAGTAATCATTTGACCCTTGTTCTGTTGGACATGCTTCCAGTACTTTGTCTGCCACTGTTGCAATAATATCAGTCCTGTAATGAGTTTTGTGTACTGCAGCCCAACTGCAACGTTAAAATCGGGTAAACTTTTATACTTTGTGATTCATGAAAACTTTTGTATTAGACTTTTTTTTTTTTTGCAAATGTCCACAAACATTTGGAACAGTGTAGTGCATTATCAGATGAAACATGACATCTGAGAATCTGGAGACAATATAATTTTATGGTCTAATCATCAAAAAAAAAAACTGCTTTAACAACCTGAGATGAATGGTTTGGAGTAGTCTTGTAAGAAAAATTAACCTGGGAAAAATTACACCTGGGCATGTCTTGTTCCAGTGTTATAAAATGAAGAGTATAAAATTTTATTAAGCAAATTATTGATTAAAGCTTGAGGTTGTCAGTGGGATCTTCCTGCTATAATTATAATTCCTGTAAAAATCTGTCTTCAACTGGGATCTCTATTTTCCTCCTTTCTATCCTTTCTCAGTCTGCCGTCATATTGAATCCCATCTAGCTACATAGCATTACATATCAGCGGTATTTGGTCAGTAAATTTAAGTGACATTTTGGGTTTCCTTATCTCGCTCGAATGCATTCCCTTCCACTTAGTGTGGAACTGAATTCCTAAATCACGAGATCCCTTTGACATCCCGATCATTTATTAGGACATTGAGCATTATTTCATCAAATAAACTAATTTAACTTGTAACAAAAATTTGTCAAGTTGTGATTAGTTTGAGAGTTAAGTCACATCCATGTCAAGTGATTTATGCCTGAATGAAAACTCATTACTTGACACACGTGTGGGTGTGTATATGTGTGTATGTATGTATGTGTGTGTGTATGTGTGTGTGTATATATATATATATATATATATATATATATATATATATATATATATATATATAT
>JAOWBL010000013.1:7549799-7617852 GCA_028564865.1 Zenarchopterus dispar
TATATATATATATATATATATATATATATATATATATATATATATATATACATACATACATATACACACACACACACGTATTCTGTGGCTTGTTGAAATCTTATCCCTTTTCACATCTAAAGATGATAACGGTTAGGTATGTTATCAGTCTAAGGGGCATTTGGTTTGCCAATATAAAACATGCTTATGTTGAAGTAATGACATTGGTACCGTTTAAACATCTCACATTTCAACACTGAACTACACTACCCCTTGAAACTACAAACTTTTATTTGCAAACAGCATTAAGTTGACTCATTTGATCCAGGCTGGAAAATAGCATCCCTGTCTCTGCTGCTTAGTGTGGTCAGCTTTTGAAGAGCACCATACGTTCCTCTCTTACACAGACTCTTTAATGTGTACTACTGTGCTTCTTTTTAAAAGTGGTGTCAAATGAACACATCTAGCACTAAAAAACTGGCATGAATATGGTCTTTCATAATGCCTTTGCACAGTGCCTTTGGCCATTCTCAAATCTGCACATTCTAATTACTGTGCCCTTGTTTACAGCAAAGTCTACCCCGATCTGACCAGTTAAAAACAATCTGTTGCTCTACAAAAAGTTTAAATTTAAATTGGAAGATAAGACACAAAAGAAACGCATGACTAGGACAATGTCGAGTTATCTGTCCATCACATGCTCTATAAGGTCCACAGTGTGTTCTTGATATGATGCACCCTTCCCCCTTTTATCTGTTTGCCTTGTCTTGCTGGGCATCTCACCCTGCTGCCTCTGCGTTTGTGTCGTCATGGAAACAGCAGTGTGACAGGTCCTGGGTGGGCGTGAAGGATGAGCTGTGGGGTAATGGCCAGGTTTTAACAGCAGAGAGAGAGAAGGAGAGACAGAGAGGAGAGTAAAACGGCAGAGGAGAGACATCTTAAGTGAACCAGAGATGGTTGATGGAAAGCTGAGAAGGCTTTGACATGGAAGAGGAGAAGTATATGGAGTATTAACTCCATCTCTGCTCCGAGGCTTGTTGTCATTGGGTTATTAGCCGATCTTAAATCAGCCATTCCATTCGTCAGGTGCCAGAATAGGTCTCGTGTTCATGATGATCAGCCAGTGTTTAGTAGCCTGGTCAACCATACTTGTTCAGTTCACAGAAAATTTCTTTCATGAAATGTGTCTGGCACCCATCCATTTCCATCCATATCTACAAGTACAGAATACACCAAACCAGTGGCAGCAGGGCGGGCTTTATGTAATGACTCATAGAAAAGCATCTACTAGTCCCTTGTCACAACATTACAGTGGCTGCAGAATTGCTAACAAGAACTTTTTTTACTGCGAAAGTGTCAACAGTCATTCGCTGGCGTTCCTACTTCGCTGTGCGCCCCTTCGGATGTCTTCTACTTATGTCACATGCTTTGTTTCTCCGAATGCCATATGCTTATACAGTGGCAGCCAGAGGCAGTTTTTTTCTGCATCTAACAGGTAACCCCTGGAAAGCAAAATTGAGTCTAGAGATAAGAGATTATTTCTTAGTATCAAAGAGGGGGAAAAAAATGGATGATTGGCCAGGTTAAGTGTTTGGCCATCAAGAGAGCCAATATGTGATGGATATTTGTAACAGAATATTCCCATAAGGTGATCTTTGCACTCAAGCACTGGCACTTACATGTTCTGCATTAGGTGTTAATGGGTTTAACATGATTTTTCAAGGAATGATAATTTGGTGTTGCAGTTATTTAAATAACTACACATGGATGTACAGCTACACCCCTCCACGTCAAATCAAATACCCATATTTAAACATACGAGTACTAGATAATAGCAGAATTGTTCAGAGTGTTTTATTATTATTATTGATTTTCCTTTCTGACCTTTGCATAACCATGCTGCTTTTGTATCATTTGAAACTCATTAATGTTGCTTAGCGTAACTGGAAATTCTCAGGCCATGTTGGATTTAAGGCATCTGTTCAAAGTAAAAACTTCCTCCATTTGTTTTACAAAAACTTGGAGACCGTTAGCTCAGAATGTTAGTTAGTCCATGTTACTTCCTGTATTAATTTGTATCTTTGGGGCACATTCCAGATTTTGGAGAGAAAAAAACTTTAAAAAAACAAAAAACAAACAAACTCAAACTTCAATGTATCAGCTGTATCAACAAGGAATATTATCTTGGAAAAGAGGGGAAAAAATTATATTTTTCCAGCTATGCATCTCATAAAATTACTAGTAACTTGCAGTGAAGACACCATTTGACTTCACACACTCACTGCTGTGAAACATACCACTGCAGAGTTGAGTACAGAACTTTGCTCTTTCTAGACGTGATGAATGTTCCCTTGGTTACAGTACTGCGAGGTAGCGTTGGCAAGTTTGAAACTTTCTCAGACACTTTTAATAACTTTTGGCTCCCCACCCACAGAAAACGGACCAATTTTTTTTTTTTTAAATCCATCTTTTAAATAAATTAATGATGCTGTAATTTACTTTCTGTACCAGACTGCTACTAAGCCTGAATTTCCCTGTATCCACAAGGACTGAGACCTTACATTGATGCATAACTGCAATAACCAAGTGAATTTGGTGGCTGAATACCCCACCTTAAAATGTCATGGATGTGAATAAGAATGAAGTGGGAAAGTTGTTATATTTAAAAATCTAATTTTATACCAAAGCTTGCCTAGACACCATATTGCCACAGAGGCTCAGTGGGGGCTCCAAGGATCTTGAGACTCATAGGCAATCGAATAATTTCAACAGTCCACACTGTTCCACTTGTGTAGGTCAGCCACAGCAAAGTGCATATTGATCTTTAAAGTTATATGATCTTGTGGTGTCTACTGCTCATTCCTGAGAAGGTGCCTTCAACCAGTTTGGCTTGAATAGAAGAGACAGTAGGGGTCACATGACTGTGTGACAGTGCTTCTGCAGCTATTCTCCCTCATGCTGTGAGCATGGTGTTTATCTATGCTATTCAGTAAACCTAATACCTGGTTACATTTTGAATGTATAGATGGATCATCTTTATACCAGATGAGCTAGGCTGTCTCTTCCAATAGGACATTGGAACAAGAAAAGATCCTAAATAAATAATCTAAATAGTATGTGTATTAAAATGGAGGTGATATCAAACTCTATATTAGAGTAGAAGAATATAAAAAAAAAATGAAGATGAAGCATATGCCACTGCGCTCTTCACTTATGTGAGTAAGAATTGGTTTTTAGGCAGTGATTTTGGAACTTCACATCTGAATGTGTGAGCGAGTGATTTGCCTTTCCCTCTGCCACAATGTGTTTGAGGCATTGGGTGTTAGCTTGTGGTTGGCACCTTTCCCACTGCTCAGGGTGGAATCCTTGGCACCGAGGGAGGGAGCGAAGACTTGGATTGAGCAAGCTGCCTGCTGGAATCGAATGGGTGGTCCAGAAACATGCAGTGTGAATCACCCCCGAGAAAACCTTCTATATGATCTTATTGTGGAAAACACACACTTTGATAAGCATTGCAGCTGAGGCAGCATGGGATGACATGTTTATTAAAAAGAAAGAGGGGGGAAAAAAAGAAGCAGCACTTCTCATTCATTTGCCATGAAGTCAGAGGAATGTAAGGATTCTGGTTCAGGTTTTTTCTCTTTTTTTCATTTCTGCACAAGTTGTGAGGGTCAAACTCTGGCTAGTCTAATTCCTAACGAACCCACCCCCAAACTCTTCTTATCTGTTGCTCTGTTTCTGCTGAATCAGCATTGTTTTCTTCAGTGACTTATAATGTGGTTTTCTTTACGTTATCTTGGCTGTTTTCAGAGGGGGAGGGATTTTCCTTTAGTTTCTACCCATACTTTATGCTTGAGTCATTTCCAGCTAATACTTTGAATAAACCAATCAAGAACCAATATACTGTTGTTTCTGTTTACTTATATAAATGACCCAGATCATAAACAATTGTACATATTCTGGGTCTTCCTATCATAAGTAATTAAATTCCATTCTAAGTGGTGAATGAAGTATTGAAGTGTTTCTTTTTTGTTGTTAGTTGGGTAGTGTGACGCAAGTGTGACAAGGGAGCAAATTTTTACCATCATAAGACAAAGCAAAATCAAATTTCACAGTGATTTCAGAAAACACTGTATTGGACATACCTGCATGTTTTATACCATACATTTATTGCTCTGCTTTTTTTTTTTTCCAACTGAAGAGTGCCCATCTTGTTCCGTGTCATTTCAGTGGATCACTGATGTCCTAGCGCCTTTATTTGTGTCAGATTTGTTTAAAAGCTTTTTGCTGGATATTATTTCTGCAAAAAGGGTCTGCATTTGGTCTTTTCAGGGCTCTGTTTCATAAGCTAAAAAACATAGCAAACTTAAAGGGAGTTTTGTTGGTGACTTATCCTAAAATTAATGTTATATCATGGGCTACTGGAGTGTTTTCACTGACCAGTGAACTTTTAAAAAAAAAAAAAAAAAAAAAACCTGTCACAGATTTAACACCATTACTTAACAGGTAAACGCATGTTTAATACGGGTATCAAAATTTGATTCCATTAAGGCGTAAATAATGATTTCAGAAATTATCATTACTTTGTCTTTTCTAACTTAAAATACAGACTAAATCCAGAGATTTTGTCCATTTGACCAAAATTAAATTATTTAAGTAACTAAACTATGACTGAAATTTTTTGCCAAATGCCATGACTGGAACTTATTTAGCATTTGCTTTCAAAATTAAAACAAAATCACAGCTGATCGTTCCCAGGATGCAATGGTGTGATGCAATGACATGGAGCGCCATGGACTCTGTTCTGCAGAACAGTGTCCATGAGAAAATTAGTGACAAAGTAAATAACTTTGGCTCTGCAGAAAAACACTCACCTCCTGCTGTTTGGCGATAATTTATCTGAGGAAAAGGCTGTGTTGGTATGTAACGATTGCAATTTATTAGCCTTAGATACGTGTCTGATAACAAAAGAAACTTACACGCTAACTGTACACAGGGTTAGTAGCAGTTTTTTCTTTGATTTACCTTCTAATAAATGTAGACATCCATGCACAACTTAAAAAGGCAAACTGTCCCTGTTTGTAATTAGGACTGAAGTCATTTGCAGTATTTTACAAATCACAACAGTTTGATTTAGTGATATTGAATTCCCCACTTATGCACCCTCATTTCAGATACTGGATGATTATATTTCTTGATGCATAAATAAAAACTTTAAAGTGAAATAGATTCATTAAAATGGAGTACAGTTGGCTTCTGAGGTAGATTGTTGAATTATTATTTACTCACAGTTGTGACGCATGTTTTTTGTGGCAAAATGGAGGAAACAATATTCTCATATCAAAACCCAAAGGGAGAAAAGAAAGTAAAGGTAAAGAAAAAAATACACAAGCAAAATGTAAACAGCAAGAGTTTGCTTCCTTTGATGTTTCAGTTATAAGTAGACTGTTGTGACTTTTTTTTTTTTTTTTAAACCCACTTTTCCTATAGCTTTTATGTCGTAGAGGCACACTGCATGCAAACATTGCGGTTCGTTGTGTGCTTTGTTCTGCAAGGCTGACAAGCTGCGAGGAATAAACTGCACTTGCTGTGTTGACTTTATTTGTGGAATACATGCTTCTCCCAGATGCTACCTCTATGGCTCTTTCATCTGTTTTTGATTTTGTACAACTTAAGTTTTATAGCTTGGTGGAGACAAAGAGCATTTCAGGGTCTGAGTAAACAGACACAGCTTGGTAAGTAGGACCATTGGGGTTGGCTTTTACTGTATCATTTCATGGTTTTGCAGAGGAGGGAGGTCTTGTTATTTTAATGTAGGCAAAGAAAGAAAATGGTGACCAAGGACAAAGACAGAAAACTTTTATAGAATATAAAAGCAACATCTCAGTGGGATATTCTAAAATCTGGAAATGTATTGGTGACTGAATACAAGCTCATTTTCAGTGTTTTTAAGCACATTTGTTTTCATAAATATGACAATATCTATAATACATTTATGAAAATAACTGACCTATTTATTTTATTTTTGTGATAGTGCTTTGTTGTTAGATGCAGCAGTTTTCATCATGCTATCAAGAACTGAACTGTTAACACCCTTTAGCAAAGAAATCTGTGATGGCTGCTGAGCTCTAATTTGAATGCAGATGGGGACTGTTCTCTAAATGATTGATCATGCATTCTCACCACTGAACACGATTAGGCAGTTGATCCATTATTATTAATTTTTAAAAACACATTGATAGTAATTGCAATGAAGAGAAACATCCCACATAGGAATATTCATGCAAATGTTTTTGCCCTGTAGATTTAATTTTTTTTTTTTTTTTTTGGGACAGCTGCTGGATTTTCAGTGAACATAATATATTGATTTATTGGCTTCTACTATACGATGTTTTATTGATAATTACAGCCTGAATTGTTACCAAACAGTACACCCAGTATAAAGATGGTTTCTAATGTTTTGATTGTGATTCTCTTGGTTAACAAAATTAGCAAGCTACTAACAAACCAGAATGATAAAGATCCCATATTTTACGTCCACTTTTCTCTTCACTGGTGCATATTGCTCATGTGCATGGATGAATTCAATAATGAGCATATTGCTCATAATATGCTCATGTCAAGAATACCGTTGTGTCCGTTGGTGTTGGATAGTTAAAGTCTTACCATGAGTTATCAAAGCACTGTAATTGAATTTGATCAGTAATGTCAAAACTAATTCTGGCCACTGGAAATTTTATCCAGGTAATAATTAAAAAAGGGCAACCGTTTCTTCCCTAGTGCCAGAATGGTGTGTAAAAGTAGCTTATCGTTCATTCCAAGGGTTGTGGCTCAGAAATGTATTTATTTTTTTAAAGTTGATCAGAGAATCACTGATAAGATTAACAAAAAAAAAAGAAGTAAAAATGTGAAAGAACTTAAAGCTTCTCTTAACATCTGCAGTGAATAATATAAAAATGATGATGGAGGCTGGTATATCTGCTTAATTAGTGTGATTTTAATCTTGATTTTAATTTTTGCTCCCAACAATAGAAAATCAGTGTAATCAATAAAAAATAAATATTTTACAATATATTTTAACTTGTGTTCTGAATAAACATCAGCAATACACTTTGCCATGGATGAGTGATTCCTTCCTCCTTTTTGTGCATATACGCTCAAATTTGTTGGTACCCTTCCATTACAGAACAAAAGGTCACTTAAATGAGTTGAAACTGACTAAAATAATGACGATGATACACTGAATATTGAAAATGAGACATTGTTTATAAAGTTTGGTTCAACAGAATCATTTAAAAAATAAACAAACAAATGAAACTGTTCTGGACAAATTAATTGGTGCTGCTACAAGGCATTGGAGGGAATGTGCCTCCCAATGTCATTAAGCTTGGTCTCAGTTTAGGTCATGGGTCCTCCAACAGAAAAATGACCCGAAACACACAGCTAAAAACACCCAATAAAGGCTAAGAACACAACATTGCACTGTTGCCTTCAAAATAGTTTAATTGAAAGTGACAGAAATCACTTGATTCCAGTGGTTGCCTCAAAAAGTTTTGCAACAGAATATTAAGGGTCCCAAAATGTTATCCTGCTCACTTTCATTAGTAGTAATAGTAGTTGTTTTTTCTTTGGATGATTCTGTTGAGCCACAATTCAAAAGCTGTGCCTGATTGTCATTATCCAGTTTTTAGCAAATAATTTATTATTACTTTTAGTCAGTTTATTTCAATGATTGTTCGATATTCTTTCCTTTCTATAGTGGAGTACCAACAAATTTATCAGTGTATGCAGTACTTACTTTTTGAGTAATATTGAAGTTGTGCTGGTGTTTCTGGACAGAAATATGTGTGAGATTATTTGAGCAGTGCTACCAGTGTTTAGTGCCTTAGCCTGAATAATTTTCACTTAGTCTAAAGTTTTATATAGGCCAAAAATGTAAGTTTGCAATGGAAATGTCATAATTTTGTGTCAAGCTCAATAAATGCAACATGCTTTGAAAGCCAGTGGGTAATCATTGTAAATAATTGCAATTTCAATATTGACCAAATTAATTGGGATTATGATTTTTCTGCATAATTGAGCAGCCCTGGAATCTGGAGACTTCTCTATGAATAAAAGCCACACAAACAGCCAGGTCAAGCCTCTCACTCACTGATGGCCTTCAATGTTTCCTACAATCCGTCTAGCACACAACACTGTTGTGTGCTCCTTGTAACTCATCTGCTCTCTCGCTCCTCTCCAGACTGCGCGACTGAGCACCTCTCGTGCTTGGTCCACACACTTGTGGGCCTTCTTCATTTGGTCCTGCGAGTGTGAACCTCTTGTATTCGGTATTGTGGATGTCAACCACACTTTTTTTGGTAGCACATGTGTGGGCTATATTTCTTCTGTGTCTGCACTCTTTCTCTATTCCACACACGTGATGCAAGGCATGTCTCTCTCCCCCTCTTCTGCCAAAGCTCCAGAGCCCATGAAACGCTATTTAGGCCAGCCCTGCTGATTTGCATATGTCTCGATGCAGATATGTAAATAAAAACTTTGCGAACTATGTATGCTGTCAAAGAGATATGTTTTCCCAGGAGCCCCATAAACTTCTTTTAGGTAACAAAAAGCTTTTTTTTAAGCATAGTAAAGATAAGACTCATGTTCACATGCTTGTTTTTGCATGTTAAAGTGCTTCCATTCATACCTCTACGCCAGGGATTTGTGGTTTTGGCACCTGACGGTGTTGGCTGTCAAAACAAAAGGGCCTCCCATCTCATTTAGCAGTGTAATACAAAGCAGTGGTGCTCATTGGAAAGGAGATTACGTTCCTTGATGTTATATTGGTGATTATGTTATGGTAGCTGACAACCTTTGTTGAGATTATTGGCAGTCATAGCAGGAGAAATAAACTACGTAATGTGTCACAGTCTTTGTCCTCCATCAGTATAGACTGAATATGTAGATCATATCTCCCAAATGTTAGGGAATGTGTCAAACCCTAATTACCTGACTTTGACATGACAGTGAATATGACACATCAGATACAGCTGTTTAAATGTAGCAATTGTTTTTATTTTTTTTTTAACATGTACAGTATTTTATGCTTCATCATTGTGTATTAGATAAGCGGGAATCCCAGCCAGATTGTAGTCACCACTGTGCCTGAAATGAAAACCAGAGTTCTGTTTAGCCCACAAAGGTTTCATCTGTGATCACAATCACAGGAATCCCAGGCTCTAAAAATCATTTTAGCCTCTGCTACCGACTGGTTGAACAAGTGGCTACTTGTGCTTCACATATGGCCATAGTTGTGTTCTCAGCCTACTCTTACCTGTCATCAAGTGTTTCAGCAAAAGACACTGTAAATGAAGAGCTTGGCAAGGCAAGAGGGAGGACGGATGCTTCACATGGCACTTTGCTGCGTCTTGTTCAATTACATGTTCCACTGTCAGAGCAGCAGCACTCTTAATCAGGTAATGCCAGGGTTTAAAGTCAACTCCCTAAACATTCTCCACACGTTATTACCATGGGTGTACTTTAGTTCAGTGGAGCAGAAAATACTTGGAAGATTTTTTTTGTTTTTTTTTTCTCCATCTGTCATCTCTTTACTTATGTCCCATATAACTAAAAGGTGGTTTACTTTTTGTTTAGAAGTGTTTATCAGTCTCAGTGTGTGCTTTCTGTGAGCCTGTCACATTGTTTCAGTCTTTGGCTGATAAAGTGACATAGTTATGTCAGCTGATCACTCCTTCATTCCCTCCCCCCTGTGTTAACATGGCACCTCCTTATCCTGAGTCTGCCTCTGCTGTGTATTCTCAGGCCCTGTGGGGGCTAATTTCCAACAAACGTGTGACAGGTATCGAAAGATGGTGGGGAAACACAGTTCCAACCACAGTAAATAGTTGGCAAAGTTAACCAGTCATAAGAAAAGTTGCAAATCCTCTTTAAACGTTTTACATCTGCTGTGCACACAAGTCATTCTTTGTGTTCACGCCCTATCCAGCACAATATATTTCTGTGGTTGTTTCAGCTACACTCATTTGCTTTCCCTTGTCAACATAGCTCAACTTTTACAACATTTTTTATCAGACACATTATTATACTTGCACATTTGTGTTTACAGTCACTAAGATCAGATTAAGGAGCTAGTTGTTACTACTGAAACAGCAGCTGCAGAGTTGCCCAGCAAGCCTACTGAATACTCTACATCAAGGACTGCAGAAAACGGAGAGGATGTAATAAAAAAAGATGCGAGTCACACCTCAGACAACACTAACAAGACAGTAAAATCATTAATATAAATGTAATGAATGTAATGATGTGCTTTATTTACATATTCCTCAAACTGACATAAAAAAAAAAACCTGTGGCAACAAGGAGCCATTAGTGTCTCGTTATATCACCATCATTTTTGGCACCTGAAGTCATTGCAACGACGATTTACAGCTGCACAGGAGAGGATATAACTCTCCAATCTAAAAGGGGGTGCCAGTCTTCATTATTGAACATGGAAGCCAGAAAATAATTTGTAAATTTAAAAAAAAAAAAAAAAAAACGAGACGTGATCAAAGCAGTGTTTGCTTGTTATCACAACATCATTGTTTACTCATGACTGAACTTTACATTTAGCTTGAGGGTATGGCCAGTGAGAAATTGAATGCTTCTGTGGTGTTGGCATGTGTTTTCTACTAGCACAGCAGACTCTTACTAAATGCTTTTGAGGGCCTTTCAGTGATCTTTTCTTTCTTTCCATATTTTCTGAATTTACATGTATCAATATATCAAGTTTTCCACCTTTCCAGACACATAAAAAGTTAAGTTTTCGAATCCACCCGTTTTTATGTGCAATCTAAAATTGGACCAAAATAAGCTCAAAGGAAATAGAAACTTAAACAGCAGGCAGTTTGTTCTATCTTTCTAAAATCTTGTGGTGTGAAAGGTGTTGTGCTGTCCAGCTATGCAATTGACCTCTCCCCAGAGAAATCCAGTACAGCCATGTTTGCCCATTGTCGTAAATGTTCTGGGGCAACCTAACACACAGCTGAGTCATACGTTTTAGAATAAGTCCTATGGTAAGTCTTTATTTTTTCAAGAGAAGAAAAGGCCCTGTCCATTGCTTGTGCTTTCACATGTTTTGGGGCATTTTGGGCTGCAGCTTTTTGCCCGGGGTTCTGTGGTCACTAGCCTTTGGCTGTGTACAAGAAAAAAAGTCTATAAAAATGAACTGATCAGTCGAAATCTCGGTCTCCTTCTCTCTCCTCTCTGCTGTCCACTTCCATGTTTCTGTTGCACTCAGACTTCTCTCAGCAGATTACAGCTTTGAAATTATTACCTGCCAGTACAACGTGATTGTGCAAAGACACGGACATGGTTATCTGTGTTTTAAATCATAACTGCTGTGAAACCAACTAAATCTTTGATTTAGTGCTTTGTTCTGTCAATAGCTAAAGCTTACTGTTCAAATAATAAGCTTCAGTCCTGGTAATCTCAAAGCCTTTCACAACTCTATTTCTGACACAAACAGAAATGTTTTTATGTTTCAAATTACACATATTTGGGAATCAGTTGTGCACCTTGTAGTGTCCCCATTTGACCCTCCATCTGTCCTACAATATTTACTGATCTTGGAGAAGGAAGAGAGCATTGTTCTTTAAACCTTGGTATGAATAGAGCTGCAAATACCAGGTATTTCCATTAGGGTGGACATCACTCACTATTTTTATTCAATTGGCAGCCATTAGTGGGTCATTTAAAAGGGACCCAGCAAGGAATCCATTGGTGTTTAGCCTTTCTGTGACCTGGCCAATATGGTCAATTTTAAGCACATGAACCGCGTACCCTTTGTGCTGTTTCATGTGAACCTGATTAGCGGGCTCATTAGCATTGTTAGGTCAACCCCAGTGTCAAAGCCTTTCACCCAGAAGGAGCTCATATCTAGAAGAATAAAAAGATTACAACTGCTCTTAAAGTTTGATCTAAGATGCACTTTTCTGCTCACTCCCCGGCATCCCTGTGCTCATGTCTTAAAAATGCTTGATTCCTGGTATCACATTCAAGCTCAAGTATCAGTTTGGAAGGGATATTTGTTGTAATAGTACATTTATTTTAGTTTCACTTTTGTTCTGAAGTTTGGGGTTGTGTAATAAAAATGTTCAGCGCTTTAATTTTGTTCCAGTGTTTTAAAGGGAGCTTGACCCTTAAACTTAATGATCTTTGTCTTCCTAAAGATGTTTGGACACTGGCTGTACTGGGAAAATGAGGTACTGCAATGATCCAGTGTCATGTTTGGGTTTGTAGCTGTAGTTTTAGCATGTATTTGTATTGTGTTTCTCAGGCATTATCCCCCTATGTAATACATTTTGAGTTTTATTACGTTTAATGAGTTGTCTATTTAAAATATAGGTTACTTTTGTTTAGTTTACACTGTTAATGAGCAGCTCTTTGGCTAATGGAGTAGCCCTTCAAGGGTTAGGAGGCTTAAGTGTGCTAAAGGGCTTCCTTCGTGTCATCAAAAGGTTTTCAGCTCAAGCTGTTGGTTTGTTCTCATGCATGCAAGGTCAGATGACTGTATAAGCATCTGTGTTGCAATGTATGCATGTGTTGTTGTTACAGAGCAGATAATGTGATGTCAAGTGAGGCAAATAAGCCCCAACAAACCATACAGCTATATGATGTTAAACAAAAGGAAAACTTGCATAGTTATGAAATTCTCTGACTCATCAACTGGGAAAGTTTAATGTAAGATAATTTACTCAAACTTGTATAGAGTGAGTTTTTTCTTTAAGTATGAATTTACAGTTTACAATAAATTGCTAATGAGCAACATGCAGGCTTTTCACAAGCTCAGGAAACTGAAGAAGGAACTGGAGAAAACCACAAAAGATTTGGCTGAAAAAAAGAATGTACTGTATTATAGGAGTGAGTCACTTTATTCATCTAATAAAAGCATCAGCAGAACCTCCAGTAAACGTGGACCCCCAGCCCTCCAGCCTCGATTGCTCACTGATAATTCCCCAAAGTCAGCTCGGCTTCTCTGCTGAAGTTCATGGTGTCAAGTGGGCATGTCTTGACAATGCCAACCGTCTCTGCGGGTGTAAACGTGGGAAGGTCCTTGTCAGCGTCTCCCTTCCTGGTTAGACAGGACTCAGAAACAGTTACAGCTCTGTCATTTGTCGAGACCCCTCCCTCCAGGGGTGTTACTCGTGCTGCTTTGCCCATCTCTGACGAGAGAGCAGCATTGAAGGAAATTACCTTACCTGATGATGATTCCTTGGTGTGAAGCATCGAGGGGCTTCTCGGGTGTTTGTTGTATTATATTTCATTGTATTATGTAAGGTTATTTTGTGTGTTAAATCATTTTAAAATTCATTTTCTGGAAATTGTCGTGGTGTGAGTGCAGATGTGTTTTTATTATACCTGCAACCAGTTAAATGGTGCATTGGAATTTGCAAAAACTGTACTATCTGTAAGTCATAACTTTACGTGGTTTCATTTCTTGGTTTCCTTCCTTTTTCTTTTCTTTCTTTTTTTTTTTTTTGGTATTGCTGAATTTTTTGTGTGTGTGTGTGAAAATTACTGTTTACTATTTTTGAATAGCTTCTCTCCACAATTAATCCAAATGTTTCAAAAACAAGAATTGTTTCACTGTAAAACTTGGTTTGACACTTGATGGTAAACTTTGCCATTTAAAAATGATTAGCACAGTACAAACTCAATAGAGTGTTTTCAGACTTTGCTTTGTTTTGTCATTTAGTCCAAAGATCAAGGGGCCAAACTGAGACTGAACATGTGACCATTAAAACTCCGGAAAAATTCCTTCGGTGTATGTAAATAATAAACTCTAGAGGAAAGAAAAAAGAAATAAAAAAACAAATATGTTTAGACATTTTTGATTGGTTACTGCTATTCTTATTCTTATTGATATCATTTCCATGTATTACACAGAACTGGGAACAAGGTTTTGATTGCAGAATTCCTGTTTAAGCTGTATTTGGTTACTTTCTCCTGACTCGCCGCAGATTTGAGCTGCTTGTGTGTCCCTAACATATATCACCTTTCCTTCTGCCTGCTATCTTATGCCCTTGAGCTGGTTTTAACTGGGGAATCGGTTTATGCTCGTATCGTATCAGCACATGACATCACATGAACACATTCCACAGCTGGCTCATTTGGCATGTATACGCTCTTTAAAAAAAGGCCTCCATGGCCTCAAATTCATTTATCAAAATCAGGAGGGAATTCCCTCTTTACCTGCTTCATATAAGGGGGATTTATGCATATCTGGGACATTACTACTTGTCCCCTCAACTATAGGGCTCATGTCTCCTTTATTTTACATATATTTTTACTTGAACTGTTTTTAAAAAGCTGTAATTTACCATCATATAATTTATGATATATCAGATAGGAGAGAACATTTGTAATTGGTGTGTGCATGCCCTTATGACTTGTCTAAATTAGAAAGACAACAGAGTTAAAGTGACAGTGTCATAACGACGTCAGATGAAATAAATAAAGCTTGCTGCAATCTCTGTATCTGCTTAGTAAGCACAGGAGTCCAGATTGCAGCCATTTGTTTACATATTTTTGAGGCAGTGCTACTTAATTTTACAGCAACACACACTGGTTCTACTTGAAAATATCACCCCAGTAAATAATGAAACACCACAAGGGAGTGAGAATTTAGTGTTAAAAGCTCATGCATTTTAAAAGTAGATATATTGCAAAGAAAGGAACGCTGTGTTTTGTATTAGCACACTCAAGTCCCAACACTCGGAGAGAAAACTAGTTTGCTCATAGAACCAGAAACCTTACAAATGAAACACTTTAAAGTGCAACAACCATATGAAATATAAACTTTGCAAAAACACATTCGCTGGTGGACTGAATTGTGTCTGTTAACAGCATTTGAAAAGCAGGAATAAATAAGACTGCGGATTAGACCCAAGCACCGGTAAACTCGAGTCCATTCCATCACTGTGTAAAATTTGATATTAATGTTGCAAATTTACTTGTTTTAAGCCACACTTGCAGCTGACTTGAAGTGACATGTCAGTTCTTCAGCAAACGTCATTTTTTTGTAATTCCTTCAAGTTGTCAGTTTATTATCCAAATTATTTATCACTAATGCATTAGAGATAATAAAACATGTGCTACGGATAAAACGGTGTAAAATGAATTTTACACCGCAGGATGTTCAGTATTTGGAATTTTTTTCTTCTTCTAACTCATACTCGATTTGATTTTTCTCAACAACTGTGAACTATTGTACTTTTCAATGTACTGTACCCATGACGCTTTTTTTTTTTAACCACTTTGTGAATTTTAACTGTTTTTCATTGACTGTAATTAAAAACTGATAGTTAAAAATTTAGATAACACCAATTGAAATTCCAATTTCTGATTATCCAAGAGCCTGAGAGGTCAGTACTGATTTTGGACACTTCTAGCTTTATTTCTTGCAACTGTAATTACCTATATACATTAAATGAATGAACAACTTATTCAAGAATCCAGGACAGTCTGCAGGGTGTTTTAAATGTTGGATTGAGTTTGTCGTCTCAGATGTTGGGTTTCTGGCTTGCAGATTTTTTTTTTTCTTTCTTTTTAGAGATGGACCTGTGTATGATAAATGCCCCCAACGGTAAAGATACCAGTAAGTGTTGGCGGACATCAAAAACTAACACTAACCAATCAAACAAAAATCAGCCAAAGACAATCAATTGGTGCATCTCTAAATAAATAACGCAACAAATTAATAACATTAGGTTGTGGTGTGGCTTTTGTCAGTTTGTAAGATATTATCTTTAGAAGAGAAGCATCTTAACAAATTTACAGAAGCCTTTTAAAGGTTTTTTTTTTCACCTTCATTGCTTAATATCTTGGCTGAGCCCTTTTTGAGTATCTAACTGCATTTTGTAATTATCCTAGTTCAAATACAAGTTGGAATTAAAACTTTTTCTGGTCTAATTAGTTGTATGCCACAATTAGAAGACACATTATGTTTCAGAGTGAAATGGACTTTGAGGTCCCAAAGGAAATAAAGACTCTCTAGACGCTTTAGTCACAGCTGAATGTTAACTTGATGCAAACTTTTACTGGGTGAAAGGATCTGACAGCCTGAAGAACATTCATAGTCAAATGAATGTCTGGTTCTGAAAAGGTCTCTTGTATTTTAATGCATTTCAAGCTTCTATTATGCATTCTGTTGCGTGATTATTATTTATTATTGTGAGAATTGGATGAATTGTCTTGTACTATAGTCAAATTAATTTGTGCTTATACTGTAAGTCAGACAAAACGATAGAATTTTTTGTTTGTTTGTTCAGATTAATGAAAAAAATAAGTATTCAAAGCACTTTTTTATTGATCTGCTCCATCAAGGTTCTACATCCAAGGAAAACTGTCAATTTTGTGTACATTTTATCCAAAAAAAATAGATATTTCAATTAGCTGTATCCCTGAATATGTTATTTTGTCTTCTGTTACAACAGTAGTCTTAAAGCATGTCCTCACAAAATTATCTCGTGCTTGTGCAATGCAAACTATGCTGATTCACACAGTAGCCTACATATCCCAAATGTTGCTGTTATTTCTTTCAGCAGGGAGAAGTGGATGATGTGTAAAGGTTTCCTCGCATTATCGTCTTGCAGCAATGGCCTGAGGGCCTTTCTGGATTGAAACCAAGGTGAGAAGCAAAACCACAGCCAGTTCTCCATTTACGCAACTTTACTGTGCAACATGGCAAATGGACGATGTTGTAAAATAATACAAACATCTAAATCATACAACATTGTAAAATAATACAAACATCATAAAGAAACAAAGTTCTTTAATAATACGTATTTTCAAGACTTTATTTGACAATGTGAGTTTATAGAAATAAATGAATAAATAGATGAAAAAAGCTGAAGAGGGGCCCTATGTAGTACTTGTTTCACTAGCTTTAGTCTACATGTATGTCATTTACTTGCTTTCTGTTAAAAAACTAACTTCCCATGCATTTTTTAACTCCTCAATGTGTCGTTTATAAGTTATTTATGTTATTCCTCTTATTTTTCTCAAAACATCTACAATGCATTTCATTCCTCAGTTTCCAAAAAAAAAGAAAATGATCTGTCTCTACATGTATAGACATATTCATGTGGAGGAGCCAACCAAACCGACAGCAAATTGTAGGCTTTGTGTCTTTAATTTGCATTGAAGGACTTCCAAAACAATGTGTGTTTGTGTTTCTGCGCTTTGCTATGACATTACTGTGTGTGTTGCTGTGAAAATCACCACCATGTAGCGTGTGTAGCAGTTTGACCAAAGGAATGAAATTGAACAGCAGTCACCATACACGAGAGGTCAAGATGAAAAGCGACCGATTTTTGGGCCGGGAGCTAGAAATAGGTCCTGCGTAGTGCAACCACTCATTTGGATATATGACAACACTTATCAGTTAGGAAATCATCCCTGACAGATCAACTCAGGCTATTGCAGCATTTCATGCGTAACATTATTCTAAGTTACTCTGTATATTTGACATAGCTCTTACTCACAGGTGAATTTAAGTTCAGGTTATTGCAGGCAGAAGCTTATTCGTTGTAGTTAATTTCTGTCATCTGTTGGTAATTGACGCTGTAGTTAACTCACCCTGCCAGTCCCCCATCTTGATGTTTTTCTAAAAAGCCAGAGGCCAGCACTGTGTACTTATTGTACAGAAGCCTTCTGCTTCTCATCCTTTGACATTCTGAAGTGACTGTCAGCGTTAAAGATTGATGAGAGTGATCAACTTTCAGTAAATGGGGGGCCTGGATCTTTCTTGCGCGCAGGCACTTTAGAGCCATTACCTTGCTGTGATTCTAGAGTGGACGAAAGGTTGAATGGGACTTGGTTGCAGGTAATTTGTATACTTCTTTGTTGACTAGATCCACAGCAGTAAAGTTGTGTGATGTATCGGGGAGAGGGGCTTTCTCATTTGTCATTTTAGGTAATGAATCTCATGCCCCTGCACATAATTTTCCGTCCTTTTTTTGTACCTATTATTCTGTGCTTTCTTTGTTATCTGAACTCTCCTTTTCTCCTACAGCTCCTCTTCACATCTGATTCATGTTCAGAAAGAAGTAGCCATCACTCAAGTGTTATTAAATTCATCAAAGACTAAAGGGTTCAATGTCATTTTGCTTAAACTCTTTGCATCCATCATCACATTCTTCCCTCCATCTCTATATGCCTCTCCCTTGACCCCAGTCTGAAATAACAACATCTGGTTCAAGGCAGCGGCAGCTTTCAGCAAGGCCAGAGTTCAATGCTGATCCAATTCATATCACATTCTATTGAAATCTATACTGTTCAAAGACATGTTTGTCTTTAATACCCTCTTGCATGTCTCCAGCATGTTTCGGTGTGTTTTTGGTGCCCTCAACTTTTCTCCTCACCCTTGTAAATATTGCAATGTAAAGTGAGAAGATGCTCATCCTCTGGGCCCTCCTTCTATCATGATTTCACCTTGCGGGAAAGAATGGCTCGTGTTGTAGCCCTCCAGTTACAGTCTTTATTGGTGCACTCTTGTTCTCCATTTCTCTCAAGGGGCCAGTTGTGCATAGACACCATATGAGGACAGATTATACACCAACAAGACAGTGTTCAGTGTTCAACAGAGGGTTTTACGCTTTTTGGAAGGATTTCATTATTATAGTGCAAGACATTTCAAACACTCCTCCAGTAGCTTTTGATGCAGTTTAGTGCATAGCCGATCCAGTACTCCTGAACTCCAGAAACACTGGGTGTGTCTCTATAATCAAAGCGCTGCTACCCACATGACTGCAGGAATGGCACACTGACACGTGCCCTTTCCTCTTGGCATTCAGATCCTGTATTTTTTTTTCTCTCTTCCCTCTGTGTAAATTTTCCCTCCATTATACTACGAGTGGAATGGATGATTCAGTGCTTTTAGAAAGCCGTTCCCTCTTTTGTGATGAACATACAGGCTTGTTTGCATGGCTTTTTTTCCTCTATGCATTTTAGTTGTCTTTCTTCAGTGTTTTCTCAAAAGACTGAAAATAGCGTTTCCTCTATTCTTGCTCTATATTTTAATATTTGTATGTTTCTGCGTGTGTGTTGTATTTATGTGTGTGATCGTGTTAATGTGTTGTGGTGATTGAAGCATTTTTTTTTTCTTTCTCTTTTGTGCTTTTTGTTATGTAAAGCACTTTGTTGCACAGGTTGTATGGAAAGTGCTATACAAATAAAGCTTGATTGATTTATTATTTTGTTGAATTTTGTTTGTAATAATGACAAAAATAAGCACACCATGTTACAAAGGATGCTGCTTCAAGAGTTTTGTGACATGGCTAAAATCATTTGATACTTTTTCCCTTCAGCATGGCAATTGTGTGTAGTTTTTACATACGCGCATGACTGAAATTTCAGTCTCTGAAATGACTATCCAAAATCAGCTGTGATATTTGCAGAGCATGGGGTCCTGTTGCAGTGTATATATGAACTACATCGGCATCCTAGCGAGTATTTTAGCCGCATTTGCTTTGCAACAACCGACTCTGTATGTCTCGCTTAAGTGAGATGTTTTTATCACGCGCTGCATTGAGCGTAGGAATGTCTTTTTTGTGTTTGTAACAGTCTGATGCAGCACGTCACGTATAGCTCGTACCAGCTGAGTTTGACAGGAGGAAACGTGGCTGCCTGCAGCACCTCAGGCAGCACCAGCCTCTTGTTGTCTCTGCATTTCTCCCACGCTAGACTGGTTGGCCCCAGCTCGGTCCTGGAGAGTCTGCTCATGTGACACCTAAGATATAAGCAATGAGACACACACACCTATGATCACCTCCCTCAAGTGCACCTAGTACTTTCAAAGTCAATCGATTTCATAGACTTTTAGCTTTTTTTTTTCCCCCTTTCCTTTTTCTAGAACTTAAATATCTCCATATTATTCTGTCTTAAAATTGAAACTTAATGTGATAAAAAGCTGCACATATTGGAAAGCCATCAGTGTTTTTGTTGCTTCAATAGATTTGTGGCTGTTTATACTTGCCTAAACTGTCATTTACACTTGTGATTCAGTGACATAGATATGATGAAGCTGAAAACCTGAAACTGTGTGACAAATGTTGACACCGGTAGGGCTGACCTGTCAGCACCCACGTACACACGCTTATGTTGCCATCTTGTATGTGCGTGTCAGTGGTTGTGAGAGAGATGGAAAGGACTGAGTGGAGGTATTCAAAAGTGTGAAAAAACATCTCCACCTTTTAACGAATGCGAGTCATAACAAATCAAAAGATTGCCTGGTAAATATTAGTCAGTAGTATGGCAATGTCCTTAATTGCCCATCAGGAAAATTTGGAGGAAAAAAATAATCGAAGAAAAATTGTCTTCATGCTACACTGTTGCCACTGTAATAATTTTTCTGGATGTAGCCTAAATAATAATTCATGTAGCCTTCTATTCTTTAGGTCTGTTGAGTTCAAAAACTGTTATCTTTTCATTATACTCGGTTGAATGCCAACAATCCCTATATACTCTCATACTGATTTCATGTAGCTTATATCTAACATAAGGCACCAAGTAATGACTGACGGACCATATGTCTCAACTCGCTGTACTAATGAGTGAGACGAGCTGACAGCTTGATGAGCTGTAAACTTAATAGATGCCTTTCAGAATATGTCAATCATTTATATACATAATGAGGTTACTTGCCCAACCCCCTCTTACCCTGCATCATTCGGAGTCTGTGGCGCCCAGTGTAGCAGTTTCCTGTGCGGCCATTAGTCTGCTGCAAATCTTTTTAAAAGGCTTAGTCGGAGAATCTTCTCCTTTAACAGACTTAGGGTGCACAACATGACTTATGAAGCCCATGAAATCTGGCCTTACCTGCATTTAGATAAGTGTCATCTCCATTACCATTGTTTACATAACTGCCACGGTGTTGCTGATGGCTTTGTGTGTGTCATTTTCATCACTAAAACTTTTTCTGACATATTTGCCTGTAAGGGATGAGAAGTTATTACATGACAGATGCCAAGCCATTAAGACAACATGCTATCATTCACTTACTGTCGCTAGTGGGTGGCTGAGAACGTTCAAGCTTTGAGGAATTCTTCACTGGTGGCCAGCGTTGATAGTATGTGGCATATCTATTTACAGTAAAGATCTGGCTATGCTTACGGATATCAAGGAGGCATTATTATTAATAGTAGCTCCCCTTAAGACATAGTCCATCTTAGAGATGCACCAATTGCAATTTTGTTGTCCAGTTCTACTTACCAATTTTATTAAATGTCTGGTGGGGTTATTGTATGTTTGTGTATACCAAGCAATGACTGATGTCGATCATTCAGCTGTAAATAAGATTTTCTAAAACTGGGGCAGGTGTAAGAGTCCTCTCTCTGTCTTAAAAGTATTTGTTCCAAGGCAAAAAAAGAAATTACAACATTTATACACCAGTTCTTTTTTGATATTCTTTTTTTACTTCATCTTTCACTGACATCACCCTAGTAAACATTTACACTTTGTGTGATCTTCTTTCTTTCTTTTTAATGTTTTAGCCTTTATCTTTTTGGATGGGTTGAGCATATTGTTACTCTTGTTGCCCCAAATTTTGGTCATTGCTCCTCTTCCTCCTTCATGCTAATTCTTTGGTACATGATCAGTCGATCACAGATTGGAGATGATTTAACTGAAAATCGCCCAATTCCAAGCCACAGCTGATTAAAGTAGTCCATGTATCTGTCATAAATTGTTATCTAATGAGTTAGATGCCCTGAATATGTAATATGCACGCATAGTTCTACATATTTGTCCACACCATCACAATAAATGTGTGGAGGTTCACACAGAGTTTATCCTTCTGGCTGTTTGGATCTTCCAGGCCATTCTCTAGGAGGAAAAGTCCCTTGCTATTCTGCCCATGTTAAAATCAGATCCAACCCCCACCCGCAAGTACAGGAAAGGGGGAAAAAAAAGACCTTCCAGCCAGGCTGTCTGGCTGCCTGTGCAAGAGTCATTGAGACGTGCCTGGTACTTCCAGTGTCGTATTTGTCTCAATGTACAATGACCCATCATTGCTACCATGTCAAGGAGATGGAAGAAACCAATCATATCTGGACCAGCAGGAGAGGTGCAACCAATCAGGTCCTGAATTCCCATGGTAACTTGTGTATGAAGGCTCTGATACAACCAATGGGAGCAGGGAGGATCGCTTGGCTATTAGGGTTTAATGGCGTGTTTCTGTAGTCATTAATAAAAGCGTATCAATGCTGCTGTAGAGACCTGTTATATTTTCAGTGGATAGCACAGCTCCACAGCATAAAGACACCCTGATGGCATTCAAAAGTTCATAATACAAGGACACATGGGCACTGATGTTTGTGTGTCATTATCTGTCCATTCACTGTACAGGTCAACAATGGCACTCAAGCCACTTGTCAACATGTTTTACCCTTCAGAGTCTCCTCTGCCTCTCTGGCCAATCACTGTAGCTTTGAGTTCATCCATTTGAGCGTAGCCACTACCATTAGTCTAAAGTAGGTCACTGCAGGCCAGGAGGGAGCCACACTCAAGTTTGCATGGTCACTACCCCTCTTTTTAAAAAAAAATTTAAATGTTATTTTATTTTCAGTTTAAGCTGCTTTGGCCAGGCTATACTGTTCTGTGCTGCATTGATTTTTTTTTTTTAAGTCTTTTTTTTTATGTAATTGCTGAGCAGTGAGCAGTGTGTCATACCCGTTTCCATGGTAAGAGTAGTTCAGAGTGTATCACAACACAGCATGCACCAAATCCTGGCCTCTATGCTGGGAAAAGACTTGCATTTTCTGTCTCTGTTTCTATGTTTATCATTCTGATTGTCTTTCTTGACCCTTTTCTTTAAAACTCTCTGAGGGGGGAAAAATAGAATATATGTAATCAGTCTCCCTTCATCCATACATGTTGTTTTCATGTTTGTTTGTTTTTTTCCTTTTTTTGTCACCATTTGTCTTGAAAGTTGACAAATGTTTGCAGAAGGTATCCTCCTATATATTTAATTCCAAGTCCATTAACTATCATCAGAGTTTGAGGGCATGGTGGTAATTAATAAGACATTACAGTGCTGTATTCAATAATTGATGGCCATTCATTTTGTGGTATGAAATTCCGCCTATAGTGACTTTCAAGGAGCAGGACTAAAGATGTGTTGACATGGAAAATTCTTGTCATCTTAAATCGATGCCCCATTTTGCAACTTCTAGGGTGATGCAGGAGATGCAGGTGGCAACAAAACAGCTACAGCTTAAACCAAAGTAAAAGCTTTTTTTTGTTTTGTTTTGTTTTTTTTGTCCGTCATTCCACCATGCCAGGTCAATAAAATCCCAACACTATTATAATGGCTTCCCCTCTGTCTCAGGCACATTTAGGAAAATACACAACATGGGTATCACAGCCTTATTTAACTGGAGCATGTTTAATTTTCACAGAAGGCAGTATGCATAATCTTTACCTGTGGCCGCACTTTGCAAAGCTTTTATAAACACAAACACTATAACGTTGTTTTACATCTGCCTGGATGCCTCTTTGTGTTTTTATAACCAGGTTTAGCCAGGAGGAAAAGAAAAGTCGCATTAAACCAGTTGGAATTGGTTAAAATTTAAGGAGATTTATTATTCAGATTAAAAATTAGAAATGTACAACAGAGGCAGGCGACCTACTGAAACTGAAGGTTTATGTGTGTTAAAACAATGAAAACTGTAAAATATCCAAACTGTCATATCATACAATCATTTAAAAATGAAATGGGTAAATAAAGGACTCTGCTATCCCCTAAACTTAAAAACAAAAAGTTAACGCACCTCTGTTCTCCCTCTCATCCTGTGGTAGCTGGGATGGCCTCAAACTAGAAGAAGATAAACTTTGAAATGACAAGTTAATTTTCCACATCCGAATGACTCAAATGAAAGAGAAACTAAAGGCAGCTTTAGGCTTGCACGTAGACTGCCAATGTCGGCAGGTTACTATACTATTTAGAATCCAGAAATGCCTGCCTTAAAGTTATTGTGGTATTCACACTGACTGATCAAGGATAGGAAGTAACAAAACCACGTGCAAAGCAGTAGCTGTTAGTTTGAAAACGGTCCGAGGAAAGAAGTGAGTGATGCAAGCACTTCAAGCAATGATTTGCTTCTTTTTTTTTTTTGTTGCCCTCCTCATTGACTGTTGCACATTGTTGCCTACACTTCACAGATTTCCCTTTCTTATGGTGACCTCACAATCAAGTGTTGACAAGTTAAATTTGAACACTTTCATCTTCTCTTGAAAGTAGGCAGTAAAGCCACAGCCAGCACATTCAATACAGAGGCTTCTTATGGTCATAGGACATTAACATGACTTTGCCCTCCTATCTGTAAGACAGTCAGATACCTGAAAACACTTTTAAAAGTCCAACAGTGTGACTTTCACGTGGGTGTCATGTCATTCACTCCTGATGTTGGTCTGCTATCCAAAAAATGTGAGTGCATGTTCATCATTTAGACCAGAAATTATGAGTCTGACATAAAAATAACACAAGTCCTTAAATCAATGATGCAGAGAAAATCCATACCACCAAAGCATTTCATTTTAAATGGCGGGGGTGGAGGGGACAAGAAAAGCACACAAAAGGCAAAGGACACTTCCTTTAGTTAGTAATATCACACGTCGTTACAGTCCTAAAATCGAAAAGATGGGACCTCTGCTTTCTACTTTCTTAAGGAACAGCTACAAAGTAGTACAGGTGAAGTCTGCTCAGAGACAGCAACACACACATGTTGTCAGAGTAAACCCACTTTGCCCTTAATGTGAGCTGGCTTTTCTTGGTTTCATGTAACGAATGGCTTTTTCTTGGTGCATGGTTGAGCCTACAGTGTGGTGCTGTGGGCAAAGCGCCGTGCTCTCATTTCAGTCTCTCTGGGGAGACCAGCGCCATCTGAGAGAAATGATTGAATCTCTATCTCTGCTCCATTTTCACTCATTTCTCCTGGAGTGGATCAACCTGTGCCCCCCAGCACAGGCTTGTGTGTGCTGTATGCAGATGCCCACGTTGGCATGCACACCGCTCTGCAATGTTGTTTTTCATGTCATTTTGCTGTTTGAATTTATATTTAACTGCATTGAAAATATTGTTTCACATGTAAAACTGTCTTTGCCTCTGTTTGTGTGGTTTACAGACGCTGATATGCATTGAGAATGAGTGGTGTCAGTGAAAACTCATCGGACCCTGCCAGGGCAGAGTCACGAAAACGCAAAGAATGTTCTGCTGAACTCATCGGACCCAGGTGAGCATCACCTTAAGGACCATCGTTTCTGCTTTTTTGTTTGTTTTTTTTTTCTGAATCACAAACATTTTAAAGCAAATATAAAGGAATATCTCAGACAAAAAAAGTCATATTAAGCCTTTCAACACAAATCATTTGTAAGTAAATTTGGCTCCTGCTTTGAATAAAGCCACCAGCACTACATCTTACCTGTGGGAAGGATGTAAAATCAAGCTTCGCCCACCATGTATCTTTGAAATATTGTTATATTACCTGGAACACTGTATCACTGGTAATATCTGTGACAGCTAGTGCTGTAGCAATTCTGAGTGGATCATAAATATGGATAATTAATCTGTAGACAACCTGGTAAGAATGTAGATTCTCTTAATTGATGCACTATATCATGTCAGCTGGCATTAAAAGGCTTTGAGATACATTTTCCGGGGATATGAAACATAATTGTCTCTAGCTGTGCCAAGGCGAATGTTGTTCATTTGATGACCGTGAAAATAAAACTGTTGTTCAGTCATCTCCAGAGATGCGTGTAGACACTTGGTGTGGAGTTTTAGATGGATTTTCTTTCCTGCCGTAGGATTGTGGCCACCTTTTTATTATACTCTTGTAGAAAACCTTTTTCCACATATTAGAATCTCTTCCCATACATCTCTGTCATCCTTTCTGTAACGAAAATATTATTGCATTTTCTCATCTCTTGGTTTTTTTTTTCCTCTGTAGTCCCAAGCGGAGCAATGAGAAGCGCAACCGCGAGCACGAGAACAAATACATCGAAGAGCTTGCCGAGCTGATCTTTGCCAACTTCAATGACATCGACAACTTCAATGTCAAACCTGACAAATGTGCAATCCTGAAGGAAACTGTGAAACAAATCAGACAAATAAAGGAGCAAGGTACAAGTTTTAGTCAGGTTTTCTAAAAGTTTTTGTCTGTCGATGAGACTAAAGCACAGGGTGATCAATACAGTTGATGTTTTATTCCCTCTATCTAGAGTCAGGATAGTTTTGATCCAACTTAGAACACTGGGAACACTGGAAGCTGTTTGTTTTTTTTGTTTTGTTTTTTTTTTTGTCCTACAAGTCAAGAAAAACCTAAAGAAAAGGAAGTGTGTCATTCTTCTTTTGCATATTTAAAGGAAAGCTCCAAACTTAATCCTGAACCACGTGCACAACAAAGGTAGCTTGAGTGACTTATCAGAAAAAGAGTGGTCCACTTGAGGTGAATGAATCAGACCAAATGATGATGTCATCTTGTTTTGTGTGACTCACAAAGCCAAGTGTTATGTAATGGGAAGCAGTGTGATGCAAAAATCACTGACCCTTCCAAGTCTGCATCCCTCTTCTGCCTCTGAAGGCAACATTGTTTGTACTGAACACTGAAGGAAGGGATAAATCATCTTTTTTTGGCTTCATCCTCCATACGTCAGTGGTCATGCAGAGAAGTATTTTTATAGCTAAATGAAGAGCTACTGCACGTCATATTGCACAGCTCAAGGGAGCTGCATCTTTATTAGCTGCTGATTTTCCTTTCTTGTTAGATTTGTTGAAGCATAATTGCTGAACTTGATTCTCTGAAGTAAGATTATTTTACTACAACTGTTGGTTCTTTTCATTACACCTCTTGTATCACCTGCCAATGACTTGCGAGATGTGGTGCTTTTTTTTTTTTAAATTTATTGTCCATATTCCTAATGTTTAATTAATATTTAACTAAATAGAATAATCAATCAATGATCACTTTCCCTCAATCATTTGGGAAATAAGTGGTTGATCATCGGTGCAAAGCTGGCGTCGCTGATGTCATCATATGCAGCATTAACAAAATCTTTAAGTGACACACAGTCTTTCAGTGACCAAAATAACACAGGGCTCTGAGTTCTTGGATAAATTGTGCAACCAATTAACAGTTTGGGTTGTAACATGCCCAGTTCACAAAAACTTGTCCAGGATTACATAATCTTTTGTGAGCAAGCACTGTGCCTTTACTATATCCACTCTGCAGTCTCTTGCTGCCTGGTTCTCTATGCAGAGGGACATTAGACTTCTAAGTTATTACAAACATTTCTTGGTAAAACACATAATGCCTTATTCCTGATATTCCTGCTGCGCCTTTGTCACAAATCTTTTTTTTTCCTCTTTAAATCTGGGACCTCGCATCCACCATGATGATTGAGGGGAAAATTTGTTTAAATACTTCCCTTTTTATTTTCAATTTTGCTGCCGCTCTAAATCTGCAGTGTCATCTCCTCAAATTGTCGGGGATTTGGGGTCTTATTCCAGGCATTAGCTGAGCTTTAGAAAGCTCAATCAGATGCTCCTGCATGTAAACAACTCTCCCGTTGACATGGTAACTCATCATAACAGATGTTAAAAAGTGCCAGACCTCCAGCAGAAATCATATAAGGAGCACAGCATCCAAACCACTGTGGGAAAATCTTCCAGAAATCAATGTGTTGAAGGAAAAATAGCATGTATTAAGGAAATACAAAGAAAAGCACAACACGACTAGTGTTGATGCAACAGGGCTCCACTTGTGTGGGGCCATATGAGAGCTGTTGAAAAGGAAGACACCCATTAAACAAAAATACATCCCTGTACTCTGTGCTCATGTTTATCCACCTAAACTGCGTTGCTGTGAGGCTGTGAGGCCTCAACCAAGGAGGACATTATGTTTACATTCAGTCGCTCTGTCACAAGCACAAGCTCGTGAGTAGACGCACACGTCCCTCTCCACAGCAATACAGTTGACTCTTAGAGTTCGGTAGAACGGAAATACCCTCTGTGTCCATTACATTTGAAAGAAAGCAGAAGGCCCCACTGCTGATACTTCCAAAACTTGGAAATTCATCAAAAACTCCGAAACTGACACCAAAACCATTTTGATGGCTCAGTAACATTATATAGTTTGTTCCGCATGTGGTGTGCTTACATTTTCTTAATTGAAATCAGGGTGGAAGGGCTGAGCAAACCCCCCCCCCCTCTCTGTCTGGTTTATTGCACCTTTGCAGAAAACATGTAGAGCAATATCATTATCGAGCCTATAAAGCAAAACTAAGAATTTGGTTCCTTTTTTCCCCCCCTTCAATTAATGCTTTGACTAAAAGAAGTTAAACCATGTTTCTTGAGCTGATGGCTAAACTGTCCACCAGCTGCTATGCTGCAGCTGGTATTTTCTGTCTAACACTTTAATTGCACATATGTGAAAAGTATAAAAACTTAGATTACAAATGAAATAACATGAGACGAATTAAAGCATATAGAGCAATTTCCTGCCAGTTGCATACTACACGGCACTTAATATATTGGACAGTCTTTTAAATTCACCCCTTCCCTCTGTGGCACCGTGCCATGGACCTGCAGACAGACGGAAAGCCAGTGAGGGCCTCCACGACACTGAGTGATGGGTCTGTATTCGGGGCAGCTGTGTTGGTCTACAAGGCCCCGCTGGGTTTGGAGAGGTCCCGCGGATGCACACTTCATTAATGATGAAAGAGATGAATATTTGTCTACGGGGTCATGCACGAGCCCACAAATCGATGTAAAAACCTTCATTTTGTGTCTGCTTTCGCATGACCACACCCCACAAGGGGAAAAAAAAGGGAAGTACGGGATTTTTGTTTGCTTTTCATCGCAACATTTTTTCACCATATGGTCAGCCCTTTTCTTGGCCTGGTGTGCACGTTAAATGTGTCCCCCCCAACAGCCCACTCATATTCCGCCTCTCATCATCAGCTCTAAAAGTAGGGCAGCCTACGCTCTGAGCATAAGGCCCCTCCGCATGGTTATTAACCCAATCACATGGACAAATGCAAAGCGCCATAATGCAGGTACGGAAGCTTACAGGAGATGTCATTTTTCACTTCCAGCTAAAAGTGGCAGGATTTTTGTTTAAAACAATGTTTGGGGTTTATTTAGAAATACTTGGATTTCATTTTCTTCATCAGCATTTTAAAACATCAGTATTTCATTGTCAGTTAACGATTGTGTTTTGCCAAGAATCCTTCGGTATATTACAGGCCACAAGTACACGAATATGCAACCTAAACCTCCCCAGTTGTCGTAAGAAAACATCAGACTCGTTAAAAGATCTAACCATTGTTTTGACAAATGAGTTGTTGTTGAGATTTTTTTTTAATGAGATGAACTTATGTACTGTTATTTTAACTTAACCCCTTATTTTTTTTTTGTCCAAATTAGCCTTTATAAATGACTTAGCACAACAAAGGGTTTATGACAAAGTTCTCCCTTTTCTGCTTGACATCATTGAAACCGCATGTTCTATGTGGTACAAGAGTTTACACATTGTAAATGTTTCCATAGTAGCCTTTTTTTTTCCCTTTCGCACATGATAAAGTAATCCATCCAGAGCCTGTCACCGGTATGGCAGCCACGTCCTCTGACACTCATTTACAGCAACCTTTCGCTTGGTTTGCTGTTCTGCGCCTGGATTTGAGCCACATGTTTTCACAAAGGGACCAAATGTGTTTGCTTTGTTACCAGATGGATACTTGTTAAAATCCTTGTCAACAAGTAGCCTCATAAAAATATGTGGGTCAATTACAGTGGGGGGTGGGGGTGGAGGGTGCTAATCTGGTAGTCTGCTTTTTCTTTTGACCCCAAGTTTTCATGCTGTCGTTTTCACATTGGTAACAGTTTTTCATCCCTTGTGGCGAGTCGAATCTTGTTTTGTTTTTGGGTTTTTTTGTCTCTTTTTAACTGGGTCTTAATTTCCTGTTGACAGAAAAAGCTGCAGCAGCAAATGAGGAGGAGGTGCAAAAGGCTGATGTCTCATCAACAGGCCAAAGTGTGATTGACAAAGATGCCTTGGGACCAATGATGTTGGAGGTAGGTGGAGGGCCTTTTATTTCTCCTTCACTAACAGTGGGACATGATTTAAGAAAACATTATGAAGTATCCCACTCACACTGAAGTACCCCATGCTCAACACTCTACCACTCACACAGGATGAGCCCTCCTCTTTAAACCTTGATTGGTAAATAATGAAGAGTACCATCCACAGATGTGCCAGTAGTAATGTGAGAGTGTAGCTGTTTAAAGCAAAAGCTGCCAGCGTCTTGCATCAGCCTCTGATTGGCTGTAAATCACCAAGCAGAGCAAAAGCCTCGTTGTACCAGGGAGGGCTACTCAAGTGGTTACATGTAATGGGAAAGAAAGCAACAGCCTGACGAATGAATCAGTCCATTGAATCTGTTCTCTCACCCATTTCCTCCCTCCCTTTCATCCTCCCTCCTATTTATTCAGATCTCTTTTCCCTCCCCATCTTCTCCTCATTCGCCTCTAGATCTGTCCTGTCATGGAATATTTATAGCATTCCTGGTCCAGCGTCACTGAATCGACATACTAACTTGTGGCTAAATATAGCCCAGTGCAGCCTGCAAGCTTTCCCATCTGTCAGCAGCCCCAAAACACAGTGATAGGCCATTCACACCAACTCTAGTCTAACCACGTCCCCGACTACAACGCGAGGCCCTTTACAGCCTGCTCTGAGGAAAATGGCTGTTGGCAAGACTTTCACCCACGCGCCCCATGAACCTCCTCCAAGACTATCTGCTGCCCACTGTCATGCAAACGCAAAGAAATCGAAAAGGCTTACATGACTTTTGTGCTGTGGTTTTAACCTTCTGGGAGCAGTCTTGTTTTATCACACGATGGTTGCTGCATGTAGTCTGCATTCTTGATAGTCCACTCTACATAGAATTGTTTTGTTTTCCCCCCACAAAGACGCCTGTTGAAACACCGAATATAATGCTTTAAATATATTCTGGCTAAATACTAAGTTTAAGGACAACCCCCATAAAATCTACAATACGGTTTTTAACCAAAAAAAAACAAAAAAAAACAGATATGGTATTGCAGTAGCAGCAAATAATGCAGAACTTAACCTTTGTTTATTTCATTGAGTTGAAACAGAGATGAAGCAAAAGAGAGATGAGCTCTTCCTGTATGGATGAGCTGATATCGTTGAACACGGCGCTCCTGTCAATCAGGTGATTCTGTGGTGGCAGCCTGCTGTGTGTGATGACACACTGATGTGGCATTTTTCTGCCTCTGTGTGGTCTGCATGAATCACCCAGAGGGAACAGTGGCAGTTTGAAGAGGGCAACCTCTGAGTAAGAAGGTCTTCTGATTGTTAACAACGTATAAACCCGAATTCAGGAAAAAATCTTGTAAACTGTATAACACGCAGCTAAAATTAAACATTTAATTTGTTTGGACTTTTCATTAATAGAGATTTCTGCTGCTCTGCCGCCTGTGGTTATTCTCCTGTTTAGGATGTACCAAACATTATTAACAGGAAATAGATGACAGCCGGTTATAAGCACACACACTCCATGAAGTCCATGGAGCTACGCGATCGTAAATCCTGCAGAATGATGTCTGTTGTTGTCCTACTGAAATAATAATGACGTTTCAGTATATGCATCTGCATCACCTTCATATATAAAAGTACCATTGATATATGTAAGACACTGCCCTCCTGTCCATGTGACATGACCTTGTGTTCAGAGAACTTGGCATCATTTCTGCACAGAGTTGATTTCTTTCATATAAGAGTGTTTTATTATAACATCTCGGGATGCATCTATGGAGTAATGAGATGATGACATGCAACTATTCCTGCTTTACCTGGAAAAATGTCATTGTTTACAACAAATTTGTTTTATTGCTGAGGCATGTTTTGCAAAGTCTGTTGAATTTATATCCTCCATGAGTGTCGTTGCATATTTTGGATCAGAGTTGTACATGTAGTGTGCAACAAGGTCATGCACAAAGATCACTGAGCAGGTATAGTAGACAGCTAGTTATTGAATGCCAAAACAGAGTTCTTGCAAGGTGCAAAGGTCTGATAAACCTTTAGAAGAGATTCAAAAAAAAAAGATTAGATTTTTTATTTTTTACATTTTAAAGAACTTTAAATAAATTCAGTATACATTTAAAGTATACTGACTGGTATTAGTTTGTTGTTTCTATGTATTTGGTTAAGGCTTTGTAAATTAAGATATTGGCTAAATTTGTTATGCAATAGTGTCTGAAGGAAGACAAGAGTTGGCACTCAATCGTGTGTTCTGTCCGGTCCATGTTCTTTCCTCATACAGGATTTACTTGCGCAACCATGTTGAATTTTGGACCAGCGTCAGTTAGTACGGTGATAGATTAGGTGTCTTTAAGCCTATTTTCAATTTAAACTTTGTCATGGCAGGCTGGGAATACCACTATCCTCATGTATTTGAGACTTTAATGTAAACACTTAATGTCTCATACTGTGTTAAAAGCAACACAAAAACAAAATGACAATTGATTTGTGCATTGTTTAATGATTAAAATAGAGAAAAGAAGCAGGGACCTTATCAAGAGTGTCTCATCTTGACACCAGCCTTTGCAGCTTTGCAAGCGGCAGTTTTCCCTTTTAAAGGCTTCAGGTGATTTGATGGCCTAATTGACACCATCTTTTGTGTAATGGCTGACCTGGGGCTGTATTCTTTCAATTAAGTGCTACTCCTCCTTCACATCCTCCAATCTGTGCAGGCGCATGCTTTTATCCTGGTTTCCATCAGCAACACTGATGTTTAGCATCTCCAGAAGTGGTGCATTTACCCGGCACTCAGAGTGCTTATTGCTTTTCTGTAGGCGTAGTGTACTATACTGGGTACTGAGCAGTTTAAGACATGTTGTACGGTTTTGGTTGTGTTTGTGTGTGTACATTGTAGTTACTTCATACTAGTTATTAACTCTGACAGCAAAGGCACAAAAAGCCTATTGTTAATGGTGACAAACTAACAATGAAACTAGTAAAATACTAGTTAAATTTCAAACTTGAACAGCAGAAGTCTGCACATTTTGCTATATGAAGAAATTACTATTTTTCCTGATCAACCTTGGGGAAGAAGAAGAACACTGTCATCATTTCAGGGCTTTTAATCAACATTCCGCTTGCCATATTATTTTTTCTTGCTGGTCAAATGTCTGTTAGTCTGTTGTTCAGGATGTATTTTGAATAAGTTCAGTAATCAACCTTATGTGGTCTACACTCTCCTTTTCCTCTCCTCAGGCCCTGGACGGCTTCTTCTTTGTGGTGAACATGGAGGGCAACATCGTGTTTGTATCTGAGAACGTGACCCAGTACCTGCGCTACAACCAGGAGGAGCTGATGAACACCAGTGTCTACAGCGTGCTGCACGTCGGCGATCATGCTGAGTTCATCAAGAACCTGCTGCCTAAATCCCTCGGTTAGCTCTGAGCTTATTTCGCCTGCCAGCGCTGCGCTTTTTCCTACCTGTCAGTTTCTGTCTCTCTGTGCCACTTTAGCTCCACGTCCCTGACTCCATACGTACATATCACACCCCATTCATGTAGCGTTCTTACTTGGTCTCTCTCCTTTTTTTCTTTGTCAAGCAGGTATATGTACATATTTTTTTAACAGTGGTGTCAGATTAAATTAAAATGTTTATTTTTAAACCACTGCAGGGAACATGTGGGAAAGCTGTCTCAAAGAGGCAGCAGTTTGCATAAAACCTATAGGTTCTTCATTTTCTCTTTTGCTGATGCTCAGGCTAGACATTTACTCTCACTCTTCTCCTCTTCCTCCCTCCATTTTCAGCTAATTAACTTCCTTTTTTTGGCCTCTCTCCCCTCTCAGCAGCATCGTGCTCTTCCTATATTCTCATTTCATGCCCTTCCTTCCTCTTCTCTTAGTTTTTTGTGTTATTCTCTTTCTCTGCCACACACCCTTATCAAGTTCCTGTTTTGTGTTCTTATTTTCTGTTTCTCTTGCCCACCCAAGAAAGTAACTTTATGCAATCTCTTTTTTTGTAGGGTAGAATGTAGTTATGTCTTGGTTTCAGCATTGCCATGTATTCATCATCTTTGTCTTCTCTCATACCCATTTAACAGCCTCTCTCTCTATCTGTTCTGGATGAGGGATGGCGATTGTGATCTATATGTTACTGCAACCTGTCAAGAGCCTTCTCTGCTTTTCTAAGTCCTTCTCTGCTTCTCTGCTGGTGCTCCGGATTGAGGTCTGAGTACCCAGCCATCTGGGTGGGACTGCAGTACAGAGCAGAATACCCTGGAAACGATCAGTGGCCTGTGTCCCAGATACCGAGAGATTATCAATGCACTGAATGAGATCACAAACCAGATGGAGTGTGATGGTAGTTTGCTCGAGTGAAATGAGTTGACTATACATGTCTCTTTTGTATTTTGTGTGTGCGCTTGTGTGTTTGCTTGCGCCTGTGTAAGTGTTGGAGGCAAGAAGAAAGATTGGCAGTGATGTTGGAGAGGACCTGCATATGGAGGCCTGGCTGTGATGTGTAGCTGCGGATAGATGGCACAGGGCTCTGGGTTCCAACTGTTCGTTATGAATTATCTTTACCCAGCAACAGCTCTCCTCTTTTTACACTTCAGCCTTCATTCTTCCTTTCCTGCTCTCATTGTGTCTTTCACTTGCAGTATGGTCGCTTCTCTTGGCTCGCTCATTCCTGCACCCAGTCTCCATGTTCTGTTGTCGTCGCACTAAAATTTGTCAAACAAAATCCCCAGGAAGCCCTCATTGCAAATGTTTCTTTGCCTCTTGTTGATCCGTCCACAGTCAATGGGGTGCCGTGGTCCAGCGAGGGTCCGAGGAGGAACAGTCACACTTTTAACTGCAGAATGCTGGTCAACCCGCACAGCGAGAACCAGGATGAGCCGCACGAGCATGAACCTCAGCAGCAGAAATACGAGACCATGCAGTGTTTCGCCGTTTCGGAGCCCAAGTCCATCAAGGAGGAGGGAGACGGTATGAAAGGGGTGGGGGGGAGGTGGTGTGGAGTTGGAGTTGCATACAACTCAAAATAGTTACCTTATCAAACATCTTAAAATCACTTGCAAGTTTTTGAATTGTTTCTTCCATCTTATATTTTGATATTTTAACCACGTTAAAGTATATTTGCTTTTTATATATTAAGACATTTGGGATAGAAGGATGAATTTAGAAATGATGAGAAGTTGTAGAGCATGACAACAAACTGACTTCCAGGAACCTTTAACAACTAACTGTTAAAGGTGTTTTTTTTAAATGATCAGCAATCAAAAATAAAAACATTAAGTATACCAGACATACCTAATAACGTGGCTGGTCAGTGTATATCAGTCTTTTACAATGCAAATTGATTTAAGTGAAATGGTTAAGACGTTATCGTTACCTCCAGTGAACTGCTCCCTTGTTGTGTTTTTTCTAATTCAGGTTCCTTGACAATGTTTCCGGCTTTTTAATTTTTTGTTTTTCTAAAGAGTAGATTTCTTCCCTCAAGGTGCTTCTGACAGATTATCTTCATTTTCATCAGTCCCTGTTTATCAGCTACGTAAGCTTCATGAGCTAGTCTTGTATGAAAGAATGTTTTTGAGTGGCTGTTTAATATACTTTGGCAGCCTGCCTAAGTATTTATATTTTCTGGGAAACCCTGGAGACATCATAACGCTTTTTTCATGTTTGTCATCACTTTCAGCAGAAATTAACATGTTGAAACTTGAGGATATTTCCTATATCCAGAGGTTTAGGTACTCCACAATGCGTTGACATTTGAAGCTCTAAAAACACTCGAGTGATTCTATTACTTTACTATTTTGTTAATTTTCCAGTGCCAAACTGTGACTTGGTGTCAATTAAAGCAATACTTGCTACACTCCAAGTCAAGTCTCAGTCATTTCCCCGGTTTGTGCACCTCCGGTATGGCAGAATTACTCTGGAAAAACAGACTGGGGAGTACGACCGTGGCCACCATTGCATATGACAGTGGCAAAGTATGATTGGAGGATACTGTCTCAGGAATTTGCCCAGAAACAGAGGTGTAAAGAGGAGGAAATTAATGGCGATTCATAGATTAGGGGCCAGTCCACTTAATAGGTTCTGTTTACAAGTCAAATAAGAGGTGTGAGGGAGTGGTGTGTGTGTGTGTGTGTGTGTCTGTGATGGCTCCTGCTACACGTTGCTTTGCCATTGCAGGTATGTGAGTGTTATTGACACAGGAAAGTTGGACCGCAGGCTTTTTTGGGGTCACCCTAGTAGTGAGGTCTTTTTTTCGCATAGGTTAGAAGCAACTGTTATTATTGAGCAATGGCCGTCTCTAACGCTGGGCCACTTGCAGATATGCACAGTCACAAACACGGGCAGGTACTGACACACATACACACGCTTTCAAAGGTCACACTACATCATTTCCCTTGCCAGCTGTAGCAGCTCCTCATGAAAGGAGGAGAGCCGTGATCCCCATGCTCATTAATAACTGTATTAATTACGCTGCCGGGGAATAACATGCGCTTCATTTTCTTTCCCTCCCTCCGTCTCTGTCATTTACACCCTCGTCATCCGCACCCCCCCTCCCCTCCCATCCGACTTCATCTCCTGTCTTTCACCCTTACCTCTTTGTTACATCCTCATCTTTTCTTCCCTTCACACATTTTGTCGTGTCTCTGCTCCTCTCCGCCTCCTTCTTGTGCTCCTTCAGATTTTCAGTCGTGCCTGATCTGCGTGGCTCGACGGGTGCCCACGAAGGAAAGGCCCATGCTCCCAACGCATGAGAGCTTCACTACACGCCAGGACCTGCAAGGTACAAAATCTAGTCACACAGATGGGAACTACAAACCACGCAAATCAAACTCAACCAGTTATTTTAGTTTGCACTTCTATTAATAACCGTTTTACACATGTAGCTGCTTGAACAGAACTTTGCTCTCTATTGAAATAATACTATTACGCTTCAATTGAGCCCTAACACTGCCTTATTCCAGATCTTTGTTCTATAAATGGCCTCACGCTGCAGTTGAGTAGTTACAGTTTATTAAATCCTTGTCAAATGCCCTCGGGACTGAAGAATCTAGTTGAGGTCGGCACCTCTGTCAGCTGCCTGGGAGGTAAAGTACGAGGTTGATCACTTGCACAGAGATGCAGACAGTCGTCTGTGTTTCACCTGGTCTTTGAAGTACAAATGCTGTTTGTGTGGCGCGCACACACACACACACACAAACACACACAGCCTCATGAAAAAAGCGCACACTCATATTTAGGCACTGACATAGTAATTTACTGTAACTTCCTACCCAGACTCCAGTAGGTGTGCATATATATACATTTGACTGTTTGTTCGCACCACACTGTTTTAGATAATTACAATGTTTTGTGGTTTTGAGGTAAATCATATGGGTTTTTTTGTTTGTTTATTTGTTTTGGGGTTTTTTTGGGTGAACACTGTTAGAGACGATATTGCTTGTGACTTTTTTTTTTTTCTTTTTCCCCACATGAAAACCATCTTAGATATAGTGTGATGCTGTGAATGACTTGTGTCAGAGATGTTGGTGGTGACAAGTCTGTTCCTGTAGCTGTCACTCAGGCAGCAGTATGATTGTCAGCGCTTCAAATGCATCGCTGCATCCATTTAAATCTGTGACTGTTCATGTGTGCGTAAATGCGTACCCTGGATGTACTTGTTAAGCTCTAAAGATAGCTGAGCCTGCTTGGCCCTAGTGACTTTTAACAGAAATCCTTTGACCTGCAGTCTTGTGTACTGTCATAGCCTGCATATTTAGATACAATTTCTGACAAGTCAAAATGCTGTCAAGCCTCAAATGTTTTGAGTGAAAGCATGGACGAATGAAGAGCATCAGTCAACTGGTTTTCGCGTGGGAAAAAATGAGTCTGAGGGACATTAAATTCCTATTAGTTAAGTACGTTATCAAAATTCCTGAAACTTCTGTAACCTGGTCCTTTGTGTTCAGGCAAGATAACGTCCTTGGATACCAGTCTGCTGCGAGCGTCCATGAAGCCAGGCTGGGAAGATCTGGTGAGGCGCTGCATCCAGAGGTTTCACCTACAGAGCGACGGAGAGATGTCTTTCGCCAAGAGACACCAGCAGGAAGGTAATCCTGTTTACCACAAAACGGTCCTGTTTACTTTTAGCTCTTCATATTACCTTATAATAAACATGATATGATAATCTCAAGATGGGAGTATGAGACCTTTCTGTCAAAAGTTTGTGTTTTGGAATCATTTATAAAGCCACCATTCCATTGCTGCTATCCCAAAACAAATAAAAGCAATTTATTTTAAGCTTCTTTTTTTTTCTGTAGCGTCTCAAGCAGTGATCTGAAAATACTGAGCAAGTCTGACACTCGGAGACTTTGTGAAAAAGTTATTCTATTCTATTCTATTTGTCCCAGAAAGGAAATTATGTCATGATTTCAGACGTCTGTTCAATATCTTGTAGTCCCCCAGCGGTTTAAAAGTGGATGATGTGTTTGGAAGAGGAAAAATGGTTAAGATTGATTGATTGTTCAAAATGACTATAAAACAACCCAAATGCTAGAATTGTTACACAACAAACAAGTGGTAATAGAGAATATACAACTATATACGGAAAGGCATGGCCGACAGAAATTACTTGAGATATTTGAATAGCTTTTCTTTTTAAAGTTAATGAAGGAAGGTTTCTGGGTTGCAGTGTTTTCTTTCCATTGTACTAAAAGCACGAATGCATCCTGATTTCCTTTGATCATAATGAATCTATCAGAACTGTCAAAAGCTTCAAAAGACTCAGTATATCTAGTATTCTATGCTTTGCTTTCTGCAAAGAAACTAATTTTTCTCCGAAGGGAGACAGAATAAAGGCCACCTTGTAAATTATAGATAACAATACTAAGTGAGATACCACACTTGGAGAAGATCCGCTCCATCCTCGCGGATAAACTGGGAGAATTTGAGCAGACTGGATGCCACTGATCGCTCTCTTTGAAGTGATTTAGGATGCACTAACTTTGAACAGGAACACTTGTCATAGCGCACCAGGGGGAAGGAATCACAGGGGTGCAGTTGTATGCTTCATTTATTTATTTATTTTTGACTTGGTAACACTGATTTGTTTAATCCTATGCAGGGCTTCACAACAAAAGGAAGAGAAAGATCAAGGTTTTGTGTGAATTTGCTAATATAAAGGGTAATGTGTCTGCAGTGCTTCGCCATGGTCAAGCGTTCAGTCCCATATACCGGTTCTCCCTCTCTGACGGGACCATCGTCTCGGCCCACACCAAGAGCAAACTGGTGCGTTCACCTGCCACCAACGAACCCCAGCTCTACATGTCCCTGCACATTCTACAGAGGTGTGTATCACTATCTCCACTTGTGTCAGAAAGACACAAATCCCCACATTCAACCAGCTTGCATGTTTTGGCCTGTTAGGGCCCTGTAGGACAACTATATGGATTCTTTGTAGATGGGACAGTGTCTAAATTCATGCTTATCAGTGAACTGGGTGAAAATCAGATAAAAGATGATCTAAAAAAAGTGCTTTCCCACGTTTTAATCTTTGTGTAAGAAGATTGTTTTGGTTATACTTGTTCAAACTGAGGCTTCAGTCATTAACACAGTTTATGATTCAGCCGCGATGCTTGAAGTAGGACTTGTACTAAAAAGTATTGATTCTTCAAATACAAAGTCCTGGTATTTGTATTAAAACTAGTGACAAAGTGACTGATGTCGTCCATAGATGGCATAATCACATGGTAGATCATATCCTGGACCCTGTCAACATGTATACAACCGTATTTTTATTTTAACTCAATATTTAAAGCAAATAACTATTTATTGACATTCTAACCAGAGCTCACAGCCTCTTTCTCTCTTGTCCCGTGCATTTCCTGCTTATACAGTACGTGCTCAAGCACACGTGCACATCTCTCGAACGGAACAAAGTTCCCACTTTCGAGTAAATAAAACACCTGAGTTGGTTAAAAAGATCTCCACAACGAGACGGGTACAGCCTGAAACCAAATGTAACAGTTTAAGAGAGATTGATGATTTATTTGTTGCACTTTAGTTTTCACTTTCAGTTTTGGTTGTTTGTTTTAGTCTGCGTTGCTTTTTCTCACAGCAGTTCCCTAGTCCACTAGGTATGAAAACGTCAGATTGAAGTCTTAATCGTGTTAATACTTAACTATTATGATAAGCAGGGGAGTTTTTAATGGCAGAAGTTACCCAATGAAAAGGCAGAATATCTCTCAGATTTATGTCTCTGCCTCCAATTTGAAAAAATTAGGAATCAAAAGCTTTAAACTGGCAGTCAATAATCCAGTGAAGAAGATCAAGATTGCTGTAGCTTTTGTATGAAGTTCATGGTTACAGTGTTTGCATCTCTGATGCTTTTGAATGAACTTTTACACTAGAAAATTTAGACGGAGTACATCTGTCATTTACCATGAAAGGTGATTATCTTTTATTAAAATTTGCATGTGTTAACTGGTTTTAAGAAATGTTGATAAATTATTTAAAATAAAACTGCTCCGTAAACTGAAATCTTTTTATGGTTTATTTTGTCTTTTCATTGTAGTAGATGGATGAGAAAAGGCATCAAATCTACTTGTATAGGTTTTCCTGTCCTTTGATTTTAAATTTGGTGTTTTTGCTCACTCCTTTTATGGATAATAGTAGAACAAAAAAATTTAAAAGTTTAATAATGTAAACTAATCAGTGGTACTATGGTTGTTTCTCTAGGGAGCAGACAGTATGTGGAATGGGTCAGGACATGGGTCCTGGCAATCAGGCGACTGGGATGGCTCCCAAACCAATGAACTCCTCTACTCCCTCCATGACGCCACCAACCCCAGGCAGTTTGCCAGGTTCGGGGCCCCAGGGTCAAGACACTACAATCAGCAGCAACAGCACACCTTTTTCTCCTCCAGGCCCAGCTGGTCCAAGAGAGCCAGCAGCCATGGGGGGCCATATGCAGGGCTACCGCTTTGGTTGTCCCCCACCACACAACCACACCGGAGGCATGCAGCCGCCGCAGCAGGGCCCCAACTGGAGGATGAACAGCCCCTCTCGCGCCAGCCCCAGTCCAGCTGGGGGACCCCATCCACCCCAGCAGAACTCTATGCTGTCACCCAGGCACCGAGGTAGTCCTGGGGGCGCAGGCAGCCCTCGTGTAGCAGGAGGCCTGCACTCACCCTCTCCGGTGGGAATGTGTGGTGGAGGACCTGGAGGTGCAGGCGGTAGCACAAGTAGCACACATGCTAACAGCTACACCAGCAGTTCTCTGTCAGCTCTACAGGCTCTGAGCGAGTGCCATGGAGTCGGACATGGACACGGGCCTCCTCATGCACATACTCTGGGCTCTCCAGACGGGAAGATTGGCTCCCCGGCTGGGGCAACACCAGGATCAGGGGTAAACACTCATCTGATGTCAAAACTTGGTGGAGGCAGTGGCACAACTGCTGGTACAGGAGACTTTGGCCCTCACTCAGAGAGTCAGGGGCACACCCAGGCTCAAACAGACAGCATTCAAGCTGAGCCTAAGGAAGAGAGGGAAGGGCCGTTTGAGGGCCACGATGCTCACAACCGCATGCATGACAAAGGTCACACCAAGTTACTGCAACTGCTCACCACCAAGCCAGAGCCTCTGGAGACTCCATTGTCCCCTGGTGCAGGAGGGGATGGAAAGGATCAGGCTGGCGCAGGGGCCCGGGGTGGCCACACGGGAGGGAGCACTCATGCCACGTCCCTCAAAGAAAAACACAAAATCCTCCACCAACTGCTTCAGAACAGTACATCTCCTGTAGACCTCGCCAAACTCACAGCAGAGGCTACAGGCAAAGAACTTGGCCAAGACCAAACACAGGGTGCTGGTAGTACAGCTTCTGGGGCAGAAATTACTCCTAAACAGGAGCCGTTGAGCCCTAAAAAGAAGGACAATGCACTGCTGCGCTATCTACTGGATAAAGATGACACTGTATTGAAGGACAAAGTCCCTAAGCTGGAGCCTGGGGAGGTCAAGGTCGAGGGGGGGAAGCATCCTCAGGTCAAGGCGGAGAAACAAGATGCAGGATACGACCGGCCGGAGCAGGTCAGTGTTTTCAAAACACTTAAGCCCTGGTGTGCATTTTAAGGGAATTGCTTTAAGTTTTGGAAACATTTAGTTCTGTTTACAAAATTGCATTTTTTATGTTTTAAACTTTAAAAAGGCAAAAATCCAGCTCTCCCTGAAGTGGCTGTTGTGAAAACCCAAAGTGTGATTTCTTCTGTTGCTCCACTTGTGTTTTCTCTTTGAGCATAAATCTGGGTTAGGTAGCAGATGTTGGCTCCTCTAAGTCCCTTGTCCAGGCAGGATTTTACACTTAGATGCACGAATATGCGACAGAGAGAACAGACAGCGGTATTTTATATATACATTTAGATTTACAGTCCTGTCCTTTCCCCTGGACTCGGTTTGCTGAAATTGATGTTTTTCATTCAGGTATATAAACACATCTGCTTCTTTCACTGCCTTTGTGTTGGCAGCATAAACTAAGGGAATTCATCCGCCAGCTTCAAACAACTGTGACATTTGGAAGGAGCCCCTGTGGTTCTTCAGCCATTTGATCCCAGTTGCATTTGGCCAGATTCCTCAGGTTTGGCACCGATCTCAAGGCAGGCCTGGCGCTGAAAGAGAGAAAAGAGTAAAAGGGAGTGAGCAGGGAGAGTGTTGCTGGTGAAACTCAATTTCGTCGTAGCTGACGTTTCAACAGGGCAGTTTTTAAAGAAACCTGCTGATGCACTCTTGCACAAAAGAAAACCAGTGTTCAGTGAGAGTCGTAGGACTCGTACAGGAAACCTGCGTACGACTAATTACACTTTAAAGGCACTAGTCTGCAAATGTCATTCTGTCACTTGCGCCACTGATGTATAAACCACAGCATTACTTAGAATAACACAAAATTACACAAATACTCTTCCCCTCTCTGCAGTCTGTTTCTCTCATTCCACTCTTCTTAGAATCATTACATAATCTAGGTTTCATGCAAGTTTTTTAAACATGACTTCAAACAATAGTCAGGTTTTTGTGGCTTTTACTGTGTAAACTATAGGCTTTGATTGGGTACATATGGACAATAGAAAATAGGTGATTGCTTGGATAACAAGAGATTCTGTTGTACTGAACAAAGAAAGGGAGATGAGAGGTGTGTAGATACCCCCAGGAGAGCCCGGCCTCGGCATGCAGAGTGAAAATGATGAGCCATATGCTCCTGCATGTCCTCTCTGCTACCATGGAGATAGCAGGGAGAGGGAGTGGTTTGGAGAACACACACAAAACAAAGGGAAATAGAAATGAAGGTTTCATATGTGCACCTTTTTAATATCGGAGGCTTTATAAGCTTAAACTAAAAATATTAATGGATTGCATGTTTATCTATCGACTGTACCAATTATGTTTTTGAAATCCGGGTTTCACATTTAGTGATTGAAGCACTAATTGCTTGAAACGGTGATGGCTCTTTATGGTCTTACAGATTTCATTAATAGGAAAAAAAAGACATTTGGTCGACATCCACTAAACCGTGACTTCATTAGAGTCATTCCGTGTGTGTGTGTGTGTGTGTGTGAGTGGGTTTCTGTCCCTTTCTGGTGAGTTACTGCTCGCCATGTGTGAAAGCTGACTGTACCAGTTGAAGAGAGGCCACTCATCCTCCTCCCTATTAACCTCACCCACCGCTTTCTCACAGACTCTCTTCTTTCCTCCACCTCGCTCCCCCTCATGATTGTTTGAGGGCTGAATTATTGATGGGAGGGGCAGAGCTAAATGAGAAATCAGAGGAGAGCTCTGCGAGAGGTACGGGTATAGTTGACTATAGGAATGGCTCATGCTCGTGCCAGACCGGCCATTAGATCAACTATCAGTTATTGATGGAACAGTTGCTGCTTGTTTTCCATGCCAGTAGAAAAGAACACTGATGGTGATGACTGTTAATCAACATAAAGGAATCTGCTCCTTATTTTAAGCAACGCATTCACCATCCTTGTGCCATCTGCCAGTCCTGACAAGTGTACTGGCCAAAAGCTTGCATCTTCATTCTCCATATGCTGGCTCACCAAAGCAGCAGTGGCCGTAGCATCCGGCTGTGTCACATTCCAGCTCTGTCACACCTGCCAGAGAAGCTCTGCTGCCAGTGAAACCGGGGTCGCTGTGACTCTGCACGGCATGACTTATGTTTCCTGAGCTTTATTTTGTGCTCCACAGATGAGGACTGTTCTCCAAGATTATTTCCCAAAAATAACCAGAGCTTTAGAGAAGCGTCTTCGCAGTGAGAAGATCGCCGTTTCCATCGTGCACTCTAACATGTGCATCATTCTCCTCGACAGAGATTTCAGTTTGCTCTCGACGGACCTGGGAAGTAGTGTGTAATTTGATCACGAGTCATAAATGCTTTCTTAAGCAGCTGTCTTTGCAAGGCTGTTGCAGCTTTGGCTTTAGTGTCATTTTAAACAAGTGACCCCAATAAAAAAGTAGCTCCAAATCTCTCGCGTTAAACAAGTTGAACAGACAGTGCGCTCAGTAATGACAGTGGTTCTTTCTGCTTCAACTCAGTATTTCTGCTTTAATATTTTATCATACATATGTCACAATAGTGCCATCTTTAAGTGATCTGATATCTAAGTAACTAATAATGAGTCTGATTGGGTCCTCCTTTCTTTCTTTCTTTATTTAGGAAAGGATGTGGAAGTATCAAAGTTGCAGGCACAATAAGGGCTGGTCATATTGTCTAAAATATTTGGGAAATGAGTTTCAAGACTTTGCCTTTCATCTCCTTTACTTATAGGAAAGAATAGATTATTTTTTTAAAAAAGGAAAGGAGATTATTCCAGCCCAGTTTCTCGCTGCTGCTGCTGCTTTCAAAATGACATACATTTGTGATTCCTGCTGATAAATATGAGGACGTGAGTGTGAGCAACTTGTCACAACTAAATGTTTCACTGGACTTTGATTTTTAACATCCCAAATTTGATGATGTAATATTTTACATTATGTCTTAACATATATAAAATATCTCATAGTGAAACAACATATGATGGAATTAGATATAACTCCTTCTGTTTGTAAGAAAAATTGTGCTTTTTTTTCTTTTATCTTTTCGATTTTTAGCTGACAATAAGCCAGCATTAATCCGGGGGTGAGGCGACGGTTCTTTTTCCCTCTCACTTGACAGGAGCACTTCTGTTTTACTCGTCCTGTTTCTCAGTTTCCTTTCCTGTCAAATGGCATGAGCTAGGTCAGAGAGACACAACAGCCCTGCCCTGAAGTCAGCTTCGGCACTGGGCTGATAATGCACATGAGATGGCCGCGATGAAGAGTGTGAGAAGGAAGACGGGTACCTGCTCATTCACAGATGTTAGGAGTTTCGGTTGGACACTAGCTGGTTGGTTAGAGTGCAGGTGTGAGCCGGTCGGCCTGCTGTTGCTCGGTATGCAAATGTGTGAGAGATTGGCTTTCGTATCAAACATGCTCGAAATGTGGGACACATCAGCAGTTGACAGTTCGTTTCTGCAGCATGAAGCGCATTAACTTGCTTGTCTATTAAAAACTTCCTCCCTCATCAGTACTTTCAGTCCATTTTTTTTTCTTCGCAATAAGAAATGCAAGAGTATTGTTCAAAGATGAGGCTTAGTGAAAACTGCTCTGGGCTTTTATCTGTGTGTTTAGTCCTAGACTATGTGTATCTTGTCCGTTTCCTTTGCTGCTTTTCCAGTGAAGCCCCAACTTCAGTGTTAAATTGTGATCTGTCATTGGGAAATAGCTTTAGACAAGAAATTGAACTATTTGAAGATCGTTATAGCTCCAAAATTCCCTTGTGGTTTGCATAGGGTGTGATATGCAGAAAAGAATAACACCTGGGTGTGTGACTCACTGACATGCACTGGAAGACGCAAGTAGCAAGGATTGATAGAAATGAGACCCCTTAAGAGTAGAAGCAACTAAAGAAGTGGAGAGAATAGAAAGTGGGAGGGGAAAGAAATGGAGAAGAGGAGGAGAGCAAACCGAGTATACAGAAGCATTACATCATTCCTGACCTCATTAGGGCTTTTCTCTCTCCCACCACCACCACCCCACCCCTCATTCTGTTACTCTCTTTAGCTCTCCTACATATCCAGTCTACTCATCTGCTCTTAGTATCATCAGGATTGTGTGACTAACCATTTTACATGGAGACATATCCTGGGTGAAAGAGCAAAGGTGTAATGAGTAGGCGTGACAAAGATTGGTCCTTGAGCTCTCATGATAAATGATCGCATATGTTTATACTCTTTCCAGTTTTGTTGTCTTCATCTGCAGTTGCATGCCTGATAAATAAATGTCACTGTCTAGAAAATGTAATGTAACGCTGAACAATGCTGGTGCACTGTTCTGCTGCTACACAGTATGTCAGAACAGGAGATGTTAGTCACTCAAGATGCGCTGCACTCTGGTGGACAGATTCTGCCACTGCATTTTTTTTTCCACGTAGACTCTCAGGTCTGTGTAGGTAGTTACCTGTTCAGGGTTTTCTGTTGTTTTGACAGCTTTTTCCCAATAATTTAATCAACTTCAGTGCAATAAAGCTGCCAATACTGTTGCCTTTTATTAAGTCTGTAAAATTTACATGCTGCTGTGTTAGATGATTGGCTTTTGATTTTTAAAATACTTCATGTCAGTAGCATGTCAAGGGTTTTTATCAGGCTGCATATTTAAGGTGTTGCCATTAGATTCGCCAGGTTCAACAGACTGAAAGAGGAAAAAAAAAACACTTTGCAAAAGATTCATCTCTCTTTAGTTCAGCAGGCAAGTAAAACCAGGTCTAAGCACGGCCTTGGCCTTGTTTAAAATCTTGTGTGTGGAGAAACTAAGCAAAAATATCCAAGATTGTCCAAAGGTCAAGTTGTTTACTCCTTTATTATAATCAAGGCCAGTTCATCTGTTCTCATTTCTCAGACTCGTAATGAATGCTTGTCCTCAGTAAGTGTGTAGTATTGTCCCATATGTATCTGCCGTGTATGTTTACTAGATGTTCTCATAGGTTTTTAAAAGGAGCCATTAGTGGCTAATCTGTTCCTATTTTCACACTTTTTTTTTTCTCCTTTTGTCACTCTGACCTTTAGTCATCAGAGCTGGATGACATTCTGAATGACCTGCAGAATGCTCAGCAACTTTTCGGCGAGTCGCGACCCGTTTCATTGCCCAGTCCCATGGACAAACAGAACATCATCAATGACATCCTGCAGATGTCGGAGACCAACTCTGCCATGGCGCCACAGCAGCAACAACACAGATGCCTCCGAACTGGCATGGGCCCAACCAGTGAGTCTTGGTGTAACTCAGAAAAACAAGGGCAGAAACTTTGAGTTAATGAAGCATGGTTTTTGTTTTTTTTGTTTTTTTTAAAAAATCTGTTTTTTGTTTTTTTTTCCCCGTCTTCAGACTTTGGGAACGTCCGACCAGGCCAGCCTGGCAGGGGTCTGCCTGTGAGAAGCGTCTCTCTGGACATGAATGCATCTCCTCAGCAGCCTTCATTACAATACCCCATGAGGGCCACAAGCCCGTACACTATAATGCAGCAGCAACAGCCGCAAGGCATGGTGGGAAGTCATGGCATGATGCCTAATCAAGCTGGTATGGCCAATACAGGTAGGTGTGACAGTGAGCTCCTACAGTTTCTGAGTGTGAATCTGTCTTTCTGAGTGTGTCTTCATAAGAAATTGATCCAGGGATCAGATGTTTGGTGAAACATGCCTTAATTCAAGAATGTATTAGATAAAAATGGCGAAGCTAAAAGCTAATTTTGGTTTAGGGGTTGTCATATATTATACCTTGGACATTATTGTGTTACTTAGCATATTTCCAACACAAAATGTAAATGGGAAGCAGTGTAAAAAAATAAGCATGAACATTTTTTGTGATGTTTTATTTATCTGGTAATTTAGCCGTTTTGTTTTCCTCTTGGTGTTAGTACTGGTAGTCACTTCCAAATACTGAGGAAAGACTTCTTTCCTTCTCTGTCTCTCACCCTAACATATCACATCATAACATGGTGAGTCACTTCCTGTGACAGGAAATAGTCACCCACACAGGCACAAAGTGTCTTTCACGGTCTCTCTCATATATCAGTAGTCCTCAAGCATCCTCCTGCACTGTATAGATGGCTTTCCTCCCCATGTTGCACCATAGCAACAAATCATGGGAGCAGAGAACATCCATTGAAAACAGTCCTAAGGCATTTCTCACCATTTCTTTTCTCCCCATATGTGCTTGTTCCACATCTAGGGCTGATGACTCCGGGTGGTCCACGGCCAGGCATGCAGCAGCAGGAGGGCTGGGGGGGCTCAGGCTCTGCCCCTCCACTCGGAGCGACCGGCCCTGGACAGCAAAGTGCCATGCAGGGCAGGATGGGCCCCGGCAGCGCTCCCATGAGGCCCAGCAGCCAGCCAGGGCCTCGGCCGATGATCCAGTCCCCAATGATGGCCAACGGTGAGATCACGGTGTGACGTAGAGCTTCAGCTTTGTCTCACAGGCAAACTGGACCAGCTGAGCAGGGTTTTGAGGAGTCTCTCTCTGGACACAGACGCAGTATTTGTAAAGCAGAAGATTGATCACATGCTCTGATTTCAGATTAGCCAAACTAAAATAAATCATTACTTCTGTCACTCAGAATACAACGGATGAAAGCATGCTAGTGTAGAAACCTGCAGTTTCGTACCTTCATAGTTTGTAATTTACCGACAGTTGGGTAGATTTCTTATGTCGTTTCTAAAATGCCAGCTATAGTCCACTGCAAACCTTTGAAGCTGGTGAGGCATAGCTGAAGACCTCAACTCACTGTGCTTTAGACCTTCCTCTCACAGCTGTTAAGGATGCCACCCTGTGGTTAATTTCAGTACTGCAGATACTTTAGCATTTAAATTTCTTACTCAGACCTTTGGTCCAGACTGTTCCTGTTGTAGAGAATTATGGGAAGGTTTCACTTTTCTTCATTTCTCCACAGCAATTTCATTTATGTGCCAGTTATGTAATCTGTGTACATATTTTTCACTGCTTAGTCCAATCAGATATGGATATTGGAATGGTTGGCCACCATTTCTCCCAACAACAGGCTCCACCCAACCAAACAGCCCCTTGGCCAGAGAGCATGATGCCAATTGAGCAGACACCTTTTGGAAACCAGAACAGGTGAGCTCTTTAAAATCATTAATCTTAATGTCTTTATCTATTGACTAATTGCCCCAATGTGGCACAGTTCAGTGAAATAATAATGAAGCGTTTCTGTGCCTCCTCTTTCCTCAGGCCTGCACCCCAGGATGACCTCCTGTGCAGCACGGGGCTCAGCTCGAGCGATAGCAGCACAGTGGATGAGGGGGCCCTTATGTCACAGCTGTACACGGCACTAAAAGATTTTGATGGTCTGGAGGAGATTGATCGTGCTCTTGGGATCCCAGCTCTAGTAGAACAGGTGAACCTTCCTCATGTGCATTGTCATAATTTTTATGTCAATTTTAATAGGTATATTGTTATAAATGGGGGGTGTGGTTGTTTTCTTTAGAGTCAGTCACTGGAGACAGACCAATTCCCCCAAGATCCCTCCATGATGTTGGATCAGAAGCCCCCAATGTACACCCAGCAGTTCGGCCCCCCACCATCTCACATGGCTCCAAGAGGCTACCCAGGAGCGCCCATGCAAGAGCCTGGCTTCCATCCCATGTCTGGCCAGATGGGTCCAAGGCCGGGTTACCCAATGATGAGAATGCAGGCCCGACCCGGACTCAGGCCTGGCGGGGTCGTCCCCGGCCAGCCCAACACACTACGACTGCAGCTCCAGCACCGGCTACAGTCACAGCAGGTACACATGCATCCAGACTCCACGGATGTGGCTGAAAGTGTTGTCCTGCATGTTGATTCTTGGCTCAGATGGAACCTCAGTGTTTTATCAGTCGCTCCACAAATTGAGTGCACAGATTAGAGTTGTGCAGTTGTCCTTGAGGTTGACAATTTGGCAGACCTTGTTTGGTTTGTAGAAGAAATGTATTTGGACTTGGAGGTCACACCAGTTTCTATTCTCTTAGTGCCCTAAGATTGTGCTATTAAAATATGTGAGTTGTCATAATAGAGTTTGTTGTTTGTGTGTGCATGTATCATCATTTCTTACGTAGAAATTCAAGTTTTTCCTCAGATTTACCCTTAGGTGCTTTTAAAGAGATTTTCAGTTCATTAGTGGACAGTTTTTGTGTTAAATCTGTTACATTGTGTTTTGTCCCAACAGAACCGCCAGCCAATGATGACTCAGATGAGTAGTGTGTCAAACGTGAACCTACCTCTCAGAGCCAACGCTTCAAACCAGGTACATCAGTAAAGTTAACTTCCTACTTGAGTATTATTCTAGACATGAACAATAGGTTTACTTAGTGTAGATCTGTTACACAGTTTCCTGTTTATTGTCTTGTTCGGACTATAATTCATCCTCCCGCCACTTGCAGGGAACCATCAATGCTCAGATGCTGGCCCAACGTCAGCGGGAGCTGCTCAGTAATCACCTGAGACAAAGGCAGCAGCAGCAGGTGCAGCAGGCCCAGCAGGTTCAGCAGCAGCGCAACATGGCGATGAGGGCCCAGGGCCTCAACCTGCCTCCCAACATGGCCACCGGAGGCATGAGTAACCCTAGGAATCCTCAGGCCAACCCTCAGCAGTTTCCCTACCCGCCCAGCTACGGTACCAGTACAGGCCTGGCCTCGTCACCTCCCCCTACCAGCCCCTTCTCCTCCCCTCTCTCCCCCAGCCTGCCCTCTCTTCCCCCCAATCCTCCGCTCCACCTGCATGGCACCTCCTCCTCTTCCTCCACCTCCTCCTCCTCCTCCCAGATGATGATGGGAAACACAAACATGATGGGCGGACAGTATGGGGCCGTACTCAGCCCCCAAATGCAGCACAGTGCCTTTCAGTTTCCCAACTCAGGTACTGCTCCCACTTCCCAGTCAGCCACATACTTCATCATACAGCGTGTGTGTATGTGAGTGCCATTGTGTCTGTCTTGATGTGGCTCTACTTGCACAGCATCACATGCTTATTGATAACAGCAATCATTCAGTTTGTGATAGGTACAGATAACTGTATAAATCACTGTATTCTATAAAGTGGTTCAAATCATGCTGCATATTTTACTCCTCAGATGTATCATATATTTGTAAGTAATGAGATCATATATTCTCACGTATTCCTGCTGTGGTGTCCTGGCTATGCATTCTTACTCCACTGGAGGGCACCATGAGCACAACAATTGAATCAGGAAACACACCAACACCAATCTCAAGGCTGTTGGTCTGACATCGGTGTCTGGGTCTAATCTCATTGGTAACCTAATTTTGTCTAATTACATCTTTGATTTATCTTTCTCTTCTAAGTCTTATTTTTGGCCCATAGGTTTGTACAGAAATACTTTTGTCAGACACTATTTCTCTCCTTCCTTTCCCACCCAAGACACCTCCCATCCCCTTTTTCTTCACTGCCTCTTCAATGTTTACGTGCATGTAGAAAATCTGACCTGCCTGTCAGTAACTCTGGATGCAGACTGAGTTGAGTTGCATTCAGTCACACTAACCCTTAAAGTTTTCTCACACGCTCAGTACACGTTAGTCAAAAGACTTCACGTGGCACGTCTGTGTTGTTGCATCGAATGCCGACATTAACCACACTCCTTACTTGAGCACATTGGTTTGTAGTCGAGTCTCTGCAGGGCAAGTCTGGCTGACCCGCTTTGCTGCATCCACCACAGGTATGAGCCAACAGGCAGATGGAAATTTTGGAGGTCCCGGCACACCACAGAGCCCTCTGCTTTCTCCTCGCATGGCCCACACGCAGTCCCCAATGATGCAGCAGGGTCAACAAAACACTGCTTTCCAGGGTTCCCCTGACATGAATGGCTGGCCGCAGGGGAACATGGCAGGCAACAGGTAAAGATGGCTAGAACTTGCTCCCAAAGTAATTTCTATGATCAGGTTTCTCCAGATTGGTACGGAGAATCAATCTGGAGTTGAGACCTGAAGGGACATTGTAGACTGAGGAGGTTTAGGGCATTCAATGTTTGCAGCAAGATGTTTCTAATCCTCTCAAATTTCACTCAAATCTATAGTGGAAAATGTATTTTATTTGCAGTTGTCAGGGCGGCAGCCGCAGAATCAGTGATTCAAAGAAACCCAACAGGCTCATAAAGAAGTCCTCAGTGATGAGGACGGCTCTGGAACTTCTGGAGCCAAGGTTACAAGGGTAGACGAAGTCGCATTCAGGGACATTTCTGATTTCAAACAACCATTGGTCTATTATTCCATGTAATGAGTGTAAACTTTCTTTAAAAAGCAAAATAACATGAATCAAAGCACTTTAAAAGTAAGAACGGAATAGATGTTTATTGCAAAGTTGTAATTTATGTTTGCACAGAGGCACAGTGGAACTGGGTCAAAGTAAACCCACCAAAAATGTCGTTCCACTTAAGTGATAACGTGGGAACGTTTTCTCCAGACGAAATAAGGTCAATTCAAAACTGTATTTTGCTTTTTATCCTGCAACAATATAATTTATCTTCTTAGATTCAACAAACTGACTACAGTAGTAGTCACGGTTATGTCGCCAGGCTGTTTCTGAGACGGCTGTGATTGAGTGAGAACAGTTGTCATCACACCGTAGTGTCCTGGTTGTACTCTTCAGCTGACCTTCAGCAGCTCTGTGGACAACAATCATCAGTTGTTGTCCACAGAGCTGTCTGGACTGAGTTTTTTTTTTTTTAAATTGCTCTATTTTCTTCTTTATCAAAATAACCCTACAGTGACTGAGCATGTATTCATAACTGCAGGAACTCTTTACATTTGTCTTTAAGGCTAAACTTTACTGAGCTAAAAACCAAATGAGGCAAAAAATAGGCATGATGTGAAACGCGACTTATAGGTGGTAATTATGGTTTTCTTTGGCATGATCTTAAAGGTAGTTAAAGGAATATGATTCAACAATATAAAATATTTATTTTTCACCATTTTATGACCGTTTTTTGTTTATTTCATGTGCATGTATAAACCAAGTCGTTCTCCACAGTAAAGTGGCTAATTTCCATAAACAGCCATGTAGAACAAGAATACAGTTCAAAGACGAAGAAGAGTGTAGAGGAATCAATCACAGTATATCCAGGTCTGCTGACTGTACAACTTTATGTACTTTTTCTTTAAGTTACTTACAGACATTGGAAGTCACAGGTTGTTTTGTGGCGTCGCAGCAGGACCTGCTCCACTCTCCCCTCTGATTCTGTGACTCACTGAATCAAATTAAAGGAACATAATCAGACAAGTTTTTTTTTGCTGCTTTATGTCTAATCATGCTGAGAGCTTAGAAGCCAAAACGGATTAAATACAACAGAGGGGGGGGGGGTTAAAAACAGGATTTGGCTACCACTGCACGGGAATGGGTTACAAGTAGAAATGGTAAGGGTATTGTACATGCACATTATTTATATTTTACTTTTTGAGTGTTTACACTGCAGAGCTTTTTCACAACAGAAGTTTAAAAAGGAATTATCATTTTGTCAGAACCTCTTGCCTTTCTGGCAGAGTTTCCTTAGATTGTATCTGTATATTTGTTGTATGAAGCTAAGTGCTTGCTTTTTATTTTTCACCTTCTCTGCAGTATGTTCTCACAGCAGCAGGCGTCCCCACAGTTCCCCCAGCAGAACAACACCAACATGTACAACGGCAACGGCATGAGCCTCAACAGTGTCTCCATGGCTAACAACATGGCAACCAGCAGTATGAGCAGCATGGGTCAGATGACGGGTCAGATGAGCGTCACATCCATGGCATCGGGGCCCTCACCAGGCCTGCCCTCCATGGGGCAAGAACAGGTACATAAATGCCACCAGGCCACTTCTGGTACATTAAGCCTCAAAATGGCACCAAGTCAGGTTTTTCACAGTTGGGTGGTGTAATCCACGGCTACACCACATGAGCTTTCAAGTGGTTTTCGACACATATAATTCATGCATGACAATATTCAAGACCGCTGTCAGTCCCCTCAGGGCTGAGGGTGACAGAAAGTTTACTTTAAGGTCCGATTCTGTTAAACCCGAGAAGTCTGTCTCCTACTCGACTTATCTCAGTTAGCATGTTAAATGTTGGAGTTCATTACAGTACAAATGGAACGAGAGTTCAAAAATGTCGCTGATTTGGAAGGATTGCCAGAAGAAAAACCTCTCCCGTCTTAAAAGAACATCACTTACATTTCCGATGTTGCATATGAACAAGACCTTTGGGATAATATGAGACTAAAGTGGATCTGCTCAGCCGTATTTGGTGAAGACCAAACACAAAGCATGGTGGTGGAGGGGTGATTATCAGGGCTTGTACTGAATCCACTACAAAAAACTACAAACTCCTGAAAATGATTCCAACCATATCAGCAAATCTGCGTCATGAAGGCTGAAACAGAATCAAGGTGCTGCAGGGATCCAGTTGAAGTCCAGAGTTAACCAGGACTGAACTGCTGTAGCAGCATTTCTGAGGGCCGTGCACAAACTTCACAAAGTAAAGCAACATTGTCAAATGAGCCGAAATTCCTCCACAACAGTGTGGGGGACTGATGGTGTCTCAAAAAACAAAACAAACCAGTTAGTTCCAGTTTTTGGTGCTGCAGGTGGTTCAAGATACTGAATCTTGAATCAGGCTTTTTTCTTCTCTTAGCTTAGTTTTTGCTGGATAATAATGCTGTGATAGGTGACAGTTTGCTAATCTGGAGTTATAAACACCATATTTTAAACTTGTAAAGAGCAAGAGGATTTTTTTTTTCTAGTTATTTTCTGATACGTGAAACTTTACAATTGAAGGAGACCACACGTTTGTTTATGGCTGCCTGTAAAAACATACAGTCAGAATAAAAATACAGCCAGTCCACAACTACACCACCTGAAACCTCATTCTATCTCCACTTCCTTTTTTCCTTTTGTCTCATGTTTTTTATCACATGTCTGTAAGCCTTTCAGTTTAATCCTTGGAGGTTAACAAAATGCGCCCACGACAGTTTTACTCCTCGTCTGCTCTACCAAACTGCTCGTGTCTGCGTTTGACTTGAACTTCGAAGACAGCGATGTAATTAGCGGTGGACACTTGAGAGCCGAGCCATTTACAATACAGAGACATTAGTGTGTTACGTCTTTATTGGCTCATCTGTCTGGACTGTAGACACGCACACACACACTCCTCAAGGCTCAGATCTGTCAAATCTCCACATTGTCTTTGCCTCCACTGGAGCATGATAATAAACGCTGATTTATTCAGATGATAAGTGACACTTTGACTTGTCTCACTTACTAACACTTGCAGCAGCATCAAAGTGTTTTCACATCGGCACCCCTCAGTTCTTTGTGCTGTTCACTCGTTTAACGTCGACCAGGTTAATCCATTTCCCTTTGTCTCCCAGGTATCATTAGCGCGGTATCTTGGCTGCGCTCTTGTTAACCATAATGCTTTTAAGCCAGTAAAGATCCATGAATATTTAAGCACAGTGCTGCTGTTTGATTTTCTGCACTCCAGACTGTTGTAACAGTCCAGTGTACCTGTCGCTTGATTTATCTCCCTTCCACCTTCATAGAAAATATTGGCACTTAGATTATTTCAATTATTTACTGTTAGACCATTAGTGCATGCATTAGAGATTTACTGGCGTATTTCAGATTTGATGGTGTGCTTCAGCATGGTCTCGGTTTGTTTTAGTCCTTTTGCAGAAGTTGCCAGTGCACCTCAGACAAGTTCAAGTTCACCAGAGAGTCGTTGATCTGTTGGATGATTGAAACGTCGGATCTTTGTGCTTTTTCTCTGCAGAAATACTGTTGACCCTCGCAAAGCCTCTTAAACCGACCTCAGTGATCAGCTGGTGCAAGGAGCGCGTCGGCCCTTTAAGAATCAAAAATCCAAACGTGCAACTAACCGACTGCCCCTTGAACCAGCCAGGCCGCACCCCAACAGACCCCCCAACCCCTCTCCTCCACACACACACACACACACACGCCCCCTCAGCCCAGCCTAAGTTCGAACATCTGTTCAGCCGGACCCCAAACAGCCACGGGAGTGTGCAGAAGGCTGGGGAAGGATCTCTGTCCGACACGCCTAACCCTCCCGGAGGAGAGCCTCAACCACGAGCCGGTCTACCTGCCTGTCCAGCTGCATTCACCGTAGTGTGACTTACTGTCGTCCTCTGGGTGGTACACTGACTTCAAGGGGGCAGCAGTGGCTGTGGGATCTTTGCTCTGATGAATGTATTCCTCTCAGTGGACAGCGGCCATTTACAATCTCATCTCAAGAATAACCTACACTGATCCTTCTTCTCTTTTGTCCTCCTTTCGCTCACTCTTTCAACATGGTTTTAAAATGGCAGCAAAGACTCCCAGGTTATATTCAAATTTATTGATGGAGCTCAGACACTTAGCCGGTTTTGCCTTTTATTATAATTATTATTATTGTTGTTATTTTAGTTGGTTTTTTTTTTCCTGTTGTGAAAATTAAGATGTTAGAGTGAAGACGTGATGGAAAAACTGATCTCTATAAACACTGCAGAAGAATGGTTTGAGTGAGTTCTATGATTAGACTAATTTAGTCAAGAGGTTTATATAGTGTATTAAATTAAGTTTTATTTTCTGTATAGATTCATTTTAATTATTGTAGATGATTCTTTATTCTAGTAGCAAGAAGAATATTTCTAAAAGTGTGAAAGAGGCACTTTTTTATCATTTTAACAGTAATGGTTGTATTCTTTCTTAAAAGATTCTTCTATTAATCTGAATAATGGATTATACTTTGGTCCGGTAGTTTCAGAAGATGTCAAAATCAAATATGGTTTAAAAAATGAATTACAGAGATTGTACATACCGATAAGTGAGACATTTTCTTTCTATTTATTTTATTCCTTAGGGTTTTGGTTCTCCCAGCCTGGTCACAACTGCCTCTTGAAGCAGAGCAGTATTTTTATTTTTTTTTCCCCAGGAACATTTATCCTGATGTTCTGGTACGAAATAAACGCATCGCCGGTGGGAGGTATCGGTGGGTTGTAAAGAAGTGTGCTGTGTATACAGTGTACAGATAATCGCTTGCTTCTCTGCCTTTAGCATAGGACACAACAACAAAAAAATTATATATATATAACTAAAAAAAAAATCAACACAGCCATACAGTAACTCGAAATTTTAAAAAAAGTATAAAAAATGTGCTTTCTATGTCGTCTGGAGTGAAAAGTGCTTCATACAAGCTGCTAGGTGCAAACTGTTCTGGTGTGATGTAAACAAGCAATAACAATTACTTGAGAATCTCTTTGGGGGTTTTTGTTTTTGTAATTTTTGTACAGTTTCCTGAATAAAAAAAAAAAGGACACGTTTTTGCTCTGCTTTTGGATGCAGTATTAAACACAGTTTTTTATTGCAGTTTGTACCAAGAAAGTCTACATTCACGCAGCGTTCCTATTCGATTATGCAGCCTTGGCTGAGATCTGGTGAGGGAGGTCGTTTATCCCCCTACTGACACGTGCCCCCTCTGCCTCCAGCCTTTCGTCTATCGCAGAGGTCAGAGTTGAGACTGCACGGTTCACGGGACCCGCTCTGACAGACACTTAGCCATATTTTATGACCTCAGGCAGTTAGTTCAACTATAAAGTGTTTGGTAATGACGTGCTGTTCTTGTGGCCCAGTAGGGGTTTTATTTGACCATCACAAGAACCAAAAGCAAGTCAACCTTTCTAACCTCAAAAGTGGATCTTTTTTTTTTTTTTCTTTTTCGAAGAATAAAACGTTTTATAATAACTATTTTAACCCAGGACAGACTTTGAACAAGCCAAATGATCCTCACATTTGAATTGGATTTCTGAATTCTTTTCCTCCCATCGCGAGCAACCACGTCTCGGTTAACAGGCCCACATAGAGCAGGAAATTTCTGATGATGTCACTCAACAGGGTCCGATTTAAAAACTGTAAGAGAATCGCTCTGAATGTATCGTCATTTCAAAGCCTCAGTGTGTGACCGGTGGTGTTTCTTGACAACGTGGTGTTGTGCAGTCACACCCAGCTCTTTTTCTGCATTTATCCAGTTGCTCTTCAGCTCTTTTGTTTGTTAGTTCCACGTGAAATTCAAAACTTCAAAGCTGTAGCAAGCCCTCTTTAAGGGGGAAAAAAACAAAAACCAACTCAGCATGCACACGTTGCCGTTCCTGCAGATGTTTTGATGTTGGGCCTACAGGAAACGCATCTTTGATTGATGCTGCTCTGATTGTAAAGTACAGCCGTGCAGAAGAAGCCTTTTTGAGCCATTTTCGAAGGAGGAGGAGGATTCACAGCCCTTTGCAAATTTCCAAAGATTGTCAAGATTTTGAAGTAACTTTAAGCCATGTGGTAGCAGTGCTTTTTTTTCCTTTTCTTTTTTTTTTCTTTTTAAAAAAAAAAGCCTTTATAGTGAGGATGGGTGCAAATAAATCATTTTTGCTCCGTACAAACGTCCAGGCTTTGGACCCACTAAACAAAACAGTTGTTTTTCTCTCTCTAACTTATGTTTCTGAAGAACTTTAAATGCCCTTTTTTGTATTGTCTGCCAGTTTCTTAGAGCCAAGATGCAACCTTGAAATGCTAAGAACCCTAGCAAAATGCCTTAGATTTCATCCGCTCTTGTTCTTGTACATTACACCACTGTCTGTATAAATTTGTACGAAGACTTCTGTACAAAAAAAAAAGAAAATGGGTGCATCATTGTTCAACTCTTCTGAGCTGCTGGAGACTCGGTCACGGTTCCAAGTTTGTTCCTCGTCGTTGCTATTCTGTTGCGTGTTGGGTCATTTCACCCCACCCCTCCCTCCCCCCTCACCACCGTTGTAATGAGACGATGACACATAGGGATATTGAAGCAATATGTAATATACTATAGGGACTTTCTGGAGAAAGCTCACCGTTGTGGTTTTTGTTTTATTTCTCTTTTTTCCCCCCCTTTTCTCTGCATCGTTCACAGGAGTCACACTGTATACCCGCATCGATCTTTGTGCCCCTCGTGTGCATGTGTGTGAGTGTGCGTGTGTGTGAGTGTGAGCGTTTTATGCAAAATTAGATATACAAGAGAAGTTAAAACCACAGTTATGCAAGTTGTGAACTAATATGGCTTCGCTGATGCTATTTGCCTTGTAAATAAAGAATTCTGTTATTGCATTTCATTGACTGTGTCTTATTTCATGTTACTGAAGATGAAAATGGGTGTTTGAGCATTAAGTGTTTTTAATGGGTGTGTGTGTGTGTGTGTGTGTGTGTGTGTGTGTGTGTGTGTGTGTGTGTGTGTGTGTATATATATAGTGTGTGTGTGTGCATATATATATATATATGTGTATATATGTGTGTGTGTGTATATGTATTATATGTACACACACACACACAAAAGTATTAGTCACCCTAGCTCTGACATCCATTTTTATTTTCCAATCTCTTTAGGCCATAAAAATACAGTAACCTCACTCCTAAATTTAAATCAAACCTTTTAGAAGTATCATTTCAAGATTTGACAATCTTGTTAGAGTTAAATCAGTGTTTGTAAGGCAGGTCACAACTGCTGACTTTTGCTTGTAAAATAATGTAGTGATTATTTTATATTTATATATATATAAATTATCCACAGTATATAGGTAAAGACTGAATGTTTTTTTTTTTTTCTGAGACTGATTACTTAAAAAATAAGGAAAAAAAAAGCCACTAATCGGCCAACAACTTAAAAATTGATCAGCCACTAAACTTAGAGCTGTATTTGCTATTTGGACTTTAAAAGATAATAATGTGGACAGACATTTAACACCGGACTGTAGATGTCTATGAGCTTGTTTTTTTGTTTGTTTTTTTTTTTCGTTTTTTTTTCTTTTGGTAAAGAAAGAAAGTGGTTTTCTGTGGAAAAAGTTCAAATTTAAGAAATTTCACGAATAGAAATCTAGTGGGTATTTTAAATAAAACAATCATTTATAGATGATGAATTGAAAAAAGACAAAAATTATTAATTAGTAGGACTTTTCTTAAATGTTTTTACACTCTTCTTTCACGCTGGCCACTTTTTTTTTTTAATTAATTAATTTTTTTTTTAAGTATTTAAAAGCCAGAATGAGTTCTGGTCAGAGATTCGTGGATCTTTGATTTTGAGCATCTCAGTGTCGGCAAAGATCTCGATCCACTTCGGACCACCAATAAACTACCACGGACATCTGTGCTGTGGACACGCGCTGCGTGGAAATAGGTGGGAAACTCCTGCAAACGGAGATATCTTTGTTTCAGTTTACTCACGTTGTCTTTTCTACTGCGCTTAGACAGTTTTGAGTTTTATTAAATACAGTTTTTGACCCTAAAGACAAAAGCTGCGATGTGACTTGAACAATAGTAATAATGTCTTCTTGTATGGTTAAAGATTTGTGCAGTTTAGTAATGTTGTTCTCAATGTTATGCCTTTTTTTGTTCCTTTGTTAATGTGCAGGCGTGCTGACTTTATGGCACTTTCCAAACTGAGGACAGATCACAACATTAGAAAAAATAAAAGACACTAAGACAACCCAAAATTAGATTTTAAAAAGATCATGACACCATGAAAAAAAAAATATTTCAAATATGTAGAAGCAAAAATAGGAAGATTTTGTGCAGACAGTGCAGTGATTGGTGCTGTAGAAAATTAAACTTTAGAGAAAAATAGTTTTCAGTTTAAAATACGCAAAGTTGAGGTATATTTAATTTGAACAGGATATTCGCTAAATAGAAATTGTTTTTACCCTGAGGTTCTACCAACCGTCTGTCTCTCAGCCGTCTAGGAGCTCTAAATCTTGTGCTCTGAGTTCACTCATGGAAATGTCTAGATCAGCCTCGTCCACTGTGGAAACGTTCCGTGGATGGGCTGTCCTTGCAGAGGATCTAATCGTGCAAGGAGCATTGACATGCATGAGCTTTAGCTGATTCCCGACCAATAGGAGGAAGGAGGAAGCTGAGGAGCATCTTCGGCGAATCTGGTATGTATACACACACCGGTGCCCTCAGATGACCACGCAGACCCGGACACACTCACACGCGCGCACAGCCAAGACAGAGAGGTGGCGTTAGGACACATCAGCACTGAAGATAACAGCTGCCACATGCGACCTGCAGAATTTGGAAATGATCTGTAAACATGTTAAAGGAGGATGTTAAAACTCCGTGGACATGACGGAGAGAACTCCACTGTGAAGCCATTCTGAAGCATTTCGGGAGGTAAGTTTATTTCCCTTCTGACAGGAATTTTAACACCAACCTCTTTGCTGCCTGTTTCTCTGAGGCTGTAGTGTCTGATAATATGAGCCTATTTGCGTATTTATTTCTAGATTCTTTATGAAAGCGACACAATGTAATTGTGCTCGTGGGGGGGGGGGGGGTAAAATAAAATGAAGAATTACGCACAGCGCACGACGCATTCCTCCCTCTATTTCGACCTCACTCCCTTTGTGTTCTTTACACTATTGTATGGGAATTAAAGGTCTATAAAATGCTTCATTAATTCTGACCTCTGCTCGGGCTGACTCCTCTTTAATTGGTGTCATGACCCTGGTTTGTGTCTCTATTTACTGGCTGATTGGTAAACCTGTTTCAGCCCTTTCATGTCAGGCTGCTGTGGGACCTCTCAGCTGGAAAAACTGCAAAATCTGCTGTCCGGTTTCACTGCAGATGCTCCAGATACTTTTGCTCAGTACTTGAAGTATTTGTTTTAATGAGTGAGATGTTACTCCCCTTCCTTTTTTTTTCTTCTCCCACGGAAGGTTAAGGTCTCCATCTGAACCTTTTGCGCCACGCACCGCTCCGTCATGTCCGTGGCCCTCTCCAGCTTCCCTTTAGTGCTGAAGGAGAAAAGCTTCCAAGCCGACATGCTGAAGAGCAGTCCTGCCCGGGGCTTCTTCCCCGCCCTTCTCCCCGGCCCCCATCACTACGTGGACCTTTTCCCACGGACTCACGGCGTCCTGGATCCGCTCAAGTCCCTGGGTCGCCTGGTGTCGGACACGCGTGCATCCGTGCCTCTCAGGCTCCACGTCGGGGCCCCTCCGCTCCGTTCCCCGCTCCTTCACGAACACGTGATGTGCGCCTCCGGTATCCCTTACCTGACCCAAATGCTGGCAGGCCACGTCGCGTACTCCAAACCAGAGGAGCCGAGCGTCGTGCTGACGGAGCCCGCAGGCGCTCCGCTGTCCTCGGACTTCAACAGCCCGTCCAGGGAAAGGTCTCCATCCGCCTCTTCCTTCTCCGCCACACCGCCCAAGGAGGATTTGTTTCGCTTCCACGGCGCAGACCTGTCACCTCCACCGACAAGGATCACGTCTTACAATTTCAGCGAGGACGACTTGTTTATGGTTCTCTATGGTTACTCTGGGAGAAAGGAGAGCAGCGTGGGTCACGCTTTATCAGGGATGGCCCTGGTGGAAAACTCGGGTGAGTTTATAAGCTCAGATGAGGCTCCTAACGCAGGTACACAAATGATACAGAACCAGAATAAATAGTTCTCTTCTGTTCAGCTTCTGACTTCCACGTCCCTCCACTGGACAGAGAAACTCTCGAACTTCCAGAAGGTAGGGTCAGCCAATCCCGCGTTTATTACCCTTCATTACGCATTACTGTGCGTGGCAGATTGCTGAAGTCTGCGTCCGTGTTGCAGGGCTGATCGTCCTCCAGGCAGCGTGGGGAAACGCTTCACACTGTGGAGTTTTTGCAGATAAAAGCAGCATCCCTAAAGGCACGCGTTTCGGACCTTTCCAAGGAAAACTGATCAACACCAGCGAGATTAAAACATATGACGACAACACCTTAATGTGGGAGGTAATGCGATCAGTTTGAACTTGAGTTTATTCAATTATTCCTGTGCCAAAACTTCATTATTTATTTACTTTTTTCCTCTTTTCCATCTCCATCAGGTGTTTGAGAACGGCCGGCTGAGCCATTTTGTGGATGGCAGGGGCGCACTGGGAAACTGGATGTCTTTGGTGAAGTGCGCCCGTTTCCCCGAGGAGCAGAACCTTGTCGCAGTGCAGGTCCAGAGTCAGATATTTTACGAGGCCTGCAAGGAGATCTGTCCAGGTCAGGAGCTGCTGGTGTGGTATGGGGACTGCTACACGCAGTTCCTCGGGATCCCACTCACACTCAAAGACCCAAGAGAGGACAACGAGAAGTCTCCCCTCACCGAAGGTCGGAACCTAACCCCCTCTCAGGTTCTGCTTTCATCTGGAATAATAATTTCACCCCCCCACTAAGAAGGTATTTATTCCTGTTCTCTCCAGATGCTGGCGAGGGCTTCAAATGTGACAGGTGTGGGAAGGTGTTTGCATACAAATACTACAGAGACAAGCATCTGAAGTACACGCGCTGCGTGGACCAGGGAGACAGAAAGTTTCCGTGTCACCTGTGCAACAGATCTTTCGAGAAAAGGGACAGATTACGGATCCACGTTCTGCACGTGCACGAGAAACACAGACCTCACAAGGTACTGAAAGAGTGCATGCCGCGTGGGCCTGCATATTACTTTAATTTTAAAAAAAAGTAATCCACGGTACATATTTATTTTACGACCTCATGAGATTATTTACATTTGAAAGCTCGGGTGGTGCTGAAAGAACAGCTCCCAACACTCTCAACCAAATTGTTTACACTTTCAGGTCAAAAAAGTTTACTGCTAAGACATTTGTTGGGGTTTGAGACTCCAAAATTAAAACAAAATTTAACTGCGTTGATTGACTGCTAATAACTAAACGAAATAAAGCATAAAAGGCAAAGTTTATGAGTCACCATAAAGCAGGGTTCCCGCCACAGAAACCGCTAAAAAAAAAGCCTAAAATGTAAATATTTGACCACTCTCCCCAAACTCTGAAGAATTTAAATAATTATGTTCTGCATGTTGTATCTGCAGTGCTCGGTGTGTGGGAAGAGCTTCTCGCAGTCGTCCAGTCTGAACAAGCACATGCGCGTGCACTCGGGAGAGCGGCCGTACAAGTGCGTTTACTGCAACAAGGTAAGACGTCTTGAGATGTTCAAGAAGGCTGCTTCAAAAATGTGGCAGTGGAGCACTTTCCACTTTTTTATTTAACATTTTTTTAATGTATTTGTTTGTAACATCATGCGGAATATCGAGGATTCCCTACATGCTTTAAATTTTCACTAATTAATTCTGTTGTTATAAATAATGATTTGGAATCCACAACAACAGGTTGTATGATTTCAAAATGTCTTTATATCACGATATTGAAATAAATTATTGTATTTGAAAGCAAATTAAATAAACTTTAAAAGTGTTCGTTTTCTTTTTGTAAATTGTAAAATGTAAAGATAAATGTAAAAGAATGCACAATTTCCGGTTTTTCACCGAGGACTCCTCATCTTTTGAAGCAGCCTCGTTTCTTCACCATGTCGTGCTTCCTTGTTTCCTTGTTTCACGCGGATTTGGCACGAGCCCCCTCCTCATTGTGTCTCGCGCCGGGCACGTTCCGCCGAGACACTTACACGCTAATTATCGCCAGATGTCCGCTCGGACTTTTGTCTTCCGAGATTATAGCTAATTCTGATTTATGAAGGGCCCGGAACGAGCAGTTATTTTATCTGAAAATCCTTTATTATTTTATTTTATTTTATTTTGAAACTACTATCAAAGTTACGTAGCCAGAGGTATATCTCCCCCCTTCCCCTCCCCTAATTTTCTTTGAGGTACGTGTAGGCTTCGTTTGAAACTTCTTTAACCAAAAATAGACTGTCTTATAAATAATAGACAAAAACAAAGTTTTGAAGTTTCATTAAAAAAAGAGAGTCAAGTTAAATGAAAACGAGAAAAAAAACCCACTGTTTGTGTGTGAAACTCCGCAGGCCTTCACTGCCTCCAGCATCCTGCGCACACACATCCGCCAGCACTCCGGGGAGAGGCCCTTCAAGTGCAAACACTGCGGGAAGGCCTTCGCCTCTCACGCCGCCCACGACAGCCACGTCCGCCGCACCCACGCCAGGGACAAGCCGTACCCCTGCGAGCTGTGTGGAGCGTCTTTTCAAGACGAACAGGAGCTTAAGCACCACATCAAAGTCCACAAAAGTAAGAAATGATTTTAATACAGAAGAAGCTGCAGGCCCGACAGCTCTGTAGATTTGATTTATTAAAGACGACGCCTTTAAAGTAATTGAACATAAATATGTGAAATATATTATTTACTTAATTTGTTACGTATTTATATTCTGTTATTACCCATTAAAATAAAAAAAATATATATATATAGTCCCTGGTAATATTGTGTCCTGTTGCAGAAAGACAAGCCGTGGACAGCACGGCTCCCACGGCGTCTCCAGGGACTCAGCTGCAGGAAGACCGTCCAAAAATTCACAAGAATATCGGACAAAGCTTCCCTCACACTGGTTTGACAGTTTTACACTCTGAATACCGCCCCTGGAACTAAAACTGGAACTGGAAATAAACCAGACAAAATCCTGTGATACTGGCCCTTTAAAAAAAAAACCCCCAAAAAATCAGCCACATCTGTACAGACACTGAGGTGGAACCAGGACTTCCTGTCAGTCTCTGCTGCTTAGAAGTAAATATTTTGTTGTACAGCTTTATTTCAAAGAAGACATGATAATTTAAGTTCCCTGGCAGTTGTCTTTATTTATATATCTACGTTGTGTGTTGTTCTGTGGTCCACAATTTATTCTGTTATAGTCTAGTCATTGGGGCAGTGTTACTGCTATTATTATTATTATTATTACTATTATTATTATTATTATTATTATGAGCTCCAATTTGAAAAGCAAAGCTATTTTTATTGATGCTAATTTGAGCCTGTTTATGTACAGAATGTCTTAATTTATAACACATAACCATATTTTTACTGTAATGCAAAGCAAGTCAATATATTACTTCTTTGTTGTTTTTTCACTTGTTTCAGCTTTTTCATCATTAAGAAATAAAAAAATCAGCGCATGGAAGAAAGGTGGTTGTGGGTTTTGTTTTTTCTTTAAATTCAAAGGGTTTTCCATCACTAGCGCATATCTGCTGGGGAGAGTAAAGATCTCAGAGGACTGCACCTATAGGGACAGTCCCACCTCTCTGCACCGGTCCACTCAAGGCTCTTTGTGTGGGTCCATCCCTCAGCCCAGAGAAGAATTGGAGGTTGCATGTTCGCAGAGAAAATGAACAAACCCGCTGGAGCAAATGAATGACAATAGAGTGAAGCTGTAAAGAGGCCTATTGCCTCGTATACAAAGGAGCTCTGTGTGACTGACATCTGCCCTCACGCCATCACCAACTGTCCCACATGTGCTCCCCTGAGATCAGATAGATAGATAGATAGATAGATAGATAGATAGATAGAAAGATAGATAGATAGAAAGATAGATAGATAGATAGATAGATAGATAGATAGATAGATAGATAGATAGATAGATAGTCCTCTGTCTGTTTTTTGTTTCTGTTTATCATCTCTACTGGATGGACGGCAGCCCTCGGGGTCAGGGGTCACCTCCTCATCGAGTGTTAAACAGCCCTCCTCCTCCTTCAAATAGCCAAAATATAGATACTTGAACAAGTGTGGATCCACCTTCACTGCCCCTCCCACCCATACAACCTCCCTGACACCATGAAAGGCCCCGCCATGAAAAGAAACAGAGTTCTTCCCTTTTTGTGGTCCTCCGGGAGCAGCGGGGCGGAGGAAAAGGATGGGAGAGACAAAACGAGAGACAGGAGGAGAAAGAGGAGAATGAGCTGCCACAGCTGAAATACTGAGATTGTTAGCCAGCGGTGCTAAAAAAGCCCTTTTACTAGCACCTCTTCTGATTGGCTGATTTAGGGCTTGGTTCTCCAGCATGGAAGAATTTTTATCTGGGTCGTTTATAGGGATTGATTTCACATTTAACCTCCTGGCCAGTTAACAGGGCCTCTAAAGAGCTATCAGTCAGAATAATTTCTATATTAATGTGATATTAATGATGGGAGCAGCAAAGCTTTAGGACTTACACACTTGATGAAGTTATTTCCCACTGAGATTGCAGCAAGGAACCATAACTCTTTACCAAACAGTAGCAGAACATTGATGGTTTAAACCACTCAAATACACTCCACAAATGTGGTCAAAACTAAATGCACCATTGTTATAAATTAATAATGCTTATTGATATGAAGAGGAAAGAGAGATCAGTTGGTGGGATATGTTTTACAGCTGGAGCTGCATTTAAATGCTTCTCTTCTTTTCTCTTCTCTTCCTCTCAGACTGAGCTGAGTAGTCAACAGCTCTGATGTATTAGCCTCTATTGATTGCCTAATAGTTGTGTGTGTGTGTGCGTGTGCATGTGCACTCCAGACAGGCCTCAGACTTTCAGCTGAGTGGATTTATAAACTATAACCACAGCAGCTCTCTGTCCATCTGTGCCTCAGTCTGCCACAGGAAAAGTCAGTGATGTAAGAGATGATGAACTTTAAAATGTCTTACTTTTGTTCATCTGAAGATGTTTTTTTTCCTTCTCAGGCAAAAGTGGTGAAAAAAAAAGATTTTTAAGGGTTTTAAGGTTGTTCTAGGGTAAACCTAAGAAGCTTATAAAGTAAATCAAATGGTAAAATTTTAAACTAATGGCTTCCAAACTTTTTAGCTTCTGGTATCTTATAAATTCTAGCTTGTAGTCACACTCCAGATGTTAATGTGGACATTTGCTCTAAAAAGAGTTTTTATTTTTTAGTCTAAATTTCTGGCGTGCTTTTCATGTGAACAAATATCAAAACTGATCAATATGTCATAAAAAATAAAACATTAGAGCAAAAATACACAAAGTGAAAACAGAAATAGATGCTTGGATGTTAGTAATTATATAATTTTGCTTATAATATATCATCCAGAGGATCCAAATGATTGTGTGATTATAATATAATATAATATAATATAATATAATATAATATAATATAATATAATATAATATAATATAATATAATAT